>CM050329.1:1455000-1862500 GCA_027405865.1 Salix purpurea | reverse complement strand
CAAAAACAAAAGTCAATGATGACAATGGACCACCGCAAAGCTCCTTGACCTCTGATCTTTGTGAATCGTGCGCCGTTCATTAATGACGATATCAAGATTGTTTTTTAAGGAACAAGGATCAAGAGGAGTGCCTTTATATAATGCATGCATGCACATCGTGTCCTCGTGGTCGACAGCATCTAGACTAGTTTTGACCCGAGGATGAATGTGTATATAAAGCCTGAGCAGTTGGTTTCGGAGTTTGCGAATGATCAAACCGACCCCTCCATATATCTGGGATGAGCAGTTGGTTTCGGCCGAGTCTAGCAAATCTGGGAGCGAGTTTACAGATGAAAGAATGAGTTCGATCGAGACCTTGGAGCGTTGTCTTGTTAAGTTTTATAAACATCCCAGATCCAACTCAGAGATGGATCGATGCTCGTGGACTACATGTTTTGTCGTCGTCAACAACGCTAAATTAACCAGACGAGTTTCCCGAGTCCTAATTCGATGCTGATCTTCATGGCCTTATTGAGGGTGCAGGGATATATGTCTCTATCAGGCTTAATTTGTCTCGAAATATATAAACTAGTTTGTTTTGGAAATCATTCTCTGCACTGAAAAACATCTATATCAAATTATCAATCATAAAAAGGACAGACAAACAGATATCTTTTTTCTTCATTAATTCTTATCACTTGTTGTTTTTCACCCCACTCAAAATTGTTGATTTACACCTTGAATTAGCACGTGAGATATATATATATATATATATATATATATATATATATATATATATATATATATATATATATATATATATATTTTTTTTTTTTTTCTTCTTCAAGTTCACGACTTAGGTTGTTGGACCGGATGCACTTTGTATGAAAAATCATGAAATCCAATCTCTAGTTAATCAAATATTAAAGGATAAAATTAAAAATTAATAATTAAACTAAACAAAAAGTTCAAGAAATATAAATAATAATGAATAAAAATAAAATACAAAGTAAATTTTATATTTGATTTAAGGGTGAGATTGAAAAGAAAAATCAATTTAGGAGGAGAACAAAACAAATGAAAATAACAATGATTGAAATGACATGAAAATAAAAATAATTTTTGGATTGAATGATGAAATTAAAAAGAATAATAATTATATAGAAGGGTTAAGAAAAAAATTAAAAATCAAAATGATTATGACCAAATTGAAAAATTATTACCTTTTATTTTGGATTGAATGATGGAATCAAGAGCTACTAAAATTTTGATAAAAAAAGTAAAGGAAAAAAATAAAAAAATAATGATCAAGCTGAATAAAAAACAATAAAAAGTAAATTGAGATGAAACTCTAGATGAAAAAAAAAACATGATATAATTTTAGATGATACCAAGACAAAATAGTTTAGAAAAAAATATTTTTTTGATTTCAGGAGACGCCACGTGCACTGACCATAGAAAGTGATCATCTCCCACCTGCTGATAAATTCGTTTATGTGAATCACTTTTTTACTTTTTTATATTTTATCAAATACCAATTTGCATATAAAATAACTTATTTATAACAAAATCATCATGAAAAATAAATAAAAAACATAACTTTAAGTTTTGATTTTTTTTTCTTTTTATGATATTTTGAAAGTTTAACTCTACTTTGTAATTTTTTATATTTTTTCAAATACTTAATTGACTTTAAGCTCATACTATAATAATGAAAAAACAAATGTAAAAATAAAAAATTCTACTAAGATCCATTTTTTTTAAATTTTTAATGATATTTTAATTATTTAATTATACAATTAATATAAAAATCATTTATCCTTAATTAATTTAATAATAAATAAATAAAATCATATAAAGTTTTTTAATACTCCTGAAAACTTTGTTAAATTTAAAAAACAGGGAGAGCAAAATAGTCTTGAAAATTATGTTAAATTTAAAAAACGAGGAGAGCAAATGATTACACTATTCCAATTTCGGCTACGGTATCCTTTCCAATGCCAATTCTTTAATGAGGCAGCTTATCTCGAGACTACTGTCTTGCAAAAACAAAATATCGCGGATTCATACCCCATCTCGTGCGCCCCTCGTTTTTTTTAATCAACGATATATTTTTTCTTCTTTAACGTCTTCTCTCTCGTGTCTGACTCTGCAAAACTATCTACAGAGAGACAAAACCAAGCTCTCAGAGAAGACAGAAACCAAAACCAAACCTAAACGAGAGTAAAACGCGTAAAACTTAAACCAATACCCTCTCCGTCTTTGTGAATGGAGCATCGGCAAGTCTCCTCTGTCTCTGCTGCTGCTCCTTTTTCAAATAAGTTTAGTCATGGCCGTGGATATGGCGGAAAGCATGTGTACGACGGTGTTTTTAGTGGTGGTGGTGGTGCAGTGAAGCTCGGGGCTCGAGTGGTGGATTATAGAGAGATATTTGGTGGGAATGCTGCTACTGCCTCTTTGATTCCCATTCTTGATGTTCCCGACCTGAATGAGAACAGTAAGGTCTCTTCTTTTGGTGCAGAGAGGGTTGATTACGACAAGATTTTCGGTGGTTTTGGTGATGCTGATTTTGGTTTGCTTCACGAAGAATTCTCTGCTAAACCGAAGAAAGTCAAGAGTTCTATCAGTGGAACTCGGTATGTATGGACTTAAACCTTCTCTGTCTCCGCTGGACTTGTTTTGTAATCTCTACCATTACCTTTTTTATTTCGAAAGTTGGAAATTTTGAAGCTATATAAGTGAAATTTTATATCTATAAGTATGAAAATGAGGCTCAATTAAGGGTTTAGTGGTTTAGACTTGAAGCTGTGCATGATTATATGTTCTTAGTTTTAGTAAAACAAACACGGAATTTGAAAAGAAGTCATGTCATAATGTGCTTGCTTAATTTAAATTTGGTAAAAGGATGTCACTTGTGTGTGGGGGGGTTCTTTTGCTTTTCAAGGAAGGGAGGAAACTTTTTCTTTATCGAAATCAAACATTTTTCTTCCAAAATGATAACCTTTGAGCCAAACAAAGAAATGGTTGGTGTACTGCCAAAACACCCCACAAAATTTTGAGTAAATTCCGTTTAGTGTCTTGTTTGCTTGACAATTGAATGGATTTGTTGATGGGATATTCAATTTGTAAAGGTGGAAACTGGAAAGTGATTGTTTGTTTGTTTATTTTTGGCCCAAAATTGTGTAGGTCTCCAGCTGCAGCAAGGTCGCGGAATGCTGCGTCAAAACACTCTAATGTTTCAAAAGAGCAAAAAGATTCATCACCTGAAGCATCATTCCAGTCGATTGATGGTGTGAAACAGTCTAATGTATCATATACTAAGAGCAACCCAGGGAGCAAAAATGGGACAGATGGAACGACACGCGCTGCTCAACTCCATGAAGTTCCTGGTTATACTTTCCTAGCTGATGAAATCAGTCCCTCGAAGATGACTGAAGGTGGCAAGCCAGCACGATCAGTCCTAAATGATTCTCATTTCAATGTTAATGTTGGTAAGAGTTTGAAGGAAGACACGGTTCGCAGGAAAGCTGTGTCAGGCCCACAACCCAAAATTTCTGACACAAATAGTTTCAGAAGTCCTGCTGAGTTTCAGAAGAAATCCGGTCGAAATAGATCCATTTCGAATGATATGCCATTTGATGCCAGTCGAAATAGATCCATTTCGAATGATATGCCATTTGATGCATTTGAAATTGGTCTAGGCAGACGTCCACCTTCAAGCTCACCAACTAATTCCAGCTATAGTGTTGGTGGCACCCATTTTTCAAAGAATTCAATGTTTGGAGCTTATAGAAATGATGCTTCTAAAGTTGCAGATCTACCAGCTTCTTCTGATGAGGAAATGGATGCAGATTCAGATGCCGCCGCCTCAGCAGCTGCACTTAGAAAGGCAATAGAGGAGGCTCAAATGAAGATTTTAATTGCAAAAGAATTGATGAAAAGAAAGAAAGAAGGGCTTCAAAATCGTGCAAAGACAAGCTTTAATAAAAGCTGGAAAGCTCAGAAGAGCGAGGTTAAAACTGAAGAAAGATTAAAAAGATCCAAAGAGCTGGTGGAACGGGAAATGCGTGGAAAAGAGGGTACTGCAAGGCAAGAATTCTCTGGCGTATCAGAGGGTAATGTGTCAAAAGCAAGCCAACTAACTCCAGATTTTGGAGATGAGAAGAAATCTTCTTTTGCTCATAATGCTGCCGGAGAAACACACAGCAAGGAATCCAAATCAACTAGAACGGATAATAGGCTGGAAGAAGCAGAAGATTGGGAATCAACGGAAGAGTTTTTTGAAGCTGCGGACAATGAGGTGCTCAGGGAAATGCCATCAGAATTTGAGCAGTCAGACAATGCAGGCAAAATGGCTGCAGAAAAAATAAAAAAGACACAGGAGTGCACTGAGGAAGTTAAGGGGAATTTATATGCGAACTTTGTTAAGCCATCCCAGGTGCTTCACCACCGGGAAGAAAACAAAAACAAAACGATAATTTCTAACAATCATGAAGAAACTGATCAAACACCTATAGTATCCGATGAATGGAAAGACTGTGAAACTAAGCTGGAAAATCTTCACCAACCTGAAGAAAACTCAAAACTTCCAATCCAGGAGTTGGAGGAAAATGAAGATATGAAGGAGCAAAAGGACTGGGTGGAAGCCGAGAAGCAACGAAGGGAGGCATTAGATCATAAGGAAACAGAGAATAGATCAGACGAAGTTCCTATTAGGGAGGAGGATGACAGAGGCCTCAATCAGATATATGAGAAAGAAGAAAATGTGGAGGGGCAGCAAGGAGACTGGGACAGGGTAGAATGTGAAATGAAACCAGGAGGTTGGAACCTAGAAGAATACGAGGAGAAACTATATGATTTTAACAGGGGAGAAATATCAGGCGAAGATGGTGAGACAGAAAAGAACGAGAAGCTGGAAAAACTCGTGGATAATGAGGAGATACTAAAAAAAAGTGATCAGATGAATGAAACTGAAGAAAAAGCAACACTTACAGTCCAGGAGGTGGAGGAAAATGAAGATTTGAAGGGACTAAAAGATGGTCAGGACTGGGTGGAAACCGAGAAGCACCAAAGGGAGGCACTGGATAGGGAAACGGAGAACAGATCAGATGAAGTTCCTATCAGAGAGGAGAATGATGGGGGCCTCGATCAGATATATAAGAAGCAAGATAACGTGGAGGAAAATGAAGATATGAAGGGACTACAAGATGCTCAGGACTGGGTGGAAACCGAGAAGCACCAAAGGGAGGCACTTGATCACAGGGAAACGGAGAACAGATCAGACGAAGTTCCTATCAGAGAGGAGAATGATGGAGGCCTCGATCAGATATATGAGAAGCAAGATAACGTGGAGGGACTGCAAGAAGAGTGGGACAGGGTAGAATGTGAAATGAAACAAGGAGGCGGGCACCTCGAAGGATATGAGGAGAAACTAAATGATTTGCACAGGGAAGAAATATTAGGCAAAAATGGTGAGACAGAAGAGAGTGAGAAGCCAGAAGAACTCATGGACGATGAGGAAATACTCAAAACAAGTGATAAGATGAATGAAACTGAAAACAGAGAAGAGAAGGCATGTGAAAGGATAGATACCGAGAGGATAAGATCCGAGAGTTGCCAAGGGGAAGAAGATGAGAAGACCATGGAAGTCACTGAACAAGCCTTAAGATACAAGGGGGACAATCTTGAAACGGCCGAGGATGAGGGTGCAAATGAGCAGTGTGAAAATGAGAACTTGGGTGGGAGTCACAATGCCTCGGGAAGTAAAATAAACTTTGCTGTTAGGGATTTAAAGGCAGAGGTACTCACTGCCAAGGAGAATGGAAGGGTAATGGAGGAAACTGAATCTTCCCCTCAATTACAAGGGACTGAGAAGGAGTCAGAGGCAGTTGAAGAAGATGCGAACAACCTGGAGCAACAGAGTTGTGAAATTGCTGGCCTCGTTCAAGGTTTCATTGGACTCGATAGGATTAAGAAGAAAACTAAAGATGAAACTGGGGCTCTTCTTAATGGAGAATCTGGGATATATTTAGGTGAGCATGACATTAACTTTGAATACAAGCAAAATGAGCATCCTGTGAAGAACATGTCCAATCAGGAAAAATGCTTTGAGGAAGTAACTAATGAATTGGATGATAATGGAAATGTTGATATCTGTGAACTTGAAGTTGGCACAGATAATGAACAAAGTGAGAAGAGTTCGATATCATCTCCCAATGAATGTGAACCTGAAGTTGGCACGGATAATGAACAAAGTGAGAAGAGTTCGATATCATCTCACAATGAATGTGAACCTGAAGTTGGCATGGATAATGAACAAAGTGAGCAGAGTTCGATATCATCTCACACTGAAAGATGGTCCAGTGACGAGACAGAGTCACTTCATGATCCAGAGTTCTGTGTTGAAGAAGCTGCTCGTGAGTTGGGAGAAAATAATAATGATGTCAAGGTGTCTGAAGTTACAACAAATCATGAAAAAGACAAGAATTCTTTCGAATCTTCTGATGAAGATAGATGGGTAGGTAATGGTGCAGATACTGAAGCAAGCCAGCAACCTATATTCGAAGGGCAGGGGAAGGCCAGAGAGATATCCTGGGAAGAGGAACGGGACCAAAGCACCAGCAAGAAAGAGGAGAATCATTGCAAGAATCCAGCAGTAGAAGAGAAGGAAGCTGAAGAAAATTTGCGAAGGAAAGTGGAGGTGGAAAAGCAACACTTCAGGAAAAGGGAAGTAAAAGCGAGGGAAATAGAAAGAGAAAAGGAGAGAATAGCTGTTGAAAGGGCAATACGAGAAGCTCGCGAAAGGGCTTTTGCAGAGGCCCGAGAAAGGGCAGAAAGGGCTGCTGTGGAGAGAGCTGCTGCAGAAGCTCATCAAAGGTTAAAGGCTGAGGTCCGAGAAAGGCTAGGGAAGGCTGCTCTTGAGGCTAATAATAAATTGGCAGCTGAGAAGGTCTCAAATGAAGCCAAGCTAAAAGCTGAACGTGCAGCAGTAGAGAGAGCAACTGCAGAGGCCAGGCAGCGGGCCCTAGAAAAAGCTTTGTCTGAGAAGGTTGCTTTTAAAGCAAGAAATCAGGCTGAAAAGTCTGCAGCTGAGAGATTTTCAAGCATTCCAGAAGATAATGGGAAGAATTCCAGAGTTAGTGTCTTTACTTGTATTTTCCTTTCATAAAAGCATCTGGCATGGAAAATTAATAGTTGTGGAATATCTAGCAGGATAAACAATGCAATGGTCCAGGTCCTTCTAGCAGTTCAAGGTATCCAGGCTCTTCAAATCATGGTGGTAAGTACCTTAATATGATATATAGAAGGCTCTATCATTTCACAAGGATATTGAACTCACGTGGGCTTCTATGCCGCTCCAAAGCAATTCTTTAACTTTTTTATTATTTCCCCACTCAGCAGAAAGATTTAATGGGGGCAATGGAGAATCTGCTCAAAGGAATAAAACCACATTGGAAATGCATCAAAGAACAGCAGAGCGTGCGGTATGCTCCCCGCACCTGATTCAGATATAGGAATTTTAATTCTCCGACTTCTGACTGGCATGCTTCTTTTTTGGTCTCTTCCAGGCAAAAGCTCTCGCGGAGAAGAATATGCGCGAACTTCTTGCACAAAATGAGCAGGCAGAAAGAAATGTAATTAGCTGCTCAAATAAGATAACAAAAATATTTCCAATTTCACAAAGTTTTTAATACTTTTCTCACTGTCTTCTACTGCATATCGATGGCAGAGACTGGCAGAAACTTTGGACGCTGATGTCAAGAGATGGTCAAGTGGGAAGGAGAGGAACTTGCGCGCTCTGCTTTCAACACTGTCATATGTGTGTAGAAACCTTCCGCTTATACCAGTCCATAAGTTCTATAACTTATTTGATACGTTTAAAATAAATATCCAGTTGTGCTCAAATGGGATTAACTCTTGCGCAATTTATCCCCTTGAAGCTTCTTTTTCTAACGATATTTTCCCTTGCTCGCAGATCCTTGGCCCTGATAGTGGCTGGCAGCCAATTCCCTTGACTGAGCTTGTATCAAGCGCTGCTGTGAAAAAAGCTTATCGCAAGGCCACTCTATTTGTTCACCCTGACAAATTGCAACAACGAGGTGCAAGCATACAGCAGAAATACATCTGTGAGAAGGTTTTTGATCTTCTAAAGGTGTGGTACTATTTCCTCTTTTCATAGGAAATTTATCCGTATCTTACCATGGCATAGTAGGACTAAAGCATGGATAATTGCAGACTTCTTGGTCTTTAACTTGAGAAATGGCACTTGCAACATGTTGCATTCAGGATGGAAACTAAGCGTTAATGCCAGGAAGCTGCCATGTTTTCCAACCTTCTCTGTCCTTGAATTGTTGAAGTGATGTTCTTTTCTTTATTTTTTTCTCTCCCAGGATGCTTGGAACAAATTCAGTGCAGAAGAACGGTAGACAATGTCAAGTCTCACCCTCTAAGGTTGCATTCGATGTAGAGAAAATTCATGTCCAAATTTGTATTCTCAATCCTTAACTGTAGGAAATACACACCCACATTTGTATCCTTGGTCTATAATACTTAGACCATTTCTTGTAGCGCACTCATTTGCCCATTTATATGCAATTTCAAAGCTGTCAAAAGAGGTCCTTGCTGTCTAATTTTTACTTCAATGTGCCCATAAATCTTCAAACGGGCAAGCCTTGTAGCACTCGATGCATGCATGCATGAGATTCTCTGCTTGTGGAAAGACAATATAGAGTTTGGAGCTTCAATGATAGAGCATCAGTAATCTCCTTCCAGCTGGTAAACAATGCATGAAATAAGTTTTTGGTCCACCCAACTCCACCAGTTTTTGGACCACCTGAAATATATTGCATTGAAAAATGGAAATCATAAACTAAAATCTACACTAGTAAATAATTTGAGAATTCACTATTGGCTGTGCATCACTTCAGAATAGATCTTTAGGAGAGCTCCAGACGGGGTGCTTGCTTGGTAGTAAATTGTTTTTGCAAATGGACAATGAACAAGCCTGAAACTAACAGCAAATCGGGTTTTACTTATTTCCTGCACGAGAAGCTTAAAACCATTGTAAAATTGTAATCAATAGTTTTGGAAAAAGCAGCATATATGCCTCAAATCCAAAAAATACTTTATGACAATATGCAGCCTCTTCCTTTTGCCCCATGCTGGCCACGCATCAGCCATTATTTGGCAAAGATGGTCGTCATCAGTCAGGCTATTAATAACAGGTACTGTTGCATATTTTGATGTCCTGCAAAAGACAAGCTAGCAACTGCCTTTCCAAATACCGTCATAGCCTGGTTGTTGATACCTCGTTGTCAGAGCTCATCGGGTCAGCTTCTTTGGATTGACTTTTCAGCGGTTTTTTGGGTGGCAAATCAGCAGGAATGTGACAGTCGCCGCCTAATTATAACAAAACTTTTTTACTGTTTGATTGAGGCAAAGTCTGTTAACAGTACTGGAAATTTATCAGATAAAGACTAAACTCTAAAAACATTTTAGAAACAAATAAAATAAACTCAAAATTGAGTCGACACCAAAATCTATCAACAAACTAACAGAATTTCTTCATATATGAAGCATTTCAAAACCCTAATCCTAATTCTTGCGCCTTCCTTACCAAGCAATGCCTAAACCCTAATTCCATTTGAAAAGGCAATCAATCAAGCCAGTAATTGCATTTCACTCGAAATGAAATGACAGTTAGAAGACGGTAAGAAAAAACATCACAGACGGATGGACCTTGACATTTGATGGAAGATGAAGTAGAGGAGAAGTAGAGGGTGATAGGGTCTGACACGAAGTTCTTCCGCGAATAGCTCGAGACGGAATTGATACGACTGCGATGTGGGAGGATCGTGAGGTGGAGTGGTAAGCAAAGCAGAGGATGGGGAGGAGAGAGAGCCTATGGATGAGGTGTCATTCAGGGACGAGCATTTATAATGATTAGTAGCTTACGTAAATGCCCCTAGAATGAGCCACACGTCGTCGTTTCTTTTGAGTTTTCAAATGATCGAGCTTAGCCACTGTTTGAAAATAATTCTTGTTTAGAAACTCGTCCCACTCACTGTTGCTCAATCTATCTAGTTTACCTTTTTTTTTAGACAATAATATAAATTATATTCTGGAACTCACTTATAAATTTAAGTTTTTAGATGAGATGGTTCTTTAACATGGTATCAGAGCCTTGTTGACCCATCGGTCACGAGTTTAAATTTCACCATCTCTATTCTATTTGATAAAAACCAAGCACAAGGTGATGTGAGTTTGTGCAAGTTTCAAGTCCAAAATACTTTCACTTGAAGGGGATGTTAGAGAATAATATAAATTATATTCTGAGATCTCACTTACAAGTTTAAGCTTTTAGAGCCTTGTTGACCCATCGGTCACGAGTTTAAATTTCACCATCTCTATTCTATTTGATAAAAACCAAGCACAAGGTGATGTGAGTTTGTGCAAGTTTCAAGTCCAAAATACTTTCACTTGAAGGGGATGTTAGAGAATAATATAAATTATATTCTGAGACCTCACTTACAAGTTTAAGCTTTTAGATGAGATGATTCCTTAACATACTCCTTTTATTATTTTTTTTTCATCGAACAGGAAAAATTAAGCTCCTTCCATCTTTTGTTCTCATTTTTCTTATCGTTTTATAATACTTTTGGGAGGAAAAGCTGAGTGAAAAACGCATGCCACACATGTGTCAAATGACTTCTTTAGAGACGCACCGTGTTTTAAAAATATTATATACTAAATAATTTTTTATTTAAATATTATTTTAATACAATGATATTAAAAATAATTTTTATTTTAATATATTTTTTAAAATATATACTTATAACTTCGAGAATACTTACAAACAAATTTCTTTTTTGTAGGACCAATGACATCTGACTATGACTTTCAAGTACATCTTTTAGCCATTTCTTTGGTTTTGGGACCAACAAAATACTGAGATGGTTTATTTATCTGTTTTTCATGCTTATGATCAAAGTGGGCCAGGCTTCTAGAGGTTTGTTCTATGTTTTTTTTTTTGGTAAAGATCGGGGCGAAAGCCCTTCTAAATTAAACGCGGAATAGTAGACCCAATGAGGTCATAATACAATAAAGGATAAATCCCTGACGGAGGATCGGTTAAAGTATCCGTCTCCCTCACTAATAAGTCCCTAGTTAGCCCAAAATTAGCCAACCAATCAGCCACACAATTGGCCTCCCGATAAACATGAAAAATATTAACCTCCCAATCCCTACCCAAAAAATTTTTAATTTGCATAATCAAATTAGAATTTCGATCAGCTCTCACACTCTCCCCATTAATTAGCCCAACTACAACTCTGGAATCTGACTCCAAAACCACTTTCCTAAACCCCCTATCCCAAGTCAAATTTAACCCCACATAGATTGCCCACAATTCTGCCGTTACCGATGAACAAATTCCAATATTTCTTGCAAACCCCCCGATCCAAGTTCCCATATGATCTCGGATTACTCCTCCCGCACCAGCTATCCCTGGGTTACCTTTGCTGCATCCGTCAACATTAAGCTTGATCCATCCTTCTGCTGGGTACTTCCATCCTATGTCAACAACCTCCGCTGTACCTTCATTTCCATTTTGCTGAATTCTCTCACTATCTTCAACCATCCGTTTTATAGCCAAAACAGTCCCATACCAATTACCTTGGTCACCACCAAATGTTGTAGTGCATCTCTCCTTCCAAATATACCATAAGGTTATACCGAAAATTAGATGCCAATCACCATATCGGGAGCTTTCCTTTCTGGGAGCTAAATTAGAAACCAACCAAACATACCAATTTTGGCTAAAAAATACCCCTCTCTCCTCGGCCCTAACAAAAACCTCCCAAATTTTACGAGCTTTAGGGCAATCTCGAAGAGCGTGGATAACCGATTCTACTTCATTGACACATCGACCACAATATTTATTATCTGTCATCTTCCTTCTCCATCTGGCTTCATTAGTCATAATAGCATTGTGGCCTACCGTCCAAAGAAACACTCTGATCCGTTCCAATCCTTTCCACTTCCAAATAGTCCGCCACAAAGGGTCTCTATCCATCTCCCCTCCTTCCTCCTGAACTCTATAAGCAGTTCTCACTGATAACCGACCATTTGAGGAATGATCCCAAACCACAGAGTCCGCTCTAGTATCCTGCATAGGAGGGATATGACCAGCAATGCTCATCACCGTGTGTATAGGAAGTAAATGCGCGAACAATTCCCATTTCCAGTTTCCCCCACTATCCACCATATCTGCTACTGTATACTGAAGTGTATTAACCCTCGCTTCTGGGTTTAAGAGAGTTATAAGAGGGCCATAGTCTCCCACCCATTTATCTCTCCAAAAAGAAATATGTCTTCCATTTCCCAATTGCCAGCTAACATTCTGCCTCACTGTATCCCATTCTCGACAGATAGCCTTCCATAGCACCGAGTCACTAGCACTAGCCACCGGACAACCTTCCCCCCTACTAGGGTTCATATATTTATCTTTTAGGAATTTTACCCACAAGCTCTTCTCCTGCATCATCCCCCAAGCCAATTTCATAATGAAAGCTTTATTCATCGTATCCATTTTCCGCAAACCCAATCCACCTTCCTCCTTAGGCTTACAAATACTCTTCCAATTAACAAGGTGAATTTTGTCTCTACCTTCCGTTTGCCCCCAAATGAATCTCCGGCAAACTTTTTCTATCTCCTTGCAAGTATGTTTTGGAATCACTGCTGCTTGCATTGGGTATAACGGGATGGTGGCTAAAACAGCTTTGCATAAAGTGATTTTTCCGGCTAACGATAAGTTGTTCACTTTCCAACCGGCTAACCTCTTTTGCATATTTTCGACTAAGTAACTATATGTTTGCTTAGTAACTCTTTGATGTAGCAGCGGAACCCCCAAATATCTACCCAAATCATTTGTGGTCTGAAATCCACTTCTTCTACTAATATCATTTGCCAAGGCTCCCGACACATTCTTGGAAAAGAAAATTCTTGTCTTAGCAGCACTAACTTTCTGACCCGAAGCTGAGCAAAACACATCCAGGCAACTCTGCACTCTCTCTAACTGATCCAAATTTGCCTCAGTAAAAAGAAGCATATCATCCGCAAAACACAAGTGAGAGATCTTCAACCCATTCCTCCTCACACTAAAGGGCTTCCACCTATTATCCTCCACATTCTGACTTATTAGTTGAGATAATCTTTCAAGACATAACACAAAAATATAAGGAGATAGTGGATCACCCTGCCTTATACCTCTGCTAGGACGAAAACTCTGAGTTGCCCTACCATTCCACATGACATTTAGAGATGTAGTTTCAATACAAACCATGATGACCCTCACCAAATCATTAGGGAGGTTCGCAGCAATTAAGGTCTCCCTTATGAAGCTCCACCTAAGCCTATCATAGGCCTTTTCAAGATCAACTTTGATGGCCATAAAACCTCTTTTGCCTTTCATCTTCCTCATAGAATGAATAATTTCCTGTGCCACGATGATATTATCCGTTATATGCCGACCTGGCACAAAACTACTCTGCACCTCACTGATCAACTGCGGCATCAGGTTCTTTAGCCTCCCCACTATCACCTTAGACACCACCTTGGAAATCACATTACAAAGCCCAATTGGTCGAAATTGGTGAACTTTTTCAGGTAATTGAACTTTAGGAATCAGGACCAAAAATGATTGGTTGATCCGAGACAAGTCCGTATTACCTGAAAACACCTCCCTAATATATCTGCACACAGACTGGCCCACCACCTGCCACTGAGCCTGATAAAAAATTGGTTGATACCCATCTGGACCCGGAGCTTTATACGGCTTCATATCAAAAATAGCTGCCTTAATTTCCTCATCCAAAACCGGAAATATAATATGATCCATATGACTGGTGTCAATCATAGGAAATTTACTCTCCATTCTTCTATCATCCACCATCTCCTCATGATCCTCTCTAAATAAATTCTTATAAAAGTCCGTGACCATCTTCTTTAAACTCTCCTCCTCCCACACCCAAACATTCAGCTCATTTTTCAACGCCTTAATTTTATTTCTTTGTCTTCTAATAATGGTCTTCGTGTGGAAATAAGCAGTATTCCTATCCCCAAACGAAAGCCACTGACATCGCGACTTCTGATACCAAAAGATTTCCTCCTGCCGAAGAATCTGCTGATATTCAGCTGACAAAGTCTCCTCTAGCCTGTTCAAAAAAGGATTATCCCTACCAGCTATAGCTCGTTGGACTCCCCCTAGCCTATCCAACACTCTTCTTTTCCTCTGGAAAATATTACCATACACCTCTTTATTCCATACTTTCAACTGAGCTGACAATCCTTCCAACGCCTCTGGCACTGCTATGCCTGTCTCCCAGTTATTTTTTATGAAATCTGTAAATTCACTGTGCTGCAACCACGCTGCTTCAAACCGAAACGGTCTAGCCATACCAGTAGCCCTGCCACTCATAACTTCTAGCTCCACTAGAATTGGATGATGATCAGACCGAATTCTTGGAAGTACTAATACATTGGCTTCCTGAAATAGCTGTCTCCATCTCAGATTGCCAAAACATCTATCCAATCTTTCATAAACTCTGCCATACCCATTCCGCACACCCCCTCTCCAGGTAAACCTCGGTCCCTTGCTACCCAAGTCAATCAATTGACAATCCTGAACCCAATCTGCAAACCGAGCGATTCTTCTATAGTTAACAGGAGCTCCTCCCAACTTTTCTGACGCTGACAAAATCTCATTAAAATCACCAATAACCATCCACGGTGTCTTAATATTTCTTGCCAACTGAGCTACTTTTTCAAAGCATTGCTGCTTTAAGGTGATATTTGGATTAGCATATACCACCGTAAACACCCACTCGTCTATACTCCCTTCATTCACTGTACCATGAATAAAGTGTTTAGAAGACTCGAGAATTTTTAAATTAACTCTCGACTGATTCCACAATAACCATAAACCTCCTGACATCCCTTGCGCTTCCACTCTAAAACTGTTTTCAAAATTCAATTTCTTTATAATTTTGTCCGCCTTTACCCCACTAACCCTAGGTTCCGCCACTGCCAAGATATTACATCGAAATAATCTCACCATATCATGCGTCACCTCACAAAAACCATTATTTCCGGCCCCTCTACAATTCCAAAATATAAAATTCATAAATAACATTATTATGATAACATTCATACCAGTCATAAGAACAACTTCTTCATGAACTAGAAATCCCCCGGACCTCATCTTCTTCCATCAAATTTGCTCCCCCATGTACTTCCTGTCCTTCCATCTTTCCCTTTTCCTCCGGCTCATCCCGACCTACATCCATGCATATAGCCTCATCCGGAGGCTTTGGTCCCAAATCCCTCTCCATCGGCTGATTAAGAACCGGTGCTCCCCCCACTGATTTATTATGATCAGCTGACAAGGTAAGCATGTGGCCTGGGTGTATTATTTCATGTGTTATCTCTTTCATTTTCTGCTGGTTTTTGTTACTTTCCCGCTGCAACAAAGAAACTACAGCCTTCTCCTTCCCTTTATTTTTCCTCTCCGGAACCAGCCCATTTGCCCCTGCATTGGGCTGCCTATTGCCAGCCCATTTTTCCTTCTTCCCTTCCCGTGACCCACCAGCAATTGTGCTTCGGCCCGTTTGCATTTCTCTTGGGCCATTTACGGCCCGTGCTTGATTGTAGCCCAGCAGCCTCCCTTCACCTTTATTAGCCCTAGCCTCCTCAGACTTTATCCTCTCCGAGTTCCTCTCCCGATTTTCTTCAATTGCTTTATCTCCAGCTCCCCTTAAATCGGAGCTCTCATCAATATCAATTAAAGCGCTAAATCGTGTGGAGATGTTTAATTGATTCTCATTGGCTGCCATTGATTTAACGCCGAGATTTGTGGCTTGAACCCCGCTCTTCCTTGTTTCAGTTATCTGTTCGTTTCCCATCCTTCTGCTCGGCCGGCGAGGTCTCCGTTCAGCCACCATCCAACTACCAAACGACACCATAATTTCTGGTCTGACGAGAGCTTCAGTAGGTACTTCAGGCGCACTTTTTCCTCCATTTTCGTCCTGCTCTGGTTGGGTTGTCTGGTTTTCATGCGGGCAATTTTCTTGTTTGTGGCCATATTGGCCGCAACTGAAACAGATTAGGTGAAGACCTTCATACATAATGCGACGAATTCTCCTTCTTAATTTAAACTTTGCTAGCAATGGCTTTGTAAGATCAATCTCCACACAAATTCTAGCAAAATTTCCCCTCATTCCGACTGATGTAGCTCGGTCAACCTTCAAAGTTTTCCCAATTTTGTCTCCTATTTTCCATAATACTGCACTGTCATAATACTCCATTGCCAAGTCTGGCAATCTCACCCAAACTGCCACTTTGTCAATGGATGCCTCACTGGGATTAAAATTAGGGTGCCATGTTCGGATTGTTAGGTAGTGATCTGCCACCATCCAAGGCCCTCCAAACAGTACATGTGCTCTGTCTTCTGTGTTTGCAAATTTGGCTAAATAAAATTCATTCCCCAGGTCTGTTAATGTGAAATCTCCCCTTAGCTTCCACATATTCTTCAGACGTTGGATAAGGAACATGTAACCCACCTTCTGACCCATAAGTTTTATGATCAGTGTTTGTGTCCATGGTGCCCTAATTCGTTTTTTCTCTTCAGCCGATAGTTTGATCACTGGGCAATCCTCCTCATCACTCTCATCTGTGTCATCATCTGAGTTACATTCAAACTCCTGCATGTTCTCATCGATTTCTGGCGCCACAAAGGAACTTCCCATAAGCGATTCAATGTAACTGTTCCCCCCTGATGTTCCTTCTAAGAGATTGGTGTCTCTGATCTTTACCTTCTTACTTGACCGAGTTAACAGATCATCTTCCTCTGTTGTTATCTCCGTTGTTTCTCGGCAAGGCATGCTTGCAGAGAGTTTCTTAGTTACAATTAGTATAAGTTTAGGTTTGTTCTATGTTGAACTTGATCGAAGACGGGATTGCCCGAGTTTCACGTAGAAACTCATGGCGCTTGAACTTCTGGATTGAAGATTGTTCGTAAAGTCTTGCCGGTTTGATTAAAAAAAAAAACAGAACTTGATCAAAATTGGTCGGTTTAAATAGGTTTCTACTTGTGTTTTATTTTTAATCATAATTTAATAAAAGGTTGAAACAATATTTATTTCACAATTTTTATAGAAAATTGTTCAAAGCCAACGATGAAAATTTGAGGAAAAAAAAGTACATGAAACAGGGCATTAGGTGGCCATAACCTTGCGCACCGCCACTATCACGGTGCAAAAGCGGCCTGAGGCAACTCAAATCGATGGTCAAAGAGACGACACTTATTTATAGCGATACAGCTTGTGCAATCGGCATTCGTCTAGTAATGGAATAACAGGGCCACAGAACAATCAGGACGCAGGAGCCGCTTCATTTTCTTTGCATTCCTCGACGGCTTGTTTTTTATCCTCGACGGCTTGTATTTTATCCTCGACGGCTTGTTTTTCATGAGAACGGGGAATCAGCCCCTTTTCTCTGCAGGTTTCCACAGCACCCACGAACATGTCCTCCAAGTTGAATTTGAACTCGAAACCCATGTCCGTCAGCTTTTTGGATGAGAAAGCAACAGACGCAAAATTCTCATCGATATCTTTGAACCTGATCGGACGAGATTTAATTAATTTGGCCCAGATAAAGAGAAGGATAATAACTATTGAGGGAAAAGATGATTTACGATTGTTTCAGGTGAGAAACTTACTTAGCAGGGACATTGTATTCTGGGTATTTTTCTCTTAGTAGTTTGGCAAGTTCGTGAATATTCGCATCATCCGAGCTGCAAATGTAGCGGCCCCCTGCTTTTGGATTCTCGTACAAAAAGATGTGAGACATGCAGAGGTCATCCAAGTGCACGAAATGTCCCTGCTTTATAATCCCATAATGAGCTTCGTTTCCTGTTGTCGCAAGAAAATTAGTGTTCCCAATTTCATATTCAAGAACAGTAATTTAATAATCAATACAGAAATGGCAGGAGATGCAGTACCAGTGATCAGAGAAAGTGCTGTCAGGAGACTTGGTGGCATAGATTGCATGATAAATGGGCCAACAACAAGGGTCGGTATGATGCTGATAAAATCCAGGTTATTCTCTTCAGCAAACTTCCATGCAGCTTGCTCTGCTAAAGTCTTGGACACGAAATACATCTGCCCCCCAAGGCACGTTTCAAAATTTATATTAATTCGATATTTCATGTTTTGATTTATACAGAAAAGGAAAGAAATGGGAAATTAATCAGTTGCTTAATATAGCACTAACCCATCCAGTCATTTTTACACGCTGGACGAAGTCCATGTCACTCCAGCAGCTTTCGTCATACACTGGTTTTCTGTGTTCTTCGACATCCACAGTTCCTGCAGATGACGTGAATACTATCTTTTTAACTGTTTTTGATTTGGCACAGGCTTTCATGATGTCTAGTACTCCGTTGATTGTTGGCTTGATCACCTCGTTCTGCCAATGATGAAAGAAAACTCATAACATTAATGATATCAGTGTAATTCCAAAATTGTTTGCTAGCATTTACCATTTCTTACTGTTATATTTCGCCATTGGCAGAAAACCTGTTAACATTTTCGAAGCTGTTAAAGTTAGAAATCATATATACCTCGGGGTCCTTGGACTCAAAATCCATGGGAGTGGCAACATGGAACACTCCTGTGCACCCTTGAATTGCTTCATCATAACTCCCCTCCACAGAAAGATCAGCTTTCCATAGAGTCATGTGGGTTGATGCCTTTGGCAACTCCAGCAAATGCTTCACCTTCTTTATGTTATCTGTCAGCGAGAAAAGAACAAGAAAAAATCATAAACAAAAGCTTTGATGAAACTAACGTATGAGATGGTCGGAAGAGGCTGACCAGGGTCTCGGACGGTGGCTCGGACAGTATAACCTTTCTCTAGCAGTCGCATGATTAGCCATGATCCGATGAAGCCCGATGCACCTGTCACACACACTGTTTCAGATTCTGCTCCCATCTTTGATCTTCAAGCAGATGCTGGAGGGGACTCGGGTCAGGTAGGAAATTGAAACCAGTGTACGATGTTTCTAATCTCGACAGGTTTGGCGAGGCTTCTCAGTATTGATTTCTTGTTTCATATATAGATCTTCTCGGTCTACCGATTGTACTTGCCTTTTCCGGTACGACCATCCACGTGTCAATTTCAGTCAGTCATCCAGTGGATGATTATCTGAGCTGCCAGTCTCCCCTCGTGAATAAAAGTAGTTGCAGCTACACAATTTCCTGTCTACATGAGTTGTGCCTTTGCCATCTATATTTTAACAAATAACTAAAACAAAACGGAAAAGACTGTTCGGGCACTGTACACACACTCACACGTTTACTGTGGACACGCACTTTGTTTCAATTCTTCGTAGGTGCACGTATACTTTTTTTTTTTTTTGCTTCTATGAACAGTGTTTTACCGGATTAACCGCCACTAATAGGACAAAAACAAGGTTTTCGGTCAGGGGCACGTTAACAAATAACTAAAACAAAACGGAAAAGACTGTTCGGGCACTGTACACACACTCACACATTCATTGTGGACACGCACTTTGTTTCAATTCTTCGCAGGTGCACGTATACTTTTTTTTTTTTTGCTTCTATGAACAGTATTTTACCGGATTAACCCCCACTAATAGGACAAAAACAAGGATTTCGGTCAGGGGCACGGGTGTAATTGACCACGTGCGGACCGGACCAGTCCGCCGCATGTTTTTTTTTATTATATATTATTAAAAAGTGTTATTACGTGCATGGCCCCCGAAACGACAAAGTCCTTTATTTGGAATGAGGGGTGTTTTCGTCATTTACTCCTGCGTTACTATTCCCGGTCGTCAGCTCTGTCAGCCATCCGTACGGGCGCGTCGGCACGTTTTTGCCACGCGATGTATTCGGGCGGCGCGTGCGGCTTCTTAAGGCGGTGGAAATTTTTCAGCCGCCGGTGTACACGATGCGCAACCCTTCCCTAGATCGTTTGGGGTGGCGCGTGCCTTACACTGATCTACATATAGGCTTAAATAGTCGATTGAACGTTTATGTGCTCTTTTCTCTCTCCTCATCGCCGGATTCAACTTCAGTCCCCCAGGTTTATTTTGCATGCATTTCAATCCCTTGGTTTTTGTTTGATTTCTGTAATAGAAGTTTCAATTGCTTGCAATTTCGTTCTTTTATTCAAATTGATGTAAAGGCAGTTTGCATGTCAGTCCTTCTTCTTTGAATTTTTTGATTTTCTATCAGATCTCTTAATTGTTTTGGTGCAACAAGTTTTATTGTTTTTGGTTTTGTCCTTCCTTTCAAATTAAATATATATTGAACTTTAATTTCAGTCCCTCTTCTTTTAAATTTTTTTCTTTGAAATCTTTTAATATTTTTGGTACAAAAGTATTAATTGTTGTCAAATTAATTCTTCACTTTAAATTGATCATATCTTTTATTTTTATTTTGGTAATTATATTTTTAATTGTTTTATGGAAATTGATTTCCTTTATTATTATTTATATATTTATGCATTTTTCTTTTTATATTATGTCTTTGTTTTATCTTTTGTTCAAGTTTCTAGCATTTTTTTAGTCTTTTTTATTTCTTTTTTCTTTAATAATAATAATAATAATTTAATTATTTCTCTAACTTACTCTTTTGTTAAAAAAAATTTCTCCGTGTAATTTAATAATTATTATTGTTTTTACAGTAATGGCAATGGTATTTTATTTTTTTTCCTTTTGTTAAAGTTTCTAGGATATTTTTAGTCTTTCATTAATTATATGTTCTAATATTTATTGAATATTATCTCATAGGAATATATATAAGGAGAAGAAAACATGACCTACGATTTTTTAAATAAAAAAAATTAATATAAGTATTTTTAAATACATTTAATATAATGATATAATCAATAATTAGGATAACATAAAAAAAAAATTCTTTGAATTTTAATTTTGAACTTAACACAATCATAATAATAATAATAATAATAATAATAATAATAATAAAATAATATTAGTATTTTTAAATACATTTAATATAATGATATAATCAATAATTCGGATAACATAAAAAAAAATTCTTTGAATTTTAATTTTGAACTTAACACAATCATCATCATCATCATCATCATCATAATAATAATAATAATAATAATAATAATAATAATAATAATAATAATAATAATAATAATAATAATAATAATAATAATAATAATAATAATTTATTTTATTTTATTTTTCTTGCTTGCTCTTTTGTTTATGTTTTTTTTTCTCCGTATAATTTAATGATTTTTATTGTTTTGACAATGATGACAATGATATTTATTTTTTTTCTTTTGTTAAAGTTTCTAGGATATTTTTAGTCTTTCATTAATTATATGTTCTAATATTTATTGAATATTAACTCATAGGAATACATATAAGAAGAAGAAAACATGACTTAGGATTTTTTAAATAAAAAAAATTTAATTTTAGTGCTCTTAAACACATTTAATATAATCATATAATGAATAAATCGGATAACATAAAAAAAATTGTCTTCGAATTTTAATTTTGTACTTAACACAATAATAATAATAGTAGTAGTAGTAGTAGTAGTAGTAGTAATAATAATAATAATTTAATTGTTTTTCTTGCTTACTCTTTTGTTAATGTATTTTTTTCCTCCGTATAATTTAATTTTTTTTATTGTTTTGACAATAATGGCAATGGTATTTTTTTTTCTTTTCTTAAAGTTTCTACGATATTTTTATTTTTTCATTAATTACATGTTCTAATATTTATTAAATATTATATAATATGAATGTATATAGGGAGAAGAAAACATGACCTATGATTTTTTGAACAAAAAAAACTTAATATCAGTGTTCTTAAGTACATTTAATATAACGATATAATGAATAAATCGGATAACATAGAAAAAATTTATCTTCGAATTTTAATTTTGTACTTAACACAATAATAATAATAATAATAATTATTATTATTATTATTATTATTATTGTTATTAATATTATAATAATAATAATAATTTAATTGTTTTTCTTGCTTACTCTTCCGTTAATATTTTTTTCCCTCCGAATAATTTAATTTTTGTTTTGTTTTGATAGTAATAGCAATACTAATTTTTATTTTTATTTTATTATTTTGTTTTATCTTTTGTTAAAGTTTCTTCAATATTTTTAGTCTATCATTAATTACATGTTCTAATATTTATTGAATATTATCGCATAGGAATATATATAGGGAGAAGAATACATGACCTAGCATTTTTTGAATTAAAAATATTAATACCAGTATTCTTAAAAACATTTTATATAATAATATAATGACTTAATCGAATAACATAAAACTATTTTTATTGAATGTTATCACCTATAGATATATAAAGAGAGGAAAAAAATGACCTAGAATTTTTTTCTTAAAAAAATTTAATATCAATATTCTTAAATACATTTAATGTAATAATATAATTCATAAATCTTATAAAAAATATTTGTATATTTGTATATTTATGTCAAATTAAAATATATAAAACTAATTATATGTTTGAATATTATCGCCTAAAAATATATTAAGAGAGAGGAAAAATGAAGTAAGATTTTTTGAAGGACAGAAATTCATATCATGTTTTCTTAAATATATTTAATATAATCATGTTTTCCAAGTAATATTGGCTTCAAAATTTAATTTTGTTCTCTTTTATTTAAGTAGGTTTATGAATTTATCTCTCAATTCATTAACATGTGCTTAGTAGCAATTTGCAACTCCGCTTCCGTCGTTCCCGCCCGCCTGTTCTATTTGATTCAGTCAGTCGTCTGAAAGTGCTTGCGGGGAATTTTCCAATGTTTTCATTTTTGATAATTTAGATCTAATATTACTTGGAAAAAAAATCTCAAAATATTAAAATAATAAAATATAATGCATAAAAAAACAATCAATTTTTTACATAGATAAAAAAAACCCGCCGCATCGCGCGGGTTAACCGCTCGTCTATAGCTAAACGACGAGTTGTTCGAAGTTTTCCTAATTTCACGGGGGAATTGTAAGAATGTATCTAAAAAAACATTTAAATTATTTAAGTGTCTCTTAATGTGGTGTACATGTAATAAATTTGTGTTTGAATTTAAAATGCATCGAGTTAATATATCTTTTTTTTTATCACGTAATCCTTCATTTTTATCATCCCATTCATTAACAACTTGTAAAAAATATTTATTCCTCGTTAATGTTATAAAAAAAATTTAGTTTTTTTCATTTTTTAAAATTGATAGTGTATTTATCATCCCAATTGAGTCATCGATCTTCTTGTCACAACAGATACTTCAACCCCTGCATAGCCAATCCTCACAAAATATTTTAAAAACAATTATTTACTTACTGTCAAACAATATCTAAAAATATAATAAATGCCGAGACAAATATTCACTTTCACATTGCTGGTACTTGTTTCTGCCTGTTCCTCGCTTTAGCTAGGATCTCCGTGCCTTTGAATCTTGGGTCTGTCATCCATGCACTGCGGGTCCAGGACCACAGATTACCACCGAACATTCTCGGAGGTCAAATAAACTAAACATGCCCCCTCCGATATTCTAAATGCCAGAAGGTTTTTCCTCGATCTCGGTGCTTCGCCGCCTTATCTCGCCTCCTACCGCTTAAGAGTGTTTTTGGACTATCATTATTAAGATAAAAAACTTGATAAA
Source organism: Salix purpurea (assembly GCA_027405865.1). NCBI lineage: Eukaryota > Viridiplantae > Streptophyta > Magnoliopsida > Malpighiales > Salicaceae > Salix > Salix purpurea. The sequence continues at coordinate 1,838,761 of CM050329.1, read as the reverse complement.
ATAATTGTTTAAGAAATATTTAAAGAAATAATATGTCTTAGAAAGTCATCGATGACATACACTTGAATTGCAAGTGCCACCTCGTCATATATGAGCCGACTTTTTAAAATTGCAAAAAAAAAAAAAAAACACAACATTTCATAAAAAAAATCCTTGTAATAATACTAGTGGTAAAATAAAATAATACAGAGACATTGAAATTCTAATGACGACACTATTAATATGAGTGAAAAGATCTCGACAAGATAAACTCAATGACACAGAAAAAAATAACAAACAATGAACGGAATGGATCAAACGAGTCATCTAAATTTGACAGTGCTCACTTGCTTATGGGTTGCTTGTGTTAAAATATAAAATAAATATATTTTTATAATAGTTTTGAATTTAATTTTTATACACTCAAAACAAGTAAATATCTATATCTTTATTTTTATTTCTATTTCTAGACAGTGATTAAATGTGTAGAAAAAAAGAGGGTAAAAATAGTGGTGATGCATATTGGGCATAATTCCCTGACACGTCCCCGAGGGTGGGGTGCAGCGGCAAAGGCCTGGGGTTGCTTAAAACTCATCACCCAGATTCGAGTCCTGCGTTCAGCCCCCCCTGTGTAAGAGCTTGGGACAGCCGAGGGGTTTACGCGTGCCCTGGGCCCACAAAGTGCGCTTTCCGGGTAACGTGGTTCCCCTGTTTAAAAAAAAAAAAATAAAAAAAAAATAATTCCCTGACGCATTGAGAAAGAGTCGTGAAAGGGATGGAGAGAGAGAATGAAGCAGTGGGGCCTGATTTTCTCCGTGATTCCTCTCATTCGAAAACAGTGGACTTTTCTCCGAGTGTTGAGGCAGATACATAACTACCTTGGAAATGCAGATTTCGTTGAATGGTAGCCCACCTCATGCCACTGGCTCCAGTTCCTATTGGCTAACGTACTCTGCAACTGACCTTCACATACAGACAGCGTGGCATCTGTTTTCTAGAAGCTAACGAACATGGCCTCACGCTTGCAAGAACTCGGGCTTTCAACGACGGTCGAGAGTCCGTGAACTAGGCAGCCAGTCAAGGCCAGTATATATCATTTCTTCATGATTTCTATGCAAACCCTCACTTACAAAGATGAGCCAACAATGATGGCTCGGACCCAGATGCGTCTCAGATCCATCAGGAAGGACCATTCAGGCTAGCCAGTTAGATAGACTTCTCCATCTTATCTTTGTTATTCTACGTCTGATTTCAAGTTTATCTCTTCTTCAATACAATATTTTCAACCTTTCAATATCCCTGAACTCAATTATCTTGTGAATTTTGACAGTTCGTTGATTTTTTCGAAACCCACTCGGGATTTTAGCCGAAGTTGAGTCTCTGTTTGCTCATAAGATGTCACCAGATATTGTCGGTACATTTCCTGCCACCAAACCATCGAAGTTGGCATAGGATTAGGTGAGAATTTTGGTAGCATTGCTCTCGTTAACGTGGTCGGACAAAAACAACGTCGCTTTAAGACTAACCCAAATCAGCACTCAACAGGAGTGACTATAACGTCCACAGGAGTGACTATAACGTCCACTTAGAGCCACCAACTCGAGTAGAAAAATTGATTTGATCACAGGCAAAATGATTAAATAATACACTACTGTTTGATTTTAATTAACGTTGCTTTGCATGGAAGGCTTTGATTTTACTGAATTCTGATCTAGCCAAACAGGACATAAGTTGTGAAGTCAGAATAAAAGGTTGTATTATCAAACCTGTCCACATTTCTAAATGGACCTCAGGCCACTTCGATTTATTCAAGTTGAAATACTCCCTCCTCCAGGATTTTCTGTCACATATGGAAGGAGCAGGTAAGTTACATGTACAGCAATTCCTTGTGATCACAGCAACCAAATGCAAAGATGCGGATTGATTGCTCCCTCAGCTTCATCACTAGGATTCAGCTTCTCTAGATAATGGTTCCATCTTTAATTGTTGCATTCTTCAGTATGGCTACGATCCCTGATCTAATGTAAAATCCTTCACCTGGCCGGTCTGCTTCTTGAACACCCTGATGAGCCAGAGCAGATACATGCCGATCAAACACGGGACACCTATAAATGGTATTCCAAACACTCCAAGTTGACATGGATTTTAGGGAGTACAGAAGGCTATACTTACATCAGCATTTGTGATGATCACATCTTTTCCGATTTTGGCATTCTTATCGATAATACAATTCCTGAGGGGCAGGGGCACATTTTCTTCCGTCAGGCCGAAGAATCAAAATATGAATATTTATATAGGCACAAGCAATTATCATTGAATGATGTTACATGAAAGAATCGATGGAGCATTATATACTGAAGAAACAACATGCAGGTCTCATCTTGTACATTGAAAGTTTCTGCGTGTGCCTGTGCATGGGAAAGAGGAGTTGCAGCAAAAATCTTACCTGATTTTGGTATTCTGACCCACACCAATAGGAACCTTTCCTTCTGCTAGCAGAGAGGCAATTTCAGATTCAGTTTGATAGTAGTCAGCACCCATCATCATAGTATCCTGGAGATATAAGCACCCTCTCGTTAGGCTATTACCGTAACCAGTTGTTGCTATGGAATTGAAGGACAAATTCACCAAGCTTCTACATGGTGCCATCCTGGCATCAACTAACGATCACTGTTTATGTTAAAATTCATGCACACAAAATCATGTGCATTTTTTATGGGATTTCGATAAAAAAAAAAAAGAGAATTAAGTACCTATCTTACACATGCATCTGACCAGTACATTTTGACCCTCATTCAGAAATATGCAATTAGAGGGAGGGGTTTCCGGATATGGTGCCGCTTTTTATGCCTTGAAGACATTGCAATCGCAATTCCTTATTGAATGCACTCTGGTTTTTGCAGAATGGTCTATCTTTTCCACAGACTTCCTTAATATTACATTAACATTGCATAAGATCATCATTTATAGATTTTAATGGCATTTGCTTTTTAAATTCAGTCTGATATCATGAAGTGTCACCAAACACTATATATAAACCAAATATAAACAAAAACACTATCTGGAACTGGTATACGCCCCTAAAAGTATATTGTTGTCAGTGGACATCCTCCAATAATGTGCATACCAACATAACTGGCCATGTTGGAGCCTTGCATTCTTACTGGCATGCTTAATTTCATCTACTGCCATCTAGGAGCCTATTTTTGGCTGAACTAATCAAATCCAATGGGGTTAGAATGTGCAAATCCAGAACACTGCCTCTGTAAGTCAATTAATTTATCACCAAAGAAACTCTTCTTAATCCAGCACCAGCTTTAAACAAGGAGGGAAGAGAAGCCAGGAGACGGGGAAAGAAAAGGATAAGAAAGCTAACTTACTATAAGCTCAACACCACTCTCTAAACGTGAGCGGACTCCTACAATAGAATGTTGCAGGTTACATTCTCGTAAAAAGCAGCCATGTGAGATTATTGCATCGACAATCTGCAACAAAAAATGTTCCATGAGATGCTACAAGCACATTAGAAATTGTAAACTCGTTTGCAATTGAAATCATACCCTGCATTTATCAACTTTAGTAGGCGGTAGGAATCTAGGAGAGGTGAAGAAAGGTGTCTTCGGATCGTAAAATTCAAACTTCGGTGACTGCATTGAAGAAAACCAACTGATCAATTTGCAGAACCATGACCACCTTTTTTAAGAAAGGCAGTGCTACCAGGTTACTACAAAAACAAATGGTATGACAATAATGCCAACCTGCTCTGTGAGGGCCAAATTGGCATCGAAAAGGGACTTTATTGTTCCAATGTCCTCCCAGTAGTCGTTGAATAAATAAGCCTGAAAATCAAAAGAAATGCAGAAATTCAATTACAGGAATAAAGTTAACTGATGCAAATTAACTAGAAATGGAAGAATGGAAGAAAAGTACATGTGGATGAATCTGTGATTGAGTAGCAATCTCACCTGGACATTATGCTCCTTCACAGCAGATGGTATGATTTCAGAACCAAAGTCATTGCATGAGGGATAGCTACACCTCAGAAGCTTCAGCATGACATCAGTTCTAAACACATAAACGCCCATTGAAGCAATATAGGGAAATTGCATGGCTTCTTGCTTGGAGAGTCCAAGAAGAGTGGTATCAACTTGCTGCAGTAGAAGGAAAATTTCACCAATAGCTAGATATAAACACCAAGGGCATATCAACTTAGAGAAGACCAGAAAGGATCTTGATTATGTCTAAAACTAAGAATTGGAGTTAACAAAAAATTGAGATAAAGACAGACTAACTACCATTGCTTTCAGATCAGTGCCCTTCGGTTTCTCAGCAAATTGAATTATACGCCCAGTGCTGTCAATCTTCATCAGTCCATAATCTGATGCGCGACTGCAAGATAACTAATTTCAATTTTCAATGAATTTCCAAATGCACAACCGCTTTTATCTACTTCTAATGTTCTAAATGATGGCAAATTGAATGGCAAAACAATTAGAATTCTATAGTTTCCAGACACTGCCACAAGACCATGCAATATTACGTAAAGGTACTTGAGGTACCTGTCATCCATGGGTACACAGGAAACTGTAATATCTGCATTGGTGTCAATATGCTTCTGTAAATGCATAAGACATCAAAAGGCAGAAGTTAAGTCGGATTGCAGGAACCAGACACAGCTTCAAACTGTATTTGATGCAATATCCCACAAGTGAAAGCATAAAAAAGTACCTGAACAAACTCCATGTAGTTCATTCGATAAAGATGATCACCGGACAAGATCAATACATGCTCCACGTTCTTGTTCTTCGCATCCTGAATACACAAGTGAAACGCATTTAGTCAAATTCACACTAGCAAGATCAAGTCTTCGATAGAAAGCAAAATTCTGAGCTCTCACCTCAAACATCCATATAAATTGCCTCACAGCATCTGCAGTTCCTTGAAACCACTTCTTTCCTGCTTCCCCAGGTGTTTGAGTAGCTGCCAAAACCTGTTCCTCAGCCAAAGATGTCTCTCTTAAAAACTTTAACACCAGTAGTTGAAAATAACACTCTTGAAATCTGACAACAAAGACAACTCTGTAGTCGCAGGATTGATAAAGTAATGAGCAATTTAACAGACATGCATTCTTTCATGATATCGCCATGCCTCAATAGACCAAAGCATAAGCTCCTCCTATGATACTGCTCTGGTGTATTGTATACAATTTAGAGGATTCGAAACTCTCCTTCACCAAAACCATCTTACCTCCACAAATCCATCTCCAAAACTAACACCATTGCCAAAGTTATAAGTACGAGCTAGATGCCGATTGAGTGAGAAGGAATTAAACTGCGTTAGGATGAAAATCTTCTTTATCCCACTATTGATGCAATTACTCATAGGGATATCAATCAACCTGTAGCAGCCTCCAATTGGAACCTGTATTAAAAACAAACACAAGTCGACAGTTATTCTTCTCAGTAAGATAACAACAACAGCAACAGTAACGACGGAGCCCCCACTATCATCTCAGCTTTTTCACAAAAACTCAAATCATTTCCAGAAACGATGAGCGAATCAGATCTTACTGCGGGCTTGGCCCTTCTACTAGTAAGAGGGAAGAGGCGTGTCCCAGCTCCTCCACCCAATATGATCGAAGCTACATTACTTGGGTCTGCCTGTGGAGTCTCAAACACTGGTACCTCAAAAGTCTAAAATCAAAAATAAAAAAGACTTAAGTATTGCAACCTAGCAGAATCAAACATTGAATAATAAACATCGGATGGTGAACAGTGTATGCACGTACTACAGCTTCTTCGTTAATATCTGATGTAAGAACAGAGTGAGCAACTCCAGGCTTGACCTTTTTAACACCACTTCTATAATTTTTCCACAACTGGGCTCTCGAATCCCTGTTCTTCAGTTTCTTCTTAAGATTCTCATCCCAAAAGATAGTCCCATCATTTCTAATACCTCCGTTGTTAAAATTTACCGCATTGGCACCAGCACTTGCCTTCAAGGCACCACAGAAAGAATACATCTTTGAATCAAACCAAGAAATTACAACCCCAACTGTTTTCCCACTTTTTAAAATGTAAGATCCAAGAAATTTGGAATCCTAAAACAGCAGTAACCTGACAATACCAAAATGTAAAAATGTTTTCTTGATGGTCCCTAGATAGTCAGAAACCAGAGCTGATGCAAAAATGATGAGACAAAAGCCACCCTGATAAATCTAGAGCTTTGAATGTCAAAATAAAATGTTCCAGATAAAAAAACAATTAAATTTCTTTACTGACTGGCAATAATTTAGGAGAGAAAAGGTGAAAATGTGTGAACTTTGAGTGTCTGACAGTTGAAGGCAGGAGAGGAGATTGAGTGCAAGAGTGGTGATTAGTTCAGATTGTGAAGTCACGGGAAACTAAGGAAGTAATGGTGGGTTTTGAATATTCTACAGAAAGATTTGTAGGAGAGAATCACTTGTGATCTCCATGTGTATCCGCACTTCTCCTCAGTCAGCAGTTGCCACAGCCCTATGGTACTTGAAAGAGTATCTTCTGGTAAAAGCGTGTTTACTCCCTCGATCCTTGCTATTTCTAGTCACTATACAACATATCTTTTTGGGGAAAAAATAAGAAATATTTATCAATTTGTTTGATTTTGCTTGTCTTGTTCATTATTTTCTCAATATAATTTTTAGAAGTGTTTAATATCATTTTTATTTTAAATAAAGGGGGTGATTTTATCAAATTTAAGTATTGTTTTTTTTGGAGTAGTGGTTCAAATTTTAGAGATCCTAAAGGGTTGGGAAGATGAGTGGAAATGCAGCTACAAAGCTCGTTGCTCCCAACTAGTAATTTGACAGCTATAGTTTGACATTTCAAAATATGATTATTTATATTAAATGTAATTAATTGTCTCGAAAGATTAAAAACAAATTCCATGCTCGCGTATATGCGGACAAAATATCCACATCCCCCCTGATTAAGTGATTTTTTTTATGGTGTAATTATGGTTGTTTTTTAATATTTTAAAGTGTTTATTGTTTAAAAAATATATTAAAATAATATTTTTTAAATATATATAATTTTAATATTAGTACATAAAAATAATTTATAAACATTAAAAAAAATTAATTTTAATTAAAAAAAAATCTAAAACATTTTTAAAAACCAGTTTGAGAGCCTAATAGAGAAAAACGAGCTTTATTATTCCATCGTCACCGGAGGAGAGCCAAGGGAGGCAGCTGATGGTGGTGTTAGTTGCGGATTTAGATAACATTTAAAATATGTTTTTACCTGTTAAAATAAATTATTGTAATTTAATATTATCCGTGTATCTTTATTGTAGATTCAAATCAAACATGAAGTTAGATTTTTGGAGGTCAATGATTAGTCTCTGGATCAAAACAGGAATTTAATTTATATATGAAAAAATATTATTCACACCAAAAAAACATAATTTGATATTTTTTAAATGTTTGTATAGATTATAAATAAAATTAAAATAAAATTATTTTTATATATTTTTATATAAGAATATTTTATCTTGTATTACTAACTCGATTTAATACATGTTTGGTATTTTAGTGCAGAATACCTTTTAAGAGTATTTTTATTTGGAAATATATAAGAATATTTTTTTTATACCAACATATAAAAATTATAAAAAAACATTTTTTTCAAGACAAATATATTTTTATAAACATACTCATTCTGAGTTTGAAAAGAACCCTCAAACAAGCACTGAGAGCATATTTGGAAGTGTTTTAAAAATTATTTTTCAAATGAAATATATTAAAATAAAAAAAAACACAAAAAAATAATTTAAAGCTAATTTTTTTATAAAAAAAAATTATCTCAGGGTAAAGTGCAAAAGTGCAATGACAAATAAAGTCTTGAAGCTTGTTTGCTATCTTGGTAGTTGTTTCTTTTCAAAATATTTTTTTGTTTAAAAATACAATAAAATAATATTTTATTATTATTTAAAAATTTATTTTTAATAATAATGTATTGAAATGGTATGAAAATACTAAAAAACTATTTTGAAGCAATAAAAAATTAAGTTTTTGAAATGTAAAATTTAAATTGAAGCAATTAAAATAGTATTATAGAAGTGATTGTTTTTAAAAATGTTTTTTACTTAAAAATACATCAAGATAATAATTTTTAAAATTTTATTTTTGATATTAATATATTAAAATAATCCGAAAATATTAAAAAATATTTTTTTAAGCAAAACTGGGAAAGCAATAGTAATTTCAAATATGCACGATGAGTGAACTTCTATTCCAAAACATTAACGAACAAGATGTACGGTTGGTATTCAATCACAAACACACCGTCAGGTTTTTTGGGAGGACCACGTTAGCGCTGACCCTTCAAAGACTTCGAGTCTAGTGTTTTGCTTTGGGGTGACAAGTGGACATAAACGACAGGCTGATATTTACTCTGGAAAGTACTGAGCAATAGAATGGCCCCACGTGGCTATCACTTTTAAATATCCTGTCCTGTCACTGACCATCGCACTCTCATGGGATTTGGCCCTGCGGTATATGTTCCAAGATGGCGTTTGTTAACGTTGCACCGGGTTAGCAAGTGGCTATATTTTGTTATTTTAAATCAATCAATAAATTCAATATATTATATAATTCAACTAAACACTCGTTTCCTCTAGCATGACTAGTGGATACATAACTCGGTGTTTGTGTATTTTCAGGGGTATTTAAAATATATAATAATGGTTATTTTTTATTTATTTATTTTTTAAAATAATTTTAATATTAATACATCAAAAAGTTGAAAAAACCAAGAAAAATAATTTAAAAGATATTTTTAAATTATAAAAACAAACACTCTATAATTGAATTCAATGAGACAACATTTTACATTAGCTTCTTGAACCTTACTTCTTACAAAATTCCACCTGTCGTTTTGTAAGTTCATATGATGGAGCAAGGCGCCACTTCAACATGCAAGCACGTGCCATGCTTCCATGTGTTTAGGCAGTTTAGCAGCCTCTGTCGCGTGATTGCTTCAATTAATTTGATTGGTTTATAATTTGACAAGATTTAAATTGAAAAATAAATAAAAGTTGATTGATTCAATTTAATTTTTATTTATTTACGTGGTCAGGCAATATAATCTAAATCTAATGATTTTTTTAAAAATACATAAATAAAATAAATTGATTTAAATGATTTGCGAGGGTACAAGACATTTCCCTGGACTTTTTACGGGTTCAAAGCCGAGTTTGAATCTCGCAAATATTTTGTGCATTACAGGACTGGCCCAAAATCGGAGAAAAAATCGAGCAAGACACAACCAGCACCAAAAAGCCCATGACCACAAATAACCTCATCCTCAACAAATACTCCATCACCACCACCCCTTCTCCTCTCTACCTGACGAACACAAGAAAATGGCACTTAGTCTGACGAACTCATTCCTCCAAACCAAACCAATCTCCCCTCCTCCCCTGCTCCTCCAAAAGGTAAAATTATCCTAAATCCACTCATAAAACAATATATTGTTTTCTTAAAAATGGTCATTTATTATGGTTTTTTAACTGTAGGTGAAGGTGAGGGCGGCAGGGAATCATGGGCTGCAAGTGACGTGCAGGAAGAAAGACATACACCCGGAATTCTATTCAGACGCCAAGGTGTATTGCAATGGAGAGCAAGTGTTGACAACAGGTGGGACCAAGCAAGAGTACGTGGTGGATGTGTGGTCAGGCAACCATCCGTTTTACCTCGGAAACCGGTCCGGTGTTCTCGTAGATGCTGACCAGGTGGAGAAGTTCCGTAAGAAATACGGAGGGCTTTCGGAGATTATGGAAATTCCTGTACTTAAAGGTGAGATTATTTTGCCTACCAGGAAAAAATCTTCTGCTGGTAAAGGGGGCAAGAAGAAGTAGAAAACATAAGGTATGGATAATTGTTTGAGGTGATTCAGGGGCTTTTGTTTGGTTTGTTTGGTAATTGTAAAATGATGCTCACCTGTTTGATGAAATGCCTTTTTTTAGTTGTTAAAAAGTGGATCTTTTTGTGGGTTTATATGATGCTCCACTGCCTTGTGTTTATTTTTTATTAGTTGCCAGATTTATAGCAGAATAGAAATAATTGAACTGGAATGTACTTGGCCGGATAACTGTATCATAAGGGTTCAACTTTAAAGTTCCGACAATTTAGTGTTATGTGAGGTCAAGGAAAAAATGACTTCTGCATAATCCGCATTTCTGATGGAAGCCTGTTTAAGAATCAAATCTCGGAGGATGTTCATAAATGGAGCATGTTGTGGAATTCGTTTCAAATTTTAAGCTGTGAGTGTTGATTTTTAAACTAGGTTACGTTTCTTTCAGCTTTCAAGGGAATGTGAATTGTAGATTGAAGTTGTTGATGTTTTAGAATGGAGTTAAGTGCGGTGGTACTTGAGGTTTTTTTTTCCTGGAACAGAGGCATTTATTTTCCCCTAGTATCAGAGTAGTGAGAGTAAACCTCTTTTGAAGATTTGAGAACAAACAAGCACAATAAGTTTGACATTATTGAGAGATGACAGACTCAAAATTGAAGCCTGTTTGTCTGCACATTTGGAATTCAAAAAGTCTCATCTGTTTTTCTTGGCACATAACTGGGGATCCTAATAAGTTCTTGTCTTTGAGAAGGCAAGCAAAGACCAGAGTAATGTAGAAACATTCAAGACAGGAAATCAAAATTCAAGTGAATGGGGCTTGGCGGCATTAATATTGCAACTTGATGTGCTTCCACGGAGGTCTGGCAAGGCAAATTACCTCAGAACACAAGTTGTGAATTTATGAGTTCGGAATTTAAGTTGGAACCCCATTTTTTTAGAAAGTTAAAGGGGTGGCAGTATTGACGGACAGCCAACAATCGCATAGTTTTGGAGAGAAAGATTTCATTTTCGGCTGTGATGGTCCTCAACCACTTGGTTAGCAGTAAAGATTTTTGTTTTTCCCTGTCAGTATCTGGATTCTTGCCTTCCCATAATGGGATATAGCTTCTCTCATTATTGGCAACACAGACAGACGTGTGTGCACGGACTGAGACATTAGATTCTGAAGTGATTCGATTTGGAAGGGTTTCACTTGTTAGCATGCTTATCAGGCCACCGGGAAAGAATTTGCCGCGGAGCAGATCATTCAAGCGAGTGCATCAGGCAAATATTAAGCGGTACCCATTTGTTTGGATGGAGGGAAACATAGCCTGAATAGCTAGGTGGCGGTGATACACCTTTCTTTTCGGTTCATTTCGTATTCAATTGATCCCAAACTTGTTTTGGGCCTTCCCTCTCTTATGGAACCTCGACCGATTAAAATCGAAGGGGCTTTATAAACCCGTGAGAGTGTTCCATTCTCACTGTTTTGGGCCAATCCCTGCATCCTATGTGTGCCACGAAGAGCCCAAGCTATGCCACATCAGTGTATCCACCTATAGCTGTCCTGAACAAAAGCAGCCACTAATTTGGGCCAATTCGATGCTCTTTTTACATACCCAATCCATAATAGTCATCGACAGGTGAGCATTAAAACAGAGAACGATTCTCGTTACATCTTCTCATGATTATCCCGCCACGTGCACCTACGGGCAAAGTGTTGTGATTCGTCTAGCAGCCCACCAAAAATCCTAGCACGTAGCTTGTTGCGATAATCTGACAGCCCATACTTCACTTTTGGAAAGAGAAAAGCTGTCGATCTGACAAATTGTATATGTTTTTGACACGCCATTTGAGGGAATAAAAGTTGACTCCACTTGGCGGGCTTCTTTGCCTCGGCATTTCAATTTTCAAGTATTAGTTTATTTCATATAATTATAGAAATGAAAGCAAGTTATCGTTAATCCTCTCTGGATTTTCCATCTATTGGGCAGTGAATGCTTAATGAACTGCGAAGGATGGTGTTTGAGAGTGTGGTTGTGGTTGTTTTTTAAAGTATTTTTCGTTTAGAAATACATCAAAATGATATTTTTTTATTTTTTAAAAATTATTTTTGACATCAGCACATCAAAAGGATCTAAAAACACCAAAGATAATTTATTTAAAATAAAATAAAATTTTTAAATTTGGTCAAACAGCGGTTCAACCGCTTAGCCAAACAGGCACTAAAACTTGCTAATCGTACATAATTAATAATCTCTCTACCATAAATAAAAACCAGTAGAGAATTGCACGATTTTCATACTCCATACAGGGTTTCTCTTGAGAAATACCTCAAATTATTAGATAATTTACTGGTCAGCGAGTCACGAATAATATTATTTTAAATTATTAATAAAAACATCCTGGTTTTAACTCGATTATAGCTGGATTGGATCGATTTGATCTCAAGTCAATCGATCATGTCAATCAATATTAAAATTAAATAAATTAAAACTAAATCTAGATCAGGTTCCAAGATATAACCTTATTAAATCAATATTTTCTACAAAACAAGGTTTAAGGGCTGTTTGTTAACAAAATACCCCCATGCCCATTTGATGTATCTTGTTAGAAATATAAAATTGAGATGCACCTAATAAACAAACATAATCTTAATAATTTCAATAACGGGAGGAGAATTGAAGGGATAGTTATGTTATTATCTGCCATCGTAACATTTTAGTCTTATCCGGTCTAATTCAGCAGCGATAACCTTTCTTTATTCTTTTCTTCTCGAGGAGGGCAAGCTCCATGAGGTGTAACGGGTCAGAGTTGGAGCTCTCGGAGATAAGATTTCATCCTAACAACTGCATGGTGCCTTGAAATTTCGTGGTTCTTACCGGCATATTTTAACCTAATTAAAAACAAATAAATGTATTCATACTTGTAATAAACTATACTCAAGTCCGGCTTGATTTTTCCCATCCAGCAGAAATGATGGGGACGGTTCATTTCAATACAAGCCTGTGAAAAAATATCTAGCACAATCTCCCACGGAATCATATTTGTCAAAACGGGGGAGAAGAGGAGACTTCACTGCTCTTTCTCGGCAATTTTCTAATTTTTATTAGTAGACAATTGTCTTCCTGATGAAGCGCTGGCTGCCTCGTCAGAAGTTTATTGCGAAGCAAAAGGCAAGCATGACTGCGACCTGATGATCTTACAGGCATGCACTTTTTCAGAAACAATGAATTTGTTAATCGCAGACGTGTTGGTTCATGAGTCGGCACTCTGTAAAATATTAATGGTTTCTGGGTTTTTGTTATGAGTCTCCGAAGCTTATCCAAAGTTTGTCACTGAATCCGTCTCCAAACTTCTGGTTTTGGATTCATATGTTTGATGAAATTGCGGGAGATAGTGTTTTTTTAAGGATGATTATCTAAAACCTAATTAAAATGAAATCTAATCCCGTAATAATTAAAAAGATTGTTCACGACCATTAAACATGTGCTTGATGTTTTGATACATGGTGATTTTTAAAAGTGTTTTTCAACAAATTATTATTCTTCTCAAACCAAACATCTTTTAGAATATACTTTGAAGCACTTCCAAACACAAAAAACATGATTAATTAATAAAATAAAATAATATTGCATGCACCTGAAGGCATGGGGGCCTGTGCACCAACTAGAGAGTGATGTGTTCCATTTTTAGGTCGGTCCAATAATTTGTTTTTGTTAACAAAGATAATTATCACAACTTTTCAAGTAGGAAAAAAAAAAAGCTGCCAGTAGAATTGAATGACAGGCTCTCCAAATAAACCCTAGAGATGAATGATTACCTTCCTATTTTCTGGGACCCCACAAACACACTTACAACTGTAAAGCTCTTTCCGAAAGAAGTCCGATCCTTTCTTATCTTTCCACGGCCAAACTGTGATGGTGCTGCTGAAAATTAAAATATTTTAGTTGAAACAATCAAGGAAAAACACTGTAGTTTCTCTTTCAAATTTACTAGCACTTTTTTTGTTTTTTCATTAAATTTTCATGAACACATAAATAATAATACTATTAAGTAACTAGCACTACCTGCACAACTGCTGGTCCCGGTCACTTTCCGAACCCTGAAAAGGGTGGCAGCCAGTGACTTTATCGAGGTGTGGATCGCTGGCCACCGAACCAGGTTAGTCTAACCAGTTTTTCAAGCCATGAGAATAATGGTTGACTAGACAATTCGAAAAAGAGTTGCAGCCAGTGACTTTCACGCGGGTATATCTGGAATAATCGAACCAGTCAGTATTTCATGGGTTTCATCATCTTCCACGACCACTTCACGATGTCCCGTGAGCTACATGTATCCACTGTCTGACCTTTTAAGGAGCTCATGAATTTCCCATAACATATGACGGATTATGGTATCGTTTAGTTTTTTTTTTTAAATGAAAAAAAAATTGTGTTCTTAAATCATTTAAAAATACTAATATTAAAAATAAAAATATATTATTTTAATACATTTTTAAACAACAATATTTTAAAATAAATTCTACAGTACTTTAATAGTAAAAAAATATTTGCAATTATTGGAGTGATGAGTGAAAAACGAAAAAGGGGAAATGGCAAGATTGCAATTGACATGTCATATGGAAAACATGATGAAAGTACGAGAACTGGTCCCACCTTACCTTCAAATTCATTATTATAAAAAAATAGAAAGCATTTTTACCCGCAGAGTTTATTTTTTAAAATATTTTTTATTGTGAAATATATTAGTGTAATTTTTTTATATTTTAAACATCATGATTTTTTTAAAATAAAAATAAAAATAAAAAACAAGTCGGCTTTTAGTGTGTTCATTTATTGATTTGCTGATTTAAAATTCGGTCGAGGACAATAATTGGCTGGGTTAAATTGTATTGATATACTGAATTTATTTAGAGTTTAAATGGAACCTATTTTTATTTTTAAAGAAATAAAACATATCTTTTAAATTTTTTAAAATAATTTTAAAACAATCCAAGCTAAATTAGTTACAATTAATTCAAGTTAACTAACACAACGTTATACAGGAGGCTTTAAACTTGACCATGAAATGAATCGAGTAAAAGAAGTATGAAAAAGAATAATTTTTCAAAGCGAAGAATGAGAGATATAGCCACGACAACAGTTGTCGGACTCCATCCGTACCAACTGTCTGCCATGAATCTTTGCACCAATTTGTCCATGGACACTGCTCAGTTCGAATTTCGGTCCGTGTTCTTCGGGCTCCCCCTGTTATAAATCTTGAAAGATTCTTGACTGGCCACGTCCTTCAAATTAAAGATCGTGGAGTCTTAAAACACGATTAATTAAATCTGATGCGTGAATAAAAAAAAACTTATTAAGAAATGGTTATGGAAAAATCAATCTAACTTTTTTTATTTATATTTCTTTTATAAATAAAATCATGCTTATATTAGCAAGAATTTCAATTCATCCATTGCTGTTTGCCTAACCGAATAGGTTTATTATAAATAAAATCATGCTCAGGGCTAGTAATAATGATTAAATACAAATAATCAATTATAAACCCAATAATAAATTATTCCAGAAATAGTACTGATGCAAACAAAAGCACGACATGAATATCACAAAGTACAAAAAGACAAAGAATTTGTCTTTATATAGTTAGAACACAAAAATATCCTAGAAGCTTATTTTATTTTCAAAATATTAATATGATAAATTCTATCTCTAGAAGGTCTACAGGTTTTTATACAGGCTCAAAATAAACAATATATAATAAAATTAGAATCCTAAACAAAAAGGAAAGATAGCTAAAAAATCATAAAATCTAAAAGAATAAAGGAAGATTAACAAAAAGAATTTTATGACCCTAATTTAAGTTAATCCATGTGATGAATGGACTTGCAAAGTAGATCTCTTATATTGCAAGGCTTGGAAAACACCCTTTAAAAATTTAAATATAGCTCTTTCTTTCTTTTTTTCTCTCCATCAAGTCGGGTTTTTTTTAACCGTCCACGTGGCTAAGCGGAACGATCTAAAAAACACGATTTTATGTAAACATAAAATAGATCATTCCCTATTCTATATATAAGTAAAACCCTACTTCCCGACCAAGAGATGTGTGTTTTATTTGCCACTTCCATTTTTCTCCCTCCAAGCAATCCTCCTCGAGAAGACCCAGACCAAATAAGTCAAGATAAAGAACCAGCTAATTAATAGCTACCTTCACTCACTATCCCTTCCATCCCTCTCCGTATTCCTAATTCACCTCACTTTCCTTCTCTATAAAAACCCCGAATCTCTCTCAAGCTCTCTTCATTCTCTCTCTGTATATGCCTCTTTTACATCGATCCTCTAATTGCCATTTCTATATTTTGTTTCTTTAGAATCAGAACCCTGCAGATGAAAAATGTCTTCCTTTGAATTTGACAGAGTGAAGGCTGAGAAAGCCGATGCTATGAGAAGGTACAGCAGTAAGAGAAACTTTTACTGGTTTTTGGAAGCAGTGGGAGCTTTAGTCTTGCTATGGTGCTTCTTCTCCTGCTTCCCTGTCATAACACAAACAGCCTCTCTTTATCTCTCCTATTTTAACCAGAAAATCTATGTTTTTGTGTTAGCAAACATGTTCATTCTAATTGTCTACCGTTCATCTACAACAGCCCACAACAATGACCAGAACGACACTCCATTCCAAACCGATATTTACGACGAATACCTTTCCTTCTCCACCAACTCCTCTCCTCGTTGGAAAATTGCCACCCACGAGGACAAACAGTTGGTTGTTTCATCGTTGCTAGAGAAACCAGTTCAAGTTGAGGAGAAGGATCTTCCAGTCAGTGAGACGGATTCCTTTTACGAAGACAAACAGATAGTCTGCTGGGAGAAAGCTGTTTATGCTGACAAAGATGAAGTGGAGGAGAAGCCAGTTCGTGATCTTAAACTGTTGAAAGATCAGAAGTGTTTCCGGAGGACGCGATCAGCGAGGAGAATTGGAAAAGAGAGTAGGGAATGTGTACGAGTGTTAGGAAGATCGGCGACAGAGATTGGAAGGGAAACGTCGTCTGTGATCAGGACCAGTACTCGCCTTAATCATAGTAGTCCGGCCGCCGCGAAAAAGTCCATTCAGGAGATGAACAGTGACGAATTTAGGCATACCGTTGAGAGGTATATTGCTAATACGAAGAAGATTTTTAGAGAGGAGACTATTGCTATGTTAAGTGAGGAGAAGGAGGAGTATTTGGCTATTAATTCTAGGTGATTAATTAATATTTAGCAATAATAGGAAAAAGGGTTCTAGGTAATTAGCTTGGAACTGTAAAATCCATCTTGGTTTTATTATATTTTCTTCTTCTTCTTCTTAGTTTGGATATACATGTATAGTAGCAACTCCAGATTTCTGTTCTGTGAGAATTATGATTTTCAGTTTTTTCTCTCGTAATTTTCTGTTATTTGTGCTAATTTCTTAAAATTTCAAGCTGATGCTATCATCTCTCCAGCCTTTTTCACTTGCACAAATTTTGTTTGTGTTTACTTCATGTTCTCCTCTGTAGGTGTACTTGAAAAGGTGGGGATCAATCTATCAAATTCATTTAGAAAACTGGTCCTGGGAGAAAGATGTTTGGAACATGGGAAAATACAGCTAGGCAAGAATCGAGATTCTTTTTTTCTTTGGCCCCAATCAATAAGGCATAATGACAAACACTATTTGATTGGAGTAGTGTGATTGATAGTCTTTTCGGAAGCCGCAAAATTTGGCTTTTTTTAGTGCATGATTGCCATAACCCTAAAAGCAGAAGTATTTTTTATCCTAATTAAAATATGTAGGATCTTCACAGGTAAAAAGTCATTTTTTTCTCCAATTAAAGGGCAGATTAGAATTCACACTGTAATTAGAAGATCATCAAGTCAAGAGCTTAATTTCAATTAATGGATTAGTGGGGGATTTGGGAAACGATTGTCAATGGAGGATACACAAATTCTTCATCACGAAGGCAAAGCTATGACTATCCATTTTATGTTCTCTAATTACCATGTAGCCATAATGGTAATTAAGGGAATAAGGGATATTTTATTTTCTTGTATTATAATATATAGATTGTTTATAATGAAGCAGCTTGCTTATCCACTCGTGGTGGAAACTCTGCAACAAAGGCGATAGAAGAGGTCTCGTTTTTTTGACTCGTCATTTTATTTATTTATTTTGTATATATATGTTAGCTGAGGCACAAGCACCCATATTGTACTCTTACAATAATCATCTCAACACTCTTCCTATAGACCACCAATTTTAATTTTTGAAACATCAGAGGATATGGTCAATAGTTCGGTTGGGATATTATTTATTTTCTTTTATTGTATTCTCATCAAGGTTTTTCCGACGCTTTTGTGGTCCTCGTGGATATGTGAAGTTCGTGTTTCTCACATGGAGCCTTAGTACGTAGTTTTAGAATAGTCAAATAATAGCCAAAACATGAGATGGAAAAACCTAAAAACTCAAAGTAAACTAATGCCGACAGAGACCATGAAGTGTACTAAAATGTTCTTATCGAAGCACATAACCTTGTCTCTTGGGCTTGTCATTTCCTTCTTTTTCTTTTTTATAAGTGGGATATCTGAAACAATTTACGCGTAACACAACTAATTTTTAGATTCATTGAATACCCTGTAAACCTAATAAACAAGTAAAACACTACAGGAGTAATAAACATTCACAAAAAAAATCTAACTCGGATAAAAAAAAAAAATAAGAGTCTCTGCCCCAACTAGGCTGCAAACTCAAGTGAGCTTGTCATTTCCTTTTCTTATGCTGCCAGCTAGCTGTCTTGTAAGCCATGACCAAGAAATTGCGAGATGCGACGTACGTTTACTCTTTCAGAGTTTGAAAATTGGACCATCGTGTTATTTAGCAGGTTTGCTGATCAATCATCAATCCGTAACCTCCCTCTCTCTCTCTCTCTCCAGCCACACTTGCTGGCATTTTATTATTAACTATGAAGAGTGGATTTGACAGGAGCACTGGATTATATAAAGTTTGTGACAATTAAAGTAAACCTTAAGCACATGGAGAGTCTTATGATATGGCTAGGTCGACATCATCAGCAATACAATTAGTGTTAAGAATCAGACATGCTGAGAGACCTCAAATCGCAGCACATCTTGAACAAAACAAATAGCAACATTCAGTCCCCATAATTGTTTTTGAGATACCCAACTACCGAGTCTCTGCTTTTCGATTGTTTTTAGCGTATTTGTATTTGTTATGTTATGCTTAATTAAATATTAATGTTTCGTCGTATAGGATGGTGGATAAAAAGTGAGCAACTGATCAGTGTCATTGCCTGGATTGAAGAAACATATTTATATTTTTTGGGGAAATTTAGTCAGCTATTTAATAATTATTATTATTATAACATTTTGATGATGCCATGAGTACAAAGAAAGTAGTGTATCCATGAGTGTATGCGTAGGAAAAAGAGCTTGGCCTTTGTGTTCTTCCAGTTGTAGGTATGTCTTTTAAATCCACATGTATGTATGTATGTATAGGTATGTCTTTTAAATCCACATGGTGTGTGTGTGTGTGTGTGTGTAAATCACTAAGTAGCAGCATTACTTAACAGCAAAGCAATGGAAGGCATAAGGCAAATGAGTGGAGTTGATAGAAAAGAGGCATTGCAACGCTGAAAGGAGATGCAACAGTGTGTGAGTGTCTAACAAATAACAACGTTAGTGGCAAGTAGAGATCGGGCTCTGAAAAAAGAAAAAGAACTACCTGTCCACTTCATATTATGCATAGTCAACTTGTAAAATCATGAATTGACGGTCCACCAGCCAATTAATTAGAATATATATATACACACACTGTTTATAGTCGTGATGTAGTTGCGGAACACTGGCATTGTATGATAATTTGGACGGGAACTTGCTCTCCCTATAGTTATAAATTGCAACCGTTCAAATTATTTTATGGTTTCTTCAGTGATATATGCTCTTTTTATGTTCATGACAACATGTTTCATGGAGCAAAATAAATTGGGGTGGTCTTCTTTTTCTTTATTTCTGGACGGGGTCAAAGTTGGAGGGCTTGTCCCTAAGATTAGGTGGTACTATACCCAATTGTATAGGGCAAAGCTGACTTGACTTTTTCAATAAATCATTTTATTAAAAATTAATTTCTAAAATATAATTTATATTATTTTTTATTATATTGATCCGGTCATGAATTTAAGCAATCATATAAATAGAAATAAATACGTATACACGCACAGAATCTACCTCCTCATGATTGCATTGCAAGTGTTCTTTGACATTCCTGTATGATGCTTGTTCATAGCAGATATCATACGTGTATCAGAAAGGAGTGTGGCAAATGAAGGCTTATACAGATTCCAAATTTGTGACTGATTATAATCACCTATGCTTGCCATTTATATACAAGTCATGAAAGCAAAGCTTTTAGACTAGAACTTTATTAAGAACTAGGTAGTGTAAGAATGCTGCCGGATTCTTACCTAAACCATTCATAATCACCCACTAAACTGTGAACACGAAGCTTTCATTGTGTTCCCTTTTAGCCAGCTTATACAAACCATATTTTTCTCATTTTTGTTCATTGAGAGCCATAAGTAGAGGTAACATCCTTTCCATGATTAATACAGGTTACTTGAACCGGACAACCACTTTTCAATCTGGAAAACAATGTCCATTTCTCAATACTTGAGTCTGAGTCTATCACCTTCCACCTGAAAAACAAAATCACGTTAAGACCTTATCTATTAAAAAATAATATAGATTATATTTTGTGATCTCACGTGACTGTTTTAGTTTTTAAAGGAGATAGTTCTATGACACTACCTAATGTATTGTCAATTATACGTGTATATTTGCGTGTGAGTTCCATTTGAAAAATGTGGAGTGAAAAATAGATAGATTATTAAGAGAACTCACTTGTATGTTGTGATTAGACGGTGAAGGAAGACTAGCATCATGGCTTTCGCCATGTTCACTCCCAGGCAGGTTCTTGCTCCCATCCCAAATGCTAAGAAGCTGTATGGCGCCTTCGAGTCATCCTGTATATGAAAAGCGAAAATGGCTTGTCGATCGTTAGTTATTTACAGCAAGATGGGAAAACGAAAGAGAAGAAATGAAATCGGATCTGAAAAATTGTTGGACTTACGTTAAACCTTGAAGGATTGAACTTATTGGGCTCATTGTACTGATTAGGGTCAAGGTGTATTGATGTGGCATCTACATTAACGTTCCACCCTTTCTTTATCTTAAATCCTATGGAAGCAAAACCACAACAGGACTATTAAATTTCAAATAGAATGATCAAAGACAGAATTATGGTGGAAAGTAGATGAAGTCAATGGTGTTAGGAGACAGACCTTCAATCTCACAATCCTGGAGTGCTAATCTTGGAAACCAAGGTACTACAGATGCCATCCTTAATGATTCTTTGACTACCTGTTTGTGACAGTTTATGTTTCATATCAGAGCTCACCTAATCAGACCAAGAGTCTGTCGAGAAAGGGAGTTTTCTTAAGGATTAATCCCATAAATTTCTACCAAATTAAGGAGGAAGATCCCATTTGTATTCACCTTGGAAGCGTATGGCATCTCAGCAAGATCTTCCAGTGTAAGAAATTGCCCCGGTGACATTTTTTCTGCACGGTGAAGCTGCTCTGCCTGCTCCAAACAAAAAAAAAGCATTTTCATTTAACTGGTTGCATAAATTTACTTGACCATGGCCATAATATGTCCATTGATTTCTCTACATACTCTAAGAGTGTCTAGAACATCTTGATTTTCTCCGAGATACTTGACCATCCATGTGATTGCACTGGCAGTTGTATCCTGACCTGCACAGAGAAACTATTATAAACAGTTTGACTTTCAAAGTCAATGGTGCAGCAGCAAATCTGGGTATGACAGCTGTCTTCTAACCTGCGATAATCATGGTCAAAATGTTGTCTTTTATCTCTGTGTCTGTCATCCTGTAGGTCTCATCAGAACCTGCCTTTTCATCTTCTACCAATAGGCATCGCATAAAATCTTTTTGATTCCCGTGTGAGCATCTTCTTCTTTCAGTCATGATCAGATCCAGTGTGCTCATAATCCTTTTCCTGGCCTGAATCGTCATCATTTATTAGTATCACGATTCCATAATTTTCATGGCATCGGAAAGTGACGCCCGGATTTGGGCTTCAAAGCCCATGTATGATCTGATGGGCTTTATTAGTAGATTACCTTGAGGCCTTTGTAAAATCTAGTCCAAGGTAACCTTATAGGGAATGCGAGCATTGCTTCACAGACATGAGTTATATCCTCCTGCAGCATTTGTAGTTCCGGCTCGTTCTCTAAGCTCATCAGCATCCTGCACATGGCTTTGAAGGTTATCTGCACCAAATGCGATACCAATATCAAAATCTAGGTGACTGGATTTAAAAATAAATAAAATTTGAGTTAAAAAATTAAAAAAAAAAAACACTTTCAAAACAGTGAAAATCAAACAGGAATTAAGTGGGTCAATTAGTGCCCGTGGAAATATCAAGTGGGTCAACTAATCTAGCCTCCATTGTTATGGTGTCATGGCTCCAGTTGACGTTGATGGGCCTTGAGCGGCCTGCAAATGCAGGCAAGTTGGGCCTAGTTACTGATTTGGGCTACACACCATGAGCTGGGTTCAAAATATTAAAGGTTAAATATTAGTGTGTGTTTAGTAACCAGGTCATATTAGTTCTAAAAGATATTTTTTAATTAAAGTATAACATTTTAAGATTAAAAAAACACAGACAATTTGAAAAGAATTTACAAAAAAAAAAAAAAACATTCCCTAACAAACCTCGGTCGCCTGGTGAAGCACGACTATTTTGTCCCCGTCTTGCCAGCTGCCAAGACTTTTCACAACCAGTTCATCAAACTGTTTGATAAAAACAGAAACGGAACTTGTTGAGAATAAATATGACAGACAGCCACGGATGAGTTTGTGGTGTCCATGAGAAGCACATAGTAAGCTTTGATCTCCCACAAGCTCTGCAATTGATTTTATGTATCTCTTCGTGAATTTTCCCGATTCATTATTTAAGATTTTCCTAGCCGATTCTGTGCTTGAAACAAAAACCTGTGGCAGTCCAAGTATGTTGGTCTTGAAGCAATTCCCATACCTGCTGTCATCAAAATGAAATCAATATCCCTCCCTCTTGCATGTATTATTTTTCAGTTCTCTATTCAAAAATAAAAATTATTTTAATAAAGATTATTTGAGATTGAAACTTGCATAATTTTACACTACTTTATTCTTGATTTTTATCAAATAAAATGAAATGTTGAAATTCAAACTCGTGACCGCTAGATCAACAAGATTTTAATATCATGTAATTATTTTATCTAAAAATCTTAAATTGTTAAGTGAAATATTTATATTATTCTCTGAATTTATTAATATAGGACTGCGCTACGGACATTCCAACACCGAGTGTAATTTATTACCTTAGACGGCGAGCTCGGACGAAGTCATAGAAACCTCTGCCATTGTTCATGGCTGCCATGAACTGTATGGTCTCTCCGATCAACGGCAACCCACAGCTACCCGGTGGGATATCAGCCTCTGCAGCCTGATTACGATACCTTCGCATCTTCAGGAATCTAGGATACAAAATCAACAGGGCGCCAAGAAGAAGCACCGCGTAGAAACAAATGCAAGAATGCAAACAAGACGAGAGAGGAAGCATGCTGTTCAGGTTTGGAAGGAGGACATGAGATTATCTTTCTTTGCCCTGCCATAAATATTTGAATTGGATGGTGTGTTCGGTTGAGAAGATGGGTGGTGGCATTTCGGCCTCCATGCCATCATTTGCAGATTGAAAGATTTCTTCTCATCGACGTCGTATCCCACTAGCGACCATCCCCAGTCCCCACCACGGCTTTCTTTCGTGGTTCATCCTGAGCCATTGATTTCTCATTGCCATTTGCTGCCTTCCGTTGAATGTGGACTCCCAAGAACCAAAACCAGAGATCGAATCGAAAGACATTTGTAATATTTAATTATCCAGCTTGTGTGTGTGATGATTCCACTACAACGATAGTTGAATCTGTTCGGATTTGGTCTCCCATGATGTTCTGTTTTTTACTATCCCCTCGAGTTATCTTGATGACTCTCTGTTGGATACATCGATACACTAGTTATTGTATTTGAAACACTAGTTATTTTGTGTTGCTAGCTCTGCATTACTTGGAAAGAGATACACGCAATCATAAAAGACAGAAAGGAGGAAACAATATCATATAACTTTTAAAACTTTTGACTTTCTATAGGAATATGTGAAAATAGTTGCTTAAGAACAACTCTATCTAATAGACAAAATTATTTTTAGCAATTTTATTTATTTTTTATTCTTCGAACACAATAGTTATATCAATAGTTAAAATAATATTTTATTATGTGAGCAGTTATTTCTACATGTTTATGCAGTAAAGTCAAAAGTATATATTTGATTTTTTTTTATTGTTTGTTCATATAGAACTTGCTTTATATTATTGGTTGATATATATTAAAATATATTTGGTTATTCTAGATAAATTTTATCATTAAAATACATATAAACAAAAAAGCTAAAAACTATATTTTATATTATTTAACAAATTATTTTATCAACTTGACTTTCTAAAATAGCATTTTGTATTGGAGTTGCTGTATTAGATATAAATTTATTTTAGCTATTGAAATAAGTATAACTATTACGTTAAAAATAAGAAGTAAATACAGCTGTAACTGCGTCGGAGGAGTGATGTGCTGAAGAGGAGAGAGGTCTGGAAGCAGGAGTTGAATGCATCTATCCTTCGATAAAAAAAATAAAAAAAAATTCTTAATGGCGGGCTTAAATCGCCAATACTTGTTATACACGAGGATTCAATTGGGAAATTGATGGACAAATTTGTCATTTTCTTTGTAATAATAATTTTTTTATTGATTAAATTTCTGTTTTGTCATTTTATTTTAAAAATATTTTTTTAAAAAATCGATTTTTATTTTGAATATTTTAAGATATTCTAGTGTATTTATATCAAAAACTAATTTAAAAAAAAATAAAAATATTTTAATATATATATATATTTTTTTAAAAAAACTTAAAAACAGTAGCAAATAGTCACTTAATTATCATCCAATCGAACACAAAAAGAGAAATAATTATCGCCACTCGCTTTTTAGTCAACTGATACTCAATCGACGACTATCAACCAGTAAACTAGATGCTAATATTGAATAGAAAAGGGCATCCCTACTTTCCGTCTCCACTCACCATCTTCTCCTACTTCTCTTTTGTTATCTCGAGGGTAAGACAGTAAAAGCAAGGACTATTCTCTCCTTTTTCAATTTGGATCGTTCTCTGCGAGTCTTCAGAATTTATCTTCCTGTGCATATCAGCCCGAGGGATTAAAAGCCATCCACGCTCCGCCGTACCAACAGATATTTTCTTCTCAATTTCCGGTAAATATTTTCTCTTTTCTCCTTTTTTTTTTCTTTTTTTTTCTCGGTTATCTGACGGTGGGATGAGGTTCATCGCAGTGAGCAAATCAAATTCAGTAATGGAAGTCAAATTAGAGCAAAAGGACGCGGCGGATTGGTCCTATAGAGGTGAAGGTGCTGCTAATATAGTTCTCGCCTACACTGGATCATCGCCCTCTTTTGTATGTTCCGTATAATTAGTGAATAATGATGGTTAAAAGTTCTAATCACTTCACTTGCATTGCAAAATCCGTGCCTAATTTTTTTTCTGGTTAATTATTATTTAATTCATGTTAGATTGGGAAAGTAATGAGGATAACAAAAAAAGCAAGGAACGGGTCGTCACCGAAGCGTGACTCTAACCCATCAGTATTAACAGAGCAAGAGCGGCTGTTATGGAGAGACGTGGAAGAGTTAGTTGCCTCTCCCACGAAAGAAATTGCAGAGCAGATTTATACCCAGCTAGTTATGAGTCCTTTGTTAGGTTCCAAACATGTCGATGCTGGGGTATGATTTTTTGATTTATTTCCGCATTGATAATGGATGGATTGTGTAATTTAGATTTTCAATTTTTTTGTTTTGTTTTGCTGGAATCATGTTAGATGCGTGTGCCAGTGAAAAGGGATTTTCTCGAGTGTGTTGAAAAGAATGTGATTAAACAACGCCCGGCCTGGCGAGTTGATGTTTCAGTGGTTGATTTGGAACGTGATTCTGTGATTATCATGTCTGATCATTCTCTATTCCCTGGAGGTAATCGCCGTGATTTCAAAGTGTTTATATATATATATATAATGCGACTTTCTAGCTATGAAATGTTTCATTTGTTGCATTTAGATAGAATACAGTTAGTGGCGGGGGTATTTGGTGTGACCAAAACTTCCCTGAAATCAGAAGAAAAATCAATTTGATTTGTAGCAGCAAGGACTAAAGTTTCTGTCACCTATGATTAGAAAGTGGATTGAGCTGTTTCATGTGGTACCTATTGTCATGAATGTTTACTTCAATTTCTTAAAATATCAGGTGTTCTTAAAGATGGACCTTGCATATCAGTTGAGATAAAGGTACTTTGTGTTCTCGTTATGTTTTTTTCTCTTGTTGGTATTAGTTTATTTTCGTCTGCTAGGATTTGTAACTTCTATTTCTTTCCATTAAGCAGCCCAAATGTGGATTTCTCCCTTCATCGAAATTCATAGCTGAAAGAAATTTTGTTAAGATGAGTGCTACCCGTTTTCAAATGCACCAAGTCTTGAAGTTGCGTGAACAAGAGGTAATTTTTCTTCCATTTATCACATTGCTTTTCTTGATCCAAGTTTTGCAGCAGTGTTTATTTTTTCCAATTATTGTTATTTGTTCAATAAATCATTCTCACTTGAATAACTTGACTTTTTAGATATCAGAATTAAGCGAGTATGATCCTCTGGATCTGTTTTCTGGTTCCAAGGAAAGAATACATAAAGCCATCAAGGATCTGTACACCACTCCCCAGAACAATTTCCGTGTATTCTTGAATGGTTCTCTGATACTCGGGGGCTTGGGTGGTGGCATAAAGAGAACTGATGCTGTGGCTGGAAAAGCTTTTGAAGACGTACTTGAGGGCATCATCCTGGCTGAAAATGGCTTGCGTACAACAAGTTTTATACAGCTTGTTGCTGAGGCAGTTTACCGCTCTCGAGTACTGGATGGGCTTCTTGAAGTTCAAAAACTTGATAATTTTGACATAGAAGGGGCCATTCATGCATATTACAATGTTGTTTGTCAGCCTTGTGCAGTATGCCAACAGTTGGATGAAGCAAGACCACCACATAGATGTTCCTCCTTGCATTCCATTCATATTGTTGAGAGTTTGAAAATTGTAAGGGATTATTTGATAGCTGCTACTGCAAAGGACTGTAGTTTGATGATTAGTTTTAGACCAATGAAAGATGGAGCGATTGGATCTCCGAATAATCATGTATACCTACAGTCAACCAACCAAAGTTTTAATTACAAGGTACTGTTCCTTTAACATATTTCATCTATATTTGCATGGTAATATCAAATTGCTTGGCGGCCTACAATATCATCATTCTGTCTCAGTATTATGAAATTGGAAACAAAATGAGCACGTGCCATGTTTGGCAATTCCTGCTCTAAAAGGTGTTATAACCCAATAACTTTTATAATTTTTGTGGCATGTTCAATATTTTCACTATTATGGCTGCATTTTGACTCCGTATTGATCGCTTAATATCTAAAACATGTTAAAGTTCACTGTTTAAGTTCTTCCAGCAAGGTGTCTTTTCTCCTTTATGTTTTATATCTTACACAAGTTTCATTTGCCTAGGTGAATTTCATTGACTTGGATTTAAAACCTTTAAAGAAGATGGTAGACTACTATGAATTGGACAAGAAGATATTGAATTGCTTCATTCAGATGCAGGAAATGGAGCATAATGATGGCAATGCTAAGACCATAGATGCGATTGAAACTATAAATACCAAGACTATAAAAGATTGTAAGTTTTGATTAGGCAATCTCTTGCATTGATTGTTGATGTAATGCTTTTAACTTGTAAAAGTGCAGATGGAAACTGTTAATATTTTGGATTACGTACTCTTCCCTCTTTAGCTTTTCAGGAGATTGAATTTCGCTTAAGAATGTAAAGTGTAAACTATAGCCAACCCCATTTAGTTTGGGATTGAGGAGTTGTTGTATCCGCTGCTTTTTGAAACTCAATATCGTTTCTTACCTCTTGTATGACCCCATAAAATGAAGTGGGGCCAAAATTAATCTAACTTTTTGTTTTTTGGCTTTGACTGCAAGCACAGTGATTGGTTAATGCACGAGTAGCTTGTTTTTGACCCATTATTTGATGTATTGTGTTTGTAACCTCTGCCAGAACAAACTTTATACTCCTGGTTCTCACTTCGTTATCTTTGACTATTAATGCCCATTGAATAATCAATAAAGACATTTGTCTCTTAATTCCAATGTGTTCTGAGGAACTGTGGACCTGATTATGTCTCTCAAACTTTCCTATTATGTAATTGGAGTGTTAAATTTCACCTTGTTAAACGTTTGAAGTGCACTGAATTTTTTTGAATATTCAAGTCTGCAATGAGTGCATGTATGTGATTCAAGTTACCAATATATATAGAGTTTGCACACAACTTCTTGACAGTGCATGTCCCCTGGTTTACATATGACTGGTATAGAAATTTAGTCATTATTTTATCTTCTGCTGTTAAATAAGAGGAGTTTAATGAGGGGGGAGGGTTGAAAGGGACAGAGCACACTCGTGGGCTCAACAGAGAAAGTGATACATCAACTACTATCCTGCCATTCCATTCCCAAGCTCACATGGGCTATAAAATTATACAGCTAGATTTAAAGTTACCTAGCCATATGGCAACTGAAATAGCAGAAAGCATCCTTTTCTTTTCAAAACTATCTTGTAATTTTTTTCTTAATCTCTTCTTTTCGCTATGCGTGTATATTCTTATTTCAGTTCCTTGTCAATATCTGGATATGATGCAATTGGTAAATGTGTTTTCCAAAGCACGATAGCAATTCTGTTATCTATGCATTTTTTCCCCTTGGAGTGGTTAACATCAGTTAGAACAAGTGAATTTCCATCTTGCATCTGGATTTGGTCTGTGTAATTCGGAAGCTTAATCTAACTGGTTTGGTAAATATCAACTTCCACAGAAAAATGACTTTGGAAATCAGCATGCGTGTTTCCTGCAGCAAGCAAGGAAGACTTGAGCATCATGTTTTGATTGACCAAGTAGAACAATCATGGGTTTATTGGCAGCCTGTGGCCGTTCCATGTGCTCAAGAATGAGCTTGCCAAGACTGCAAAGTCATGCTGTAGATGAAAAGTTCTTGAGGGTGTGAAAACTCTGCAATAAATGAATAGGAGGCAGCAGTTGAACCAATCAAGTACGTTCTGACAGGCATTTACTTATCACCTACTTACATTTACTTCATCGTGGCCTCATCCAAACTTCTTCCACAATCATGAAAGTAAATGTAATATTTAACCTCTTAATCATTCTTCCATGATCGAGGTAAAATAAGTGCACCAAACAGTCTATTTATAGCAACTCTGACTTCCTCCATAGCCTCTGTATCCATTGCATAATTTATTTTACCTCATCAAACCATGTCAAAGGTTGTTCTCCCTGAACTCTTAAAACACTGTGCTTTTAAGTAGATGTAGAATTTTATCTGGTATTCTTTTGTTTTCTACCCAGCATTGTCCTGAGTTATTCTCTGCCCACACTGACACTCTGCAGTACTTTATCTCCATGTCTGCTGCGGCTTAAGTTTTCTCTGTTACGAGTTAGAGAAAGTACGGGGAAACTGACTTTATTATTCTGTGCAGAAAACTATCGTGTCAGTGGAACTGCTCTGTTCAAAATGCAGGAAGAAGGTGATGAAGTTAATTGCAACAATAGAAGGGATAACCTCTATTGTCCTCGACCCATCAAAGAATACGGTGACTGTGATTGGTGAAGCTGATCCGGTGAAGATCATTTGCAAGGTGAGAAAATTTAGAAAATCTGCATCCATTACGAGCATAGGGCCTCCCAAGGACGAGAAGAAAGATGACCCGAACAAGAAAGACGCGATGAAAGACGTGAAGGGCGTGGTTATTCCTTTTACTCCACAGACATGTCAGAGATGCGATGTGTGGTATGTGGTTAACGATGATTTTTACAGTTATTGCACCATTATGTAACTAAGAAATCTGTTGCTGTATGGAGCATTCGCAGTGCTTAATATGTTTCATTCCACCTCGTACGAACCTTTTGTTGCTGTTCATCAAATCGATCGATATTGTGGTCGAGCTATTGCCGTAGTTGTTCTACAAAATATATGCACCATTGCCATGCTTTCACCAATTTGCCATGTAACAGGTTATGTTGGAACTTGTTTTTTTTTTTTATTATTATTTTATTTTTTATGAATGGAGGTTGGATCCTTGTGTTCTCCCTGGAACATGAAACATCAAAGATAAAGCATGTCAATTATAGTTTTGAATGTGTTTGCGACGACCTCGTCTCTTTGATCCTCCGAAGTCCATAAGCAGATAGTAGTACTTGGTAGTTTGGATGATCTCTGTTCTCAGAATTTGCATCAGAAAGTGTTTACGATAGGCAAGTCAATGAGGATAATTCAAAATGACACTCCCCCTGATTTCTATCACTCTTCGGCTCAAATGGGTTGTTTGACATAAAAATTATTTTAAAAAAAATATATATTTTTTTAATTTTAAATTAATAATTTTAATGTTTTAGATTATTGGTTAAAAATAATTTTTAAAAAAATAAAAAAATATTTTTAAAAATAATTCCAATCATACTAACAAAATGACAATAATAGCCTTGCCAGGGATGCATCAGCTTTTGACACGGCATTTATGATATATTTACTGCAGTAGCTACCTCTCCCTCGTCCTTTGAAGCTAGTAGGACCGCATTAAAAATTTAATAATTAAACGGGCTCAGTTTTTTATGGTATATCTAAACATGAAAAAAAAATAGCCAAAAAAAAATATTAATCAAGCTGGGGGGTGGAAATGTATTTTACATGGAATATATTTGTCATTGCAACATTGATTGGAAACAAAATAGCCGGGACTTGTTTTTTTGTTAGTATAATGACTATTTTACCCTCAGAAAGCAAAATAAAAAAATCGTTGGGTAAGGGTTTTTTTTTTTGTTTTTTATATAGAAAAATGAGTAGTTGAGTTTATATCCATGTCCTTGTAAGAGAAAAGAAAAATACATGTATAAAGGGTTTCGTTTCCCTGTCTTTTTATTTTAAAAAAAAAAAACGGTAACCTTGCATTTATTTATGAGATTGTTTTGATTTTTTTGTTGTTGTTATTTTGAAGTTTGATAAGAGGTGACTTGATAATAATTTAATATTTTAAAATATTATTGTAAAAACAATTATGACATCCATGTCATTCAAGTGGCTGTATTCTTTTCTTTTCTTTTTTTAATTTCATTTGTTTTTTCATCCAAGGTCCTCATTCTTTGATTTTTTTTTATCATTTTCTTATTTTTTTAAATTTAACACCCAATAATTTATACCATGTGTTGGGCTGTTTGGATTTCAAAATGTTTTACAATTGAATGTTTTATTTTGTGTATTTTTTTTCATGGTTAATTTCCATCAAAACAATCTTGTATGAAAAAATGTTTTTTTTTTTTAAATCATTATTTTTGACATTTTGTTATTAAACCCTTAGTTTTATTGTTTTTCATGCTTTTTTTTTTTGTTGAGTTATCAAAATCTCATATTTCAGGTTCAGACTATAGACTAAATATAATTGTATCATTTTTTTCTTATGTTTTTCTATGAACTTGATTTTTTTAATAATTTCATATTTTAACGTTAAATTATTGGCCCATGAGCTATGTGACTTTTATTCATCGAATTTTTATGATTTTCTTTCTTTTCAATTTCATCTTCTTGCATTAAATTATTTGCCCCTAAGCTATTTTTTTTTTAAAAAAAAAACAAACTTTTCTTGTTGTGTAGTTATTCTGAGAGAGTTTATAAAGTTAACCAATTGATTTAGTTTTTTTATTGTTGAGCTGTAATAAAAACATTTTTATCTTGATTTCATAATATGAGTTGTTAATTCATCAAGTTACCATGAGTTGACTCGAGTTGTTGTTATTGGACATGGTATTTTTTTGAAGATTTGTTGTTTTAATCCTCAATGTTAGGTTATTACGTTTTGAACCTTATAATTTTCTTTTTCTTTTTGAAGGTTGTTTGACCTTGTATCATATGGTTAATTTAACCCAAATTATATCAAATTATAATTGCTTGAATATATTATTTTAGCATTGGAATTTTTTTGGTCTGCCTTACTGCGTAGCACATGTCAGTGGCATTAAAGAGAGGGACCTTGTGTCTTTTTTTTTTGATGAAGGGGGTGTCCGTGCCAACTTACATGCATTTTGACTATTTCCCCGGTCGACTGAACATCCTGCAAGCTCAGTGAGCGTGTAAGGTACTGCGGGAGTGACAAGTATACCGCGCAATGATAGATCCAGGAACAAGAGAGAAGGACCCCTCCAGCTCCCACTCTCACTGGGAACTCGAACATGTGTCGTGTGAAGGAGGGGGGCTCCTCTTCAACCACTGAGCCACATCACTTGCTAGTGGGACCTTGTGTCTTTAATATGTTTTGTTGGTGACATGTGGACTTGCTTTTCATTTTTATTTTAAATATTAAATTAATTTTTTCTAATATTTTTATGATGTGTTGACGTGAAAAATATAAAAATAATAGTAAAATATTTTAATGTATATTTTTATTAAAATAATATTTTAAAAAAACATTCTATGTAATGTTAAGAACAAAGTTGTGAATCTCGTTCCGTTCCGGCCGGAACGGCCCATTCCACTTCAAAATCCGGGACAAAACAGCGACATTTTTGTCCCGGTAAAAATCCCGGCCCGATCCGGCAAATCCGGCCGAAACGGCTTGGTTCCGTTCCGGGTTCATCAAAACGACGTCGTTTCATGTCCCCTTACAAAACACACAGAAATGACCCCCGATTCCACAATTCCCAAATCAATTTCGTTTCTTAAACCTCAACTTTGCAGAGAGAGATGGCAAAATTCTCACTCGAAGATGGAGAAGGGCCAAGCTTTCCAGGGCCAAGCTTTCCAAGGCCAAAAAGACAAAGACCCTCTTCTCCCTCTCCTCCTCCTCCTCCTGATTTTACCATGGAAGAAATTGTCTGTGAGGATGAAGAATCTGATGAAGATGAGGAAGAAGACGATGTGGAAACAAGTGATGGCAGTGAAGAGGAAGATGAGGACGAAGAAAAAAGGATGGGTAGGGTTGGGCGGCGGCTAGAGAAGAAGAAAGGATGGGTAGGGTTTTATAATTTATACTTTTATGTATTGAAATGAAGGGGACAAAGTACAAACGGGGTGGGCTGGATTTTAATATTTTATACTAATTATTGGTTTTTATACTAATTATTATATAATAATTGATTATTAATTATTATATAATAATAGTTAACATAAAAAATAGGGGTATTAATTTGTAATTAATTTGATTGAATTATTTGTAATGGAATGTATTTTAATTAATTATGTTTGAACTTATTGATTATTTCTTAATGTGTTTATTTTGTTTTTTTATGTTTTTCTAACATCAAAAACAATAAGTAACATTAATTAATTTCAAAATTCAAATTCAAATACAACAACCATAAAAAAACATAGAATTACTTGAAAAACATACAATAAGTAGCTTAAATTTCAAATATTTTGGATCTTTTAATTATAATTAAATTCATTTTTTATTTTTATTTTTTTAAAATAATTTTATTGTTGGAATTTTAGAGATGTTTCTAATTTTGAGATTATGTTTGTTTGATTTTGTGTTTGTATTGTATAATTTAAAGTTAATTTATCTTGAATTTTAATTATATTTGTTAAAATATTTTTTTTTTCATATATATATATATATATATATATATGTGAACAGTACAAAACCGGAACGGAATGCCGGAATGCACCGAAACCGGAACGGTACCCGAAACGGATTTTACAACTATGGTTAAGAAACACACACTTAACTTGAAAAATGTAAGGTGTGACGCTGAGTTGACAAAAGTCACAAAACTAGGTATTTGGAAATAGACGTCTTAACTCTTAACAAGGATATAAGATAATCCGAGTGACGTGTCTGTTTTTTCCTTGAACATTAAAGGCTATAGTAAAGAGACTCGTAAGTGGTCACACTTCGAATTTCTTCACGTTCACACGCCATCTCTTACCGATACACCTAATTTTCTCCTCGTTGTCAATTTTTACCATTAAACATTTTCCCCACCGAATCGAATCATTTTAGACAGTGTTGTTAATGATACATGAGCATGTTCGCGAGTTTCATTAATAAGATTATTTTTAAAAATATTTTTGGAAATTAAAAAAATATTATTTTAACACTAACAATTGAAAATGATTGAAAAATATTTAATAAAAAATAAAAATACTTTTTTATTTTATTTTTTTTTAAATATTTTTAAAATGAAATGTCAAGTATATATTACAGTAAATTTAACTGGCCGAAGAATCCAATTCCTTAAAAATTGCATGGGCCATGTTCAGGCTATATCACACGGCCCTCAATCTAGGCCTACAGCTATATTTTCAACAAGAGATACTAACCCACAATGTGTACAGCCCAATTACGACCTCGTGCCTTATGTTTATATATTTATTTTTTATATGAATTATCGTGCGAAGCCACTACCCACATATTTAAACGAAATCCATCCATGAGAGGTGGGGTTAGATGTATCTGGGAGAGATTTATTTTCATCGCTTTTGGCTCTGCAACATGGGTAATTAAATGCGAGGAACATGCCTGATGAGCTAAAGTCAAATTTTTGATAATTAAAAACCGAAGATATGAGAGAGTTCTGGAGAGAGGTTTTCCTGTTTTCCCCCCTTCAAAAAATTTCTTTCTCAGCAAGCGAGGCCATGTTAGAAAGTTCTGGAGAGAGCTTCCCTATTTGTCACTCTTGTCATTGAAGAATCTGACGGACTTGTTGCGAACCAAATGTTCAAGGCTGCCAACGTGTATTCAGGTGCAAAGTTATTGCCTTGGACGCGTAAAATCAAGGTGCATCAGCAAGAAAAGGAGGATGAACTAGAAGTTAGTGTTGATAAAAATCCGGAACTGTTTGATTTATTTAAGGGAGTGAAGTTCAAGTGGGTGTCGGCATCTCGTGTTGATGGGCTAGTTTCTTCTATCAAGAAACACCAATACAGTGCCTCTTCAAGGTCCGAGGTTCGATGTTTCGAGCTAACTTGTCATAAAAAGCACAGGGAGATATGGTTTTGAGTTTATATTTACCTTATATTTTGCAAAAAGCTAAAGCAATAAAGGAGGAAAATCAAAGTGAAACTGCGTTCTATTGACTATAATGGCCCTGATTATTGAGGTTCTATCAAGTTTGATAATCCTGCCACGTTTGATACAATAGCAATGGACCCAGAGATGAAAAGGGAATTGATTGAGGATCTAGATAGGTTTGTGGAAAAGAGGGAGTTTTACAGGAGGGTAGGCAAGGCTTGGAAACGTGGGTACTTGTTTTGTGGACCACCTGGAACAGGAAAGTCAAGCTTAGCTGCTGCCATGGCTAATTATCTCAAATTTGAAGTTTATGATTTGGACTTAAAAGAGGTTCAGATTTGAGGAGGTTGTTGATTAGCTCGGGCAATCGGTCCTTGTTAGTGATTGAGGATACTGATCTGTCTTTCGAGTCCTTGGAAGATGATAAGGTAATTGCACTTTCAATGGTTTCAAGACATGTGCTTCGTTCCTGTTATTACATTGCGCTATATTTTCGCAGTTTATACCATCATCCGGGCAAATTGTTTTTCAGGGATCCTACCTTGAGGCGTTTTTTATTTTATTTTTATTTTTTATATAATAATAATAAAAAAAAAAAAAAAAAACAAGGCATAACGCTACTTGCGTCTGTGCCTACTGGTGCAAATTCTCACGAGTAAAGACACTCACTATAGGCTTACATTTTAATTTCATGTAGAATAGAAAAAAACTGCCAGGAAAACGCTTCCCTTTTTTCTTTTTCTTTCTGGTTTCTTCTCTTAAAAGCAACTTGCCAGTTAAGCTAAAATTGGCATCTCATCTGATTTATTCACCGTACATCCAAAAGTTGCATCTCTCCACAGTCCACGCATGAGGACCTTCCTGACAAGAATCAGCTTCTCTCACGATGGCAAACTACAACAGGAGCAGCGGCCCCACCCTCTTTTTATGGACACCAAATTCTCATCCAATGCAAAGTAGAGACTTACCCTTTGTATATCCGTGGAAGATTAATTATGGAAATTAACGTAGTGGTATCGACATAAATTCCTCCTGTACAGAAACCTCTTCACCAGCAAAACTTCTTTTTCTGCACCGGCCAGCCAGATCCTTGATGTCAGTGAATGAAAAAAAGTGGTGCTTTCGATGATCTGTGCTTTAAAATGCAGGTGAAAGATCATATATACACTTACCTGAATACTTGCTTTTTCACAACCATCTACATATGCAAGAAGTTCTTCTAGCCTGATCAAAGCTTCGTGCAAAGCCTTTGAGTGAGAAGCATGATGGTTAGAAATATGCCCACAAAGACCACAGGTATTATTTTTCTTTCCACCCAAAGGTTCACACTATCAATTTCAGATCAAACAAGCATTCCTAAAAATTATGGTTATTTGTTAAATGCAGAAAACACGGTGGCAAAGAGCCATCAGAAAAATGAGATGTTGGCATCCAACCTATTTAGCTTGTCCCAGCACTCACAAATCCGACCCCACTCGATCCCACCGACTACACACTGTGAGATTCATGTATTGAATAGTTTCATATTCAATTGGTGAAGACTTGTTTCTACCAGAAAAATATCTAAACAAGAGGGCACTTACCTTTTTCGTTGCAATTAGCTCTGCCTCCAATGCATCCACACGATAAACAGAAGCATTTAGCAGCTCCTCTTTTTCACAAGGCATCTGAAAAGGCGTTGTCTGTAATGTGTCAACCTTCTGCTCAAGTTCACCCAGCCTTTTCATGACAGATGAAAGTAGGTCTGCCTCAGTAAACCCTGGAGCGGGAGAAGGGGGTCGGGATTCCTCCTTCGGCGCCGATTCAAAAGTCTGGTCAGTAATGCCACTGGCAGAATCAGATGCGGAGTGTTTTTTGGCCTTCCAAATTGCCATTGAACGGAAGAAAGCAAGAAGTGTTATGAAGAAGGTTAAAAGCACAGCCCAGGTACGAACTGAGATTCCTTTTGAAGTCTTCTCTACTTTTAACAGAAAAGGTGTGCCTGCAACCAATTTCATTAATTTTGTTCAGCATCTGATATAATATCATATCAAATAACATTTACTCCAAACCAGTGAAGTCCTAGTGAAATCCAACTAGTCATGGTGATACCCCTTATCAGAAAAGATAATTAGTGCATGATCTAAGCAAAAAAGAATGACTTGTTTCTTAATTAACGTTCTCCCAAAACAATAGGAGATGTCTGGATCTTCATATAAAGGCCCTGAAAAATCAAATGTTCTGTTTTTATATCCGAGTATCATAACATTCCACCTACTATGATTGGTGTTTTTTTAATTTCTCCAAAGGAAACACAAGGAAAATGGAACTCTAAGGGTGAGACTACAATAAAGGGAATATTACATTTAACTTCATTTCACTTCTCAGGGCTGCCACGCCTAGGAGGCAGCAGAACAAGAAGGCTGCCACAATCCTAGGGTACCCTATCTCTATCTATTACAACCAAAATTTTCTGTATCAGATGATACCAGCACCTTGTTGGAGGTTCTAAACATCAACCATATTCACCAACAGTTACCAGTCAGAATTTATCCATATGATAGCGTTCATAGCAAATAAGGTCTGTAAAAATGGTTCAATGGTGCAGAAACCTGCTAACCTTTGGAAGTAGATGAATTTTGAAATTCAGCATCCACTGACTTGTCAATCATAGGTATATATCCATCGTATTCAGGGACAATGGCAGCACTTGTCTCACCTGCAACCCTAGCCTTAATAATTTAAAATGTTAGCATTATATATACACTCAAACCCGCAGACACTTGCATTTCAAGCAAGGAATGGATTCTTTTGGAAGATACTTTTAATGCATCCATCTTCTAAAGTGAAACAATTTCAACTAAACTTCACATAGACTCATACATCTAAACTTTCAGAAAAACTTACTTCTTCAGTGACAGGAACCAGGCTTGGCAGCAAATAGCTCCCAGTTGGCTTTGGAGAGCCAACATCTTCCGCTTCAGATCCTGACTCCGCAGTGGATGCATCACTTGTTTTTATCTGACTTAGCCAACAAATAACCTAGTTTAGAGAACAAGCAGTTGAGTATCCTACTAGACAAAAGCTTTCCCGAGGGAGCTTACCATTGGATAGAATGGCTTGTCATGAGCAATTACCCTGCCCTCACTGTTTGAAATAGTTACTATTTGTCTGGAATTTTGTGCTTCACCACTGAGAACCATCTGGACGGACAATTAATCGTATAACATGAACATGTTAGAAAAGCCCTTGCCAAAAACAGAAGTCTTGGTGTTTCAACACACAAAGGCACCACATAGAATTTAAAGTAATTACTGAACCTTTAAAATGTTAGGATCTTTCCACGGCCCCTTGTCAGATCTCATACAGCCTCCCTGATCAGTACAAGTACAGCTACCACCAAAAATCTCGGGCAACTCACTGAACAAATTCCAAGATATTTTAAAAAGTTTTAGACAGTGTATAATTGAAAGGGAAGATAACTAGCAAGGAAATAATAGTAGAATTTTGTTACCTGGAGTCTATTATTTCAAGCAACTTGCTCTGGTACTTGTTACCATGAACCTGTGTTAAGACCCCAAAATCAGCTAATATACTTCTGTCAACTGTAAATGTTCGGCAATTCAACAAGACTAAGGAAAAAACACCACTCACATGAATCTTGGAAGCTGTGTAGGGATCAAGAAAAGATTTCACTGTTTTCCAGAGCAGCTTAAAACCAGGACCAGCATTGATGACAAGCATTCTGCAGAGTGTCTGCAATTTTATGTTTTAGCTCTTGTAATAAAACAGCTTCCCAACTTGATTTCCAGACATAAAAATTAGTGTAAGAGAAAAACTTCTGTGAAAATTGAGAGCGAAATCACATACCTCAGGATAGTTGTCACCATCAATCTTCTGGAGTTGAATAATGAGTTCTCGTGCAGACTTGGTGAAGTTTTTTAAACCCTGGAGAATAATTTGTTAAAAAATATAACAGAATGTAACAACCTTGAAGAAGTATTAAAAAAACTGGTATTAATTAGGAAAACATACAATTCCTTGCACATCCAAGATGGTTGTACTTGAATCTATGTGTTTCTTTGCGGCAATGGAGCAAGCTGGAAACTTAATCGCAAATGTCTTTTCAAACTCCTGCACGTGATATCTCATATATCTTTCTAAAGTGGTCACTTCCATAAGTTTGCTGGAATCAACTTTTCCAAGTCTTTCAATGTAAACAGGTCTCCCATCCTTATCTACACCATGATAACCCTGAGGGTAGTACTCTCGAACTTCTTTCAACTCATTGAACTTGAAATCCTGAACAATGCCACTAAACTTAAGAATACGAGAAATTATTTATTTCATAGACGAAGTCTACCGCATCACTCATGGACTAGGCCAATAAAAACAAGATAGATACACAAAATCATGTGGAATGCATGCATCAACAGGTGGGGATCACCGTATTTTATCTTAGTGTCTTGTATTTATTGGATTAGTCTATGAGTGAGGTGGTAGACTCAGTCTACCTAAAAAATTCTCTAAGAATAGCCACCATAAAAAAGAAAATGTAAAGATACAGAAATGGAGAAGGATTGTATTAGTGTTACCTCCAAAATTGTGTCAGTACCGAAGTCTTTCCTCCACTGCAGCATGTTGACCCACATCCGTTTGGCTTTCTCAACATCAAACTTCCTTGCTTTTAAGAACCTGCAAAAACAAAATTCTTGAGTATTGAAGCTGCAGAAAAATTCTGCTGAGCTGAACCAACTATGCCTCATTTTGAGTATCAAGAAAAATGTGAATATATAAACATTAATAAAAGCTCACTTCCAATGTGTACACAATCATAGAACCTCATGAAAGTTTACAAAAACAAAATTTGAACATGAAACAACCACTGTAAATGCTCATACCACAGCATATATTTAATTGATTTGCCAAAATGAAAAATGCAGCTATAACTGTTTATTGGCCACCCTCTCAACACTTCTGCAATTGAAATAGAAATTCAGAAAAGGAAAATAAGTAATTGGTTGACAATTTAACTATGTGAACTCAAAGGGGACATTCAAAAAGAAATCAGGAACACCACATAGCCAATCATTCCAATTGTCTTACATCATAGCATTGAAGACTTCAAGCAGCCAGTCAGTTTCCCTTTTTTTATAGGCCAGTCTTGATTTATTTGTTGACAAAGCAATTGGAAAATTACAGTCAGCCTCTGAAAAATATTTGAAAAAGGATGTAACACCTAAAAATCTAACAACAAACGATCATTTAAATAATCAATAAAGCAAACAACACAGTCTAACAAGCAAGCAATAAGAGAAAATTTGAGGAATTAAAATAAAAATGACGAAAGCAAAGAAAATATTTCATCAAAACAATACTCAGCACCAAGAGCAAGCAAAGAAGAAAAGGAACCTCAATAACATATGATAATTATCATGTCTAGCAGGAAGCAAATCGTCCGCCAGAAGTGCCTGTTTAAACGAATCTACAAGCCGAAGCTCCTCAACATCTCGAACATCCTCAACTGCAGCAGAAACCCCTTCACCGCCGCCGCCGCCATCACTACCTTTTTTCTTGCTTTTCGTGAGAGAACGCCTGAGTTTACTAGACGCCTGAATTGCTTTCCTTTTCAAACTCCCAATTCTAGTCTTCCTTTCTTCCTCTGAGTTCTCAAAATCCGATTTCCGCTCTCTTTTCTCTTCATTACTAGAGAGCCTCTCAAGACCTAAAAGCATCGAATAATTAAAAAAAAAAAAAGTTATAAGAAAATCTAATTCCATGATTTTATAACAGGTCATTACAATTGTAACCGTTATTTGCTTCCCAAAATTACTTAATCTAAAATATTTTCACAGTTTTGATAATCTAATAAAATGTACTTTCTAAACAAAGATTTTTCCGCCAAATTAATAAAAAAACTGGTACAGAATTTATAACAAAAAAAACGAACAGAAATGATCAAATCAAATTCAATAATCAAGGAAAGAGAGAACTTACAAGGCCTCGGTAAGCGATCCAGCGGACTCGACATGTCAAGAATTAGAGATCAATATTACCAGAAAATAATAATTAAGGAGTTCTGTGACTGTTGTATTCCCTTTTGACAGAGTTCAGAATCTTTTTAAGCTGCCATGGACTGCTTCTGCTGGTAGAGGAAAAGGCAGTGGTTACGGAAGGGGAAGGAGCGTTACGATATGTAATTTGCAGTAGTTAAACTCGAATTGCTTGATTGCTTCTTCGCAGAGAATTTCATTTTTTTACTTTAAAAGAGGGGAGGTCGAGAGGCGGGGAGACGGTGCGTGTAGATACGGCTGATCTTTATTGCATGGCTGTCGAGTGTGCTGGTGGGTCCTGCGCCGATAGCTGGTGGAGCCAACCGGGGTTTTTGCTTTGGCGGGAATACTACTAGCCGACATCCCGTGGTTCTTTTTTTTTTTCCCGTATAGAAACTGGAATCAATTTGGATTGAGGTGAACGGGTATTGCCCCCGGGTCACCGACCCGTCGATTTGACCTGATGTTCGGTGGCTCAATTATTGGATCACCGACCTGTCAGTTTAAACTTGTTCGGTGGTAACTGGTAAGTATTAGGTTTGAATTATATGGTTGGTAATATAATAATTATTAAAAATTACATGATTATTAATTCTAAAAATCAAATATTTATATTAATAATAATAAAAAAACCTTGATCGTTGGTTCAAGGTCACATCCATCATATTTTGTTTGTTTCTAATCGGTATAAATTTAAGATATTAGTAAAGTAAGAGGTGACGTGCTCACTGTAACAGCCACTTTCGTGTTCATCCGGCCAGGACTATCCGTTGTTTGAATTTAGGTCTGATCCAACGTGGTCCAGCAGAATTTTACCAGCCCAAAAAATGGTGCATTGGATATTTATTAACTACGGCTTCAAATACTTTGACAAGTGTTGCACAATCGTACCTCATCCTTCTTGTCATTTTTTCTTCTAATCGCCTGTGATGTTCTAAAGCCACTCGTTGATATATACTTATATGAGATTGCGGAAATTCGAATTTCAGCCACGAAGCCATCTATCAAAAAAAAAAATTTAAACCTGTTTGTTTTTACATCTTAAAAATA
Source organism: Salix purpurea (assembly GCA_027405865.1). NCBI lineage: Eukaryota > Viridiplantae > Streptophyta > Magnoliopsida > Malpighiales > Salicaceae > Salix > Salix purpurea. The sequence goes on along the minus strand of CM050329.1, from coordinate 1,796,449 downwards.
TTTTTATTTACTTCAAATCAATAGCAAACGTCTCTCACTTGTTCAAATAATCCTGGATTTAGGAACTTGTTTGCTTGGCTGACTCTCACTAGTACCGAATTTTGAGGGACGATGCATGTAGCAACTGGATTGAGTTTATGAAGATACATGTCTGCAATCCACATATGATGATGATGACGACGACATTTAATATATTTATATATAAAAAATATTTTTAAAAACCACCCCAACCACAGTCCCTCACTTACACTCCAAGTGGTACCATTACCCGACAATAAGAAATGGAACATCGAAATTGCACGGAATAAAGAATATAAGATCAAAGCAAGTTCGTGACACTTTAGGTTTTAGGCTTTCATTATTCGAGAATCCCATGCAGTGAAAGGGCAAAGAACTCCATGGTTAAGAATTCGTGGACTAGTTCTTTGCTTTTCTCCTTCCTCTAGCTTTGGTGCTAAAGGGGGACCGTGCCAACTCAGGCTACGCTTAAGAAAATAGACCATGGCAGCACAGCAATGCAAGGAAATGCCCTCACCAATGACTAGGCAAAATCTGACATATCTGACGTACACATCCAGAGCAGACGAATATTAAAACAAAAAAAGAGAGCAAGTCATCTTCACTATTATTTACTGGGTGATGTGATTTTGATACTCCTTCAGACATACCTTTGCAAAGCTAAAAAGCCAATCCCTTGCGTGAACAATATGCAGAAATCAACTATATCGTCAATTGCTTCCAACATTTCATTACAAAGTTTATCTATACACATATATTCACATACTTAAATACATACATGATGATGAGGTGGAGTGAGACTTAATCCCGCCATCATAGTCGCCTTCCAACAATGGTTTATATACACAAGTTTTAAGCAGCGAGAACTGAAACAGCCACGAAGAAATAATGCGTTAGTAAGCCTTTGTTAATTGAATAAAATTAACATTTTCTTTTAAATGAATCACTGGTTAGATTTGCACCTGTCACGTATACTTCTTCAAGTTCCTCTTGGATCGAAATTGACCAAGCTTGTCTCTCCATTGAGCTGTAGCAGATTATGAAAATTATAAAGATGTGAAGATATTACAGAATTGAAAATAACTAATTAGCATGATGAAAAGTAAGGGCACTACAATGCAGTTGTAATAGACAAAGGACTACTATGGAAAATTTTGAACCAGACCACCTACAATGATAAACAGCAGGGAGTTTTAAAATTTAAAGCAGCTTATTGCATTGACTTTGTGTTTAATCACAAGAAGTTTATATAGACTGGTCAGTGCAGTGATTATGAGCAAAAACCAGTCTGGTTTCTTTTAAATTGATGATGGATATCGGCTGAATAGGCAAGGAAAGCCGCACATAAAAACTGCAGGCAAAAAAGATTGAAGCATCTTGAAATGAAACGTACCAGCATCTCCATAACGTTCCTCGATGGCAGCTGTAAACATGTTGCGCACAAGATTAAACTCCTTGGTATCAAGACAAGGTTGACCAGTGGGCCTGAACCATATTAATTCCAATTAACTCCTCTTTCTCAAAACTGAGGCATAATTAAGATAAATTCAAATTCTTGTTTTTCAAATTATTAATAGTTAACTTTAGAATCACAGACAGCAGACATTCTTGAATCTAGGGAAGGCCCCCATCCCGGAACATGCACTACAAAATATTAGCACCCACATTTTATTTTTCTTTAGAAAAAAGAAAAAGTCACGATGCCACACATTTTGAATTGATGCACACCTGCTATTGGATAACAATCTTCTTGCCAGAGAAATCCAGCAACTTTTATTTTCAATACAAGAGGATAAACGAGTGAAGGGAAAAAAATTATCTAAAGATTTCCAGACTTACCTATCAAGTTCAGTGAATAATAAGCCTTCTGAAGCAGGAGGCTGAATTGACTTCCCAGATTCCATGACTCTCATTCCATCACTGTATGCCAGGTACTTATTAACTTGAATAGGCACCTACATGGATTAAAAGGAAAGATGTGCTTCTACCGATCAACATGCCACTTATAAGTTTGTAAGAGGTTCAATATCAAAACATTGCTTATTTCAGGTTACTGCTTAAGTCACTCTACTGACAATCTTGAGGCATAATTTCTTTTAACTCCTAATAGATAAGAAATTATCTGAAAGTTGCTCTCTTTCCACCACAAAGAGAGAAAGAAATGACGCAGGAGAAACAGAAATGAGTTACATTTTAAATGATCAAAAGTACCAACTAGCATGCAAGCGTCAGAGTCTAGACAACATCATGATTTGATGTACTTCGCCAGAATAAAGATTTAGGCATTACATATTACATTAGGAAGTTAGCCTAGCATGCGCCAGATATAAGACACAAAAATTCATTTGACTGGCATTCCAGAATAAAGATGTATGCATTGCAATAGGCATTTCACATTCACAAACACCAGATGACAAAGCCCATTTAAATCAACATTTTTAGGGCTTTTCTCAACAGGAAATTTCAAGAAAGCTAGCACCTTCACTCAGTCAAAAAAGCTTTGCCATTGAGTATATTGGCGCAGCCAAAGAAATGAAAGAAATTCAGAGTACCTTGCATCTAACAGCAATATTGATGGCATCTGATGGACGAAGATCAAAGCTGACGCTTTCAGTTTCATTACCAATCTGTGACAACATCAAAGAGTGAACTATTTCTACTTGTAGTTATACAAGTTAGTCCAATGCACCATAGACTAATTCAAATGAAAATAATAAGGGTATACCTTGGTAAGGTACAACTGGGCAAAGTATGCTTCATGCACTCTCTTTGTAACTCTAACAAGTTTGACCTGCAAGAGAGTATCATAATCAAAACATCGGTGTAAGCTAGTGTTTCACTTACAATGGTAGAAAATAAGAAAGTATAATTCGCATCTCCTTCGTAGATTTTCTATGGTGTAGGCTTAAAATCTGCCATATGGCATTAGGCTTGTTTACGCACTACCACGTGCTTTCGCCTGGCCTCTTTCTCTCTCTTTTATTTTTATTTTCTTTATTTATGAAAAAAAATGGGTAGAGAAGAAGAAACACCAACTTACTTCAAAACCCATCTTTTCAACCATGTCCTTCACCACTTGATACATAGTTGGTCTTGCCTGGAAACCGACAGCCAAATTCCTCAGCATTACTATATATATGAAACAAATTCAAGCAGTTGCCAAAGTCCAAATTTGACAGCTCAATTATTTCCGAAATAAAAATCCTATCACATTCATAAGGAAACAAAATACATACAATTTGGACATTGCGCACTGCTGCCATGAGCAACACACTTGGCATCTCCACTGAAAGCAATCAAATGCAGGTAATCACTCCAAAATGATAGAGTAAGCACTGGTCTCTAAAGTATTGAAAATAATCAAATGCTATGTATTCGAAATTACTACGTAAGACAGGGAACATACAAACAATTATTGGAAGAAGAAGACCGGTTCCATCTTCCATCTTCAATACAATTGCAGGATGCGGGGCATAGTCCGGCAGATGCCCACCTTGAGGGTTGTTGTGGACACATCTTAAGTGCCTTCCATCCCTCATTTTGATCACAAAACCATCCGACCCACTCTTCACCTCAACTTCATGAAAAACCCAATTCAAGTCAACAATGAAAATACATCACAAACCACATTGCACAAAAAAACTTCAATGCTGGCAGCCTACAATACTCTGATGTAATTTAAAGGTAAACCCTACCAGCTTCAACGACACTGGAGTTGACGTAATCTTCATCATTTTCATTGAAATTCTCTGCTGTACTCCCATTACCATCTGAAGATGAGTTTAAACTGCACTGCACTGTATTGCATCTTCGCGCCTTCAGTTGCCGAGAAGCAAGACCCACCTTAGTTTTGTAACCCTTAAATCCCCACAACTCACTTCTAACCATCCTAGCCTTCACCAAGGGACCAGTCATCGGGAAAGCGTGGTTTCCTGCTTGTTTTGCTCGCACAGTAGGGCAAATTACCGGTCCTTGCAGCGACCCCATCTCTCCTCTTTCGAAAAAAATAATCAAATTAACTGAAACAGAAATAGCTGACCTAGGTTAAAACCGTAATTAAAACCGAAACTGAGGTGAAACTGAAGATTTATTTATTTTTTAATTAATGATCAAAAGAATAGTATACCGCAAACAGTCTTTTCCGAAATTAGAAACAAAACTCAAGTTTCCTAATTGCTTTCGAACAAAAAACAAATTATGATCATCTTTTCTACAATTCAAACGATCCGTGTTTACTCTACAAGAATCAACGGAAACAAATATTAAAAAAAATCCACCACACCTGAATATAACCGATCACGGCTGGTGAAACGCAGCCAGTAAGACCTTCAGTTTCTCGATCTTGTATTTACAGTTTTCTCAGCAATCGAGAAAGGGTTAAAGAGAAACGATCATATCAAGTTGAAAAAATAAAGGATAAGGAGAGTGGAGTGGGGGTAGAGATTAAAGAAAGCTTATACAGGAAGAATTGAGAGCATATAGAGATGGGAGAACCGACAGGGGAGATCGGATAAAGGGGGAACGAGAGATGGGCGTGAAAGCAGATAAGAGATTCTATTTTTTGGTCTGCAGAGAGAGGGGGGAGGGAGGAATTAAAGAGATGCTGTAGCACCGATTGATGATAACATAACTGTAGAGAGAATGGAAGTTGGGCTTTTCTTATCGATATTGTTTTTCAAATGACGGTTCTAGCCTTGTTAAAAATAAGGATAAGTTAGTCTGTGTAGTGACATGCGTACGGTGCTCCAGATCCAAGGATAAATTACAATAACAACTACTTGTAATATAATTAAAGTCAGTACCAAACGTTTAAAATGATCATGATTAATTTCTTCTTCTTTTTTTAGATGAATAATGTTGACTTCATTGTCGAGTTTTTTTTTATATGTATATTTAAGCTTTTAATTTGGTTTTGTTCTAAAAGTACTTGGTGTTTTTAGATGTTTAAAATATCATATATATATATATATATATATATATATATATAAATTTGTTGTAGTTTACATGTGAAAAGGTCCTTTTAAAAAAATAGAAGAAAATTATGGAAAATGGAAGTTAAATCATAATTTAAAACACTATATATTATGATTTTAATATTAGCATATGACAATTCTTTGAGAGAATATATTTATCTCGTATAAAAAGGTTTAAAAGATTTTATTTTTTTATATAGTAATACTGTATTCATTATGGCCTCACAGCACATGCTTCGTTTACTCTATTTATTGGGTTTAACTCACTTTTCAATAACTTCTTCGTAATTACAGGCATGGAAAAGCATGTTTACCTCATGTCAAACTTGGCGGCAGTACGTTAATAGGAGATTTGCTGCTTCATCCTGCGATTAATTCAATGTTTTCAGTGTAGATAAAAATATTTTTGTTTATAAATATATTAAAATAATATTTTTTTATTTTTTAAAAATATAAAAAATATTTAAAATAATTTTATTTTTTCAAATGGTTTACCAAACAGCCCCTAAAATGATGATGATGATGTTTGTTTTTGTTTTAAAATATATTAAAATAGTATATACTTTTTATTTTAAAATATAATAATAATAATAATTCATCCAAATAATTTAATAATACAAAAAATAACTATTTTTTAAAAGGCTTTTAAAATACACTCTCAGGCAATCCCTTGATAGCTTACATTTATGAAGAAAAACAATGTCCGAGCGACAAATTTGTCGAAGTTAGGCCATTCGTTTTTTATGTTCTGCCTCTGAAAAAACAATTCTGGTGCACTGCTCGTCGAAGTTCAACGGAAACATCCTTCACCGATCTCGCAGAATCAAGCTACCCCACTTTACCCCACCAGATTAAAGCGCTGTAATACAGAAGTGAGTATAGGGGTATTTCCGATATTTAGCCAAATGGATATAACAATAGGGCCTGGCACTGGAACCGTATTCCTGCGATGTGAAAACGTTATTGGCTAATTAGCGGAATCACATTACAGGCGGCCAGAGATATCAAATTATCAATATGCCCAGAAACTGCCACGTGTATAATATTTTTACGTGCCGATATGGATAAGGCTCGCTGCCTCGTCAGATATCAATTTTTTTTTTCTTAAGAATATCAAGTATTTAAATCAATTCACTTGTGCAATGCTCTCATTTGTTGGCGCTCTGTTTAAGACTTAAGCCTGCTGCTGTTAATACTCGAGTCGAGGCTCGGTTTTTTCTATATAATTACGTAGGATATCCTGTGTTTTTAACTAAATTTTTAATACATGTAAAAAATGTTTAGATAATTTAATATATTTTATAGGAAAAAATAAATTATGAAGATTAACCTGGTGTGACATGGTTAATTTTATAGATTTAGAAATAATTATGATGACATGTAAAAATATAATTTGAAAAAAATATACTGAAATAAAACATATTGAATCGATTAGAATTCACTTTGATCGACTTGGATTGATTTGATTGACATTTTAAGTCTTCAATTTAGATAATGAGACTTTAATAACTTTGCAAGAAACAAATAAAAAATATTAAATTTAATTTTTAATTGGTCTACTTTTGAAAATGATATTGAAAACAAAAATCAACTAGAAAAGTGAGTAATACCAGTTTTGGTTATCCTAGCAAATCTTAGTCATGGTATTTAGATAACCGAATATAAATTAAATTGAAACAAATTATAAAACTCAATCCCTAATCAATCAAGTTTTGAATATTAAATTTAAAAAATAATCAATAAAAAAAATATTTGAGTTAACTTAAGCTAACTAACAAGATTTATGCTTTTAGTCAATTGACCATGATAACTCACAGAAAAGCAATTTGAAATAAATTATGAAACATGCTCATTGATCAACTCAATATTAAATGATGAAATTAAAAAATAAAATAAATGACAAAAAAATATTTAAGACAATTAGGTTAAACCATGACCCGAATCATGGGACAATAATAACCCCATAGAGAAAAAATAAAAATAAAGTATGAAGCATGGTTCTCGGTCAACACAATATTGAATGGTTAAATTAAAAAATATTTTAGATTTAACTCAAGTTAATTTATAAGGCTCAGGTCACGAAACTATGATCAACTTTATGAAAATAAAAAAACAAATAAAGTAAAATGCTCAATTATACCAGTATTCAAAGATGAAATTGAAAAAAATATATGTAGTTAAAGCTAACCTTAAAAAACTTGAATTAAACTGATTAACCTATAAAACTCGTAATTTACATTATAAGATTGTGGCTGTCATATAGAAAGAAAAAATAAATATAAAGTCAAATTATCAATTAACATAACATTGAATTGAATGATAAAATTGAGAAAAAAATCAATTAAATAAAAATAGCTCTAATTAATATAAACACAAGAATGTTTATAATGACAAATAAAAGAAAGGACATTAAATATAAAGTTAGATTTCTGGGGGGCTAATTAAATAAAAATATTTCAGGTTTGTAATTAAATAAAATTGATCTGTATCAATCGGGTGAGATGAACTGTAAACTCTTGGGTAGGATTGCTTCAGGTGAAATGAATATAAATGGACCCGAGTGAAAAAGGGTGGCACAAGGATAAATTTAATTCAAGTAAAAGAAGATTAAATTTAAAATTAGGAAAATAAGATATACATATTTATTTCAATTACAGGGGATTGAATGAAATGAAAGTAAGGACGTGGGAGGTTTAGATTGTATAGTATAAAGGTTGCAAGGGGTGAAACGAAAAAGAAAAACAAGTGAGGGGTCAAAGTGTAAAACACTGGAAAAACTGGCTATAAAGTATAAACAACACAGGAGGTTGACGTACGTAATCGAGCATGATGATTGGCTAGTTGTAATAATACAGAACATACAATCTCAACTCGGATTGGTGTAGTCGTGGAATTGATTTTGTGATCATGGTGCATGTGATTTGATGGAAACATTTCAACATAAATATCACAAAAAACACACACATTAATAATTGGTTTGTGAACTCGAACTCGTGGTTAAATTCATAGAACTAGTGACCGATCAACCCACTACTAGTTTTAGGTCAAGTTTTAAAAATATTAAACTAGAAGTGATATGGTGTGATAAAGTTTTTAATGGGCTAATTTATAACCCCGTCGACTTGATTTTTTTTTTAAATAATTAAAATAATATAGCTTTGAATCAAAATAGTAGCCCGCTCATCTTGTAAGCCAAGACTTGACCGGATTGAATAACTTTGCATGAAGCAGTTTTTAATAAATTCAAACCAAAAACAAGTAAGAGCCAGCTCACATGGACTCGAGAATTAAAATTTCACTGTGCTGGCATGTCGTTTTGGCACAAGGGTTATGTCGTTTTGGCACAAGTGGAGCAAGGCCCATCCATCCATTCCGTATGGTAGGAGGAGGGTAGCTGGGCTATCCGTTGCGTTCTTCATCAAACCCGGCCCACTAACATAGACCCGCTGCTTCTCTATACGCCCGGGGATTCCATCTAATCTCAGCCCGTTTCCTTTCACTCTCTTAACTGCGCAACAAGTCTCATTTTGTTCTCTCTTTTTATTTGATCTTTTTTTTTTGAAATTGATTTAAATGAGGTCGAACAGGGTTTTAACGATTTATTATTTAATATGATTTAATTAAAATGTTAATTTGGTTTTAAACTTTATATTTTAAACTACTGAACTAAACCGAGTTTAATAATAACTATTTAGAGTTTATTTAACTTAGAAAGTGCTGTTGAATCTGCCATTAAATTTAATAATGAAAAGAAGCAAGCTTGGCCAGCTCGGGGTAGATGGAAATTAAAAGGTTAGCTAGCTGTAATTTTCATTTCATTTTCCTGTGCGGTAAATCTCTATATATGCATTAATCTGGGATGGTGCTATCAATCGTGTCAAGTTTCGGCAAAGTCAGTTGCTTGTAAGCTACGCTATACCATGGATTCCTTCCATAAAATCGTACGCAATTTTTGAGATATTTTTAAACACCGAGAGTATCAACATCGGCTAGAGATAGATATCTTCTAAAAATTCACAACCAACCACATCAACTTGACCCTGCAAAAGAGCAATGCTTAACTCGATGTAGAAACTCAATAACTCAGCCAAGCTCCACAATGTTTATACATCTGTGGACTGAATTTAGTCAGTACAAAAGGATCGAGTGGCGCATCCTCCTCTAAAATGCCTTATCTCCTCAATAATTGACCGGACCGACTAATTCGTGGGCTCTTCTGGCCGCTACTCAATCTCTTTCACGAAATAAAAGCAGGATGGATAGGTTGCTGGAAAAAAAATTACGAACAAATTGCAAATATATAGCTCAAATTTAGTGTTATTTTGAGCCAATTAAATCTTATGCCAATATATTCATGGTTGAATAGCATGAAGCAGTGTGTTGGAGTTTCTCATAAAAAAACAAGAGCTCCTTAAATATTACATTTGAATTTGTTACCTAAATTGTTACAATGGATCAAATTTGGTCCACCCCAGAACACTTATTTTTTGCAGGGCGACCAAGTTTGCTCCACTAAACGTACAGAAAAAAAGGATCAGAATTAATCTTTGATCAAGTGTTAAACATATTTGCTTAAAGTCGATCCACGTGGCTATGTCCCTCCACCAAAATTAGGTGGTGGCCAGATGCCTCCACCCCCACCATCACTGGTCACGTAAGACATGCAAGACAGTGGCACCAGGCAGAGCCCTCGGCTTCTCAAGTCTCTCTTTGGTTCCCCACCCCCGAAATTCGAAGCCTGAAACATTACCGGCAACATACAAAAATGTTAGAAAATAACTTCATATCATCAACCAACACCATATGCCTAATCTGATAATCAGTCTACTAGCTAGTAATCATGGCCAGTAAATATATATATTTTTTATTTTATGAAAAGGACCGACAGTAAATTAATCAGGAAAATTAGCATACCCTTGTCCATGATTCATGACAGTTCATCTTAGAATTATGAAGCCCTATCTAGAGTGCGATTTGATAGAAAAACGAAGTATGTCCATACGTATTTAAATTTTTTTAGTCGTGCTCTTAACAAGGGTCCGGTGAGGTAGTGTTGACTTCAAAATCAAGCAACAGATGGGTTCTACTTGGACCTCCACCATATCTATTTTGTTCTTGTACCAGGAAAGTCAACGAAACAGCATCTCGATGCCTCAGTTTAACCTTCCATTCGAACTTTAAAAAAGACATCAAGTGCATTCACATGTTTTGTATTGCGAGAGATGTCAGAAAACCACTTTCATACCGCCGCTTGGATGCTTATGCCGGTCCTGTTGCCGGATGAGTTCATATATGGAATACTCAATGTCTGCAAGGAAAAATAAATTAAATTACAGCTACCTCAAATTATCCTTCATGTGGTGCATGCATCTAAATTAAGAAAAGATTTTACTAATCTCCAAGGTAATTAATCTTAAATAATAAAACAAAAGACATCTCTATTCTATCATCAAACTGAGTAATTCGATCACCAGGCATTGATCTCTTGCTCGTATCAAAACTAGAAAGATGCCAAGGACAAAGGAACAGAGCAGAAAAATGAAATGCTAATGGAAACCCTAGCTACCATTTTTGACTAACCCTATATATACTTATATAATATATAAAATTCTCTTCTAGAAGAAGGAGGGTTTCTCAGTCTTTGCACTAGTTTTGAGTTTTGACCAAGGGGTCTAGGTAACAGCAACGTTAGCATCCAAGTGCATATTTTAAGAAAACATATGCGTGTTCGTGTCAGAGAAGGATAAAAATTAGTATTTAGAACATGACGAAATCTGAGAAGAATGTTGGGAAAGTGGACAATACCTCGACCTGGTTTTGAAGGAATTTGATGTATCCAATAGCCTCCATTAGTACGGATGCTGTGTCTGTCTGCAATTTTTTCCCAAACCCATCCACATGGAAAATCACAAATCAATTCCTCAGTCGCAAAACAACATCAAAAATGACTCTTTATTTTTATTTTTTTTAACATCAGACGAGCATCTTCTGATGACCTGCTCCTGTTTATGTCCGCCACTCATTTCCCTTTTCTTTTTTTTCACTCAAGCATAAAGTTTTTTTTTCTCCTCTTAATCAGATCAGTTTGGTACTTTCAAACTAATTACGTTAAAACGTGTCAAGTTTTTAATCGATTTAGGCTCTGTTTTTCTAATTAAGCTGCTACTTTTGCAAAACGAAGTCTTAATCTTAACAATAGATTACATTCATTAGTATATATTAATCATCGAATGATGATGATATAAATTATATTTGAGGTGCAACGAATTGACCAGGCACAAAATTTAGATTACCTTTCCAAAGGGTGCAACTAATTGCTGCAAAGCTGCAATTCTATCTCCTAATTTCTCTTTTCTGGCCTGTTAATAAAATACCTAATTTCACAAATCTGAAAAAAATAAAATAAAATAAAAGGAAGCGTGTATGCAATCTACAAAACGTACGTTATTCAAGTACTATAGGTTTCGCACCTTAAGAGGAGGGCAGGAGGCGCGTGACTCCAACCGCGATTTCTTGGGCGGAGCAGTTTGTGTTGTCTGTGGCTCCATCAAGCTGTTGCTGAGCCTTTTAGCCTCTGTTCTTTCTTTGGTGGGGGATATCTTTGAAATACAGAGAGTACTGATAATTAAAATCAGTTCAATGATAGCGCAAAAGTCATTTTAAGAAAAGAAGATAATAAAGATTGATTCTCCTGATAAAGATATTCATTTAAAGCTGAAAGTATCCAACATGCAGCAAAAAGAGATGGCTAGCTGCTATAGCCAGCTACCTTTTCTTTTGATGCCATGAGTTGCTGAAGATTTTTTTTTATATATATAATAAAGGGTTTTAACTTTTCAATTTTGCTACTAGCTAACTCAGGGTTAAAACATATATAATTGAAATATATAAAAATTCTTCATCACACTATCATATATCTTGTAAGATGCTACACGGTTAGGGTTTCTTGAGCTTGATACTCTAGCTAGCTAGCTAGCTAGCTAGAGTTGCTGCTCTTGTACAACCTCAATGAGTCACTACGTACGTGATTGTTTTGTACGATAAATTTGAATCTGCTGATCCGTTTAATTCCAAATTAATGCCCACATATATAATACTAAATAATTGCAAAAACAATTACTATCATCAGCCATGCCATGGTAAAAGCAACAGCTCGCTAGCTGCTGCTCAAAAAATGAAGAAAAAGATAGAGAAGAGGGAAGAAGAAACCTCACTTTATTAGGGCTACATGATGGCCTCTGCACGGATTGCTGCATGCGATCGAGACCAAAAGAAAGACTGTCTTTAAACAGAGCAAGAGAATCATCAGCAAAACTTCCACTAAATCTAGTAGAGGTTAAGAGATCCGAGCCCTGCAAGTTCATGTCAAAAGAGCCAGATATCAACGGCGAAGATGGCTGATTCAAGTATGAAATATTTATACTAGGATATATCTGACTGAAGCTCTCTCTGCCGGGTATATCACTTCCAAAGCTGGAACCGTTGTGATCACAAGAGGAAATCTCTCCGGGTGAAAACTGATCATGGCCGCCATTTCTTGGAAAGCCGGGTGAGATAGTCTTGAGAAAGAGCTTTTCACTAAGACTGAGATCCTCTTGTTCATCTTTGAAGTAACTTGAGGAAGATAGATGTGGATCTTCGATAGTACTTGATGGGCTATTTAACATCTCAGTAAATTTGGGAAAAGAATCTGATGCGAGCTCATCTTTGATTTTTGAAAGTTGCAGGTCATGATAAGCTGAATGGCTGCTGAAGTTGCCAGCATTGTCATTCCAGTGCTGAAAGCCGAGGTCCTGGTGAATCATGGTGCTATTGACAGAAGAGACTGGACTCTCGTATTTCTGTCTTGGGTTGAAGATAACTCCATTGTAGTTTGGACTGAAGCTGCCTGAATTCCTGCATAATGACCAGTTAAAATTAAATAAATACATATAAAAAAACCCTAAAAATCACCATTTCAAACAAGAAAATTAGCAGCACATGAAACTATAAAAATGCTCTCTAAAAATGAAAACAAAAACTATCTGGTTTTTAATATATAGCTAGCTGTCCGGGGTGTTTGGTCTTGAACTCCAAATTATAAAAATCATTTGATGATTAGCAAAAAACCTAACATATCACAGGTTTTGGTTCCTATGCATCTTGATTGATGTACATCAAATCATCAGTAAAGAAAGTTGAAATAGAAAAAAGGAGATTCCAAATCTAAAGTTAATTTATATATGCTGGCACCGTGAAATACAATAAACCATTTCATTGTGGAAAGCTGCTCGTAGTATAGAGAGAGAAAACAGGGAGGGAGAGAGAGCTGGAAAGTACTCACAAAGTGATGGTCTGGTTCCAAGCATGGGTACTTCCAGCTTCTGCATAGCTAGCTGGGGTAGCAGTAGCTGAAGAAGAAGACCCAGCAAACTGTTCTTGGAGCTGATGATCATGTTGGCGATGGAGATTTGCAGACTCCATAGTATCGAGAGTTTATTATTTAAAAGGCTTGAAAATCCCAAGATGAGGAATTAAAATTTAACTATCTATGGCTTGCTTGCTTGCTCTAGGAATCTCTCACTCTATTCAAAGAAACAGTTCAGGTGATCGACAACCACACATGTTCTTGCTTTTGGAGAGCCACTTTTCTCAGTCTGGTCTTTACTCTTTCAAGTTTCCATCTAAAGTAGCCTTAAGAAAAAGGCAGGAGAACTCGGATAACCCATCTCCATACCTCTCTCCGACTTCAACTATTTTTTCTCAATATTCTCCCGACCTCCCTCACTTTGAACTCTGAAATTACAGGGAGATAATTACACTTCTCGTACGCTATGATTATGATCCTGCCTTCGATCCCAAGGCTTTCAACGACGGTCTGAGGCGAGAAATGATAGCAACCAAGCTCTCTTTCCCCTTCTCTTTCACACGCAAAAACACACACACAGCGACATATACATGTCCAAGGGTGTCCTTATATATATATATATATATATACATTTCTTGAAAAAAAATTAGTTTTAATTTTTACTTTAAATTACATATTTTTATATTATTTTTATAAATTAATATCAAAAATATTTTTAAAAAATAAAAAATATATTATTTTAATATATTTCTAAATTAAAAAAAAAAATACTTAACAGTAACTAAAGGTTTTGTGCACCTACTGATCATTAATGGACAATCTATTTTCTAGATGCGAAGATTTCAACTTGAAAGTCATTTCAAAGTCTATTTGGACGGGCTAATTAATTAAAATCTACCTCTAGCCTCTCCCTCTCTCTCCCCCACACTCTCTTTCTCTGTTATTTTAAAAATAAAAAATACTATATAAAAATATATTCAAACAACAAAAAAAATTAAAAAATAATGAATATAACAATATTTAGCAGCCCTAGATAAATTCATAAAATGTCCTTGGAGTACCTTTCTTTCATGATTGTCCAGCTAAATGTAACATGAAGGTGGTACGTCTCCAGATGAATACATTGCATAGAGGCATCAGTAGTCAGCCACTGAATCTTGATTGGACGTTCGAAGTCTTGACTAGCCAGTACATGGTTTGATCGTTTGGATCTATCAGGAAACCTGCAATCATATTTTAATATCCATTTCATCGTGATGTGAGTATTTCCTAATGAAATACCTTGAAAATTAGACATAGATTAAACTTATTTAGCTATCAAATCTAAGAAAATGACTTGGGTTACATGTCAAGCCACACGGCAAAATGATATTATTTTTTTTAAAAAAAGTTAATAATATTAAAGCACAAACTATATAATATTATATAATTTCATCGATTGAACCCAGTTAAAGATAAGTACCAAAAGAAAAAAAATAATATATATTTTAAAAAAAAAACTCCAAAAGCTCAATCATGATGCTTTTGAAGAATGACTGAGTTCCAATTATTCAGCAGGTGATCTAATAATAAAAATTTGAGATTAAAATTTTTTTCCTTCTATGATCTCAAATAGCTTTATAATTATTAATACGAAGATTACTAAGAATTTATATGATTATTAACTTTGAGATTCGTGTAATTAATCGATATTCATATAAATTGACCCGAACAAATTAATAATAAAAAAGAATGATAAAGTCTCATCTAATTTCAATCATCTCCCCCCATGGTGGCAAACAAAAAGAAGCTAACCCTAGCCTTGGAGTCTTTCATTATACAAACACTGCTATCTTAATTTTTCATTCTACTTTCAAATTTTATTTGGCTCTTAATTACTGTAAATTCCAATGTTTGGACAGAAATACATGCGTCTGCTTATCCATGCTATAAAGTTGTGTAGGAGCATGGAGCTTCCATTTAATATTATGGTATATGATATTTTTTTGGTGGTGTTTTTTAATTAAAAATACATCTTTAATAAAGTAATTTAAACGATAGGTTATAGCATAAAAATAAATACTTGCTAAAATCTCACACTATTCTTTTCTTGGTAATTAATAATCCAAGATTTCATAATAAGATTCTCAAATTTGCATGAAATTCTATAATTATGTACATACTTTATTAAATAGTCTGTAAAAAAGAGTTTCTAAGGGGTATGGCGTGATGATAGAGAGCTTGCGATTTGCAAAATAGTTCTTGAGTCCGGATCAAGGTGTGCATTTATTGCGAGAGTCTAGGATAACCAGAGTTTTAATCGCTTACCTAAATCCATAAAATATATTTTTAGAAGGGTGAGATTTCCTCGAATCTAAAAAAAAATATTTTTTAAAAAAAAATGAGTGGACTGTAATATTAAACACTACTTAAATGTAAAATAAAACATCGCAGGAGTGTCCCGTGGGAGATTAATAAAAGAAAACCCCCTTGAATTCTCTTAGTCTCTACAAAACTTAAGAAATGAAAATTTCTTACTCTCTGCAATGCTTTTGTCTACTCATGGAGGAGAAAGAGATAGCTCAATTAATAATCATAAATTAAGTATGATTAAGCTGTCAATCCATCAAAGAATTAAGTATGATTAAGCTGTCAGTCCATGTAAGAAGACCTATAATAATGTTTTATTCAGCCCCACAAGGTTTCACATCAGTCGAAAAGTTGATGGGAGAATGTGAGATAAGAGCATGGGCAAGCTTAGCTTTACCTCCTCGTAGCTGCTAGCACGCCCACCTTTTGTTTGCTTGTTTGTTTTTAGTTATTTTTTTAATCTTCTTATTCAAGGCGATTATTCTTTATTAATTAATGAAAGCTTTACTAATTCTTGCAGGTCACCTTTTGCAAACTTCCTAGTCTCGCTACATTCCAAGATTCAATTCACAAAAGAGCTTTTTCTTTCTAAATTAGATCAATTTACATAAAAAAAAATTAATTATCACTCTCACTTTCATGAATCTTAAGAGATTCGTTCAAGGTAGCTGGAACGTGTAATTAAGTGTACTGCCTGCCCTTTAACCAATAATTCCATTACAAAAAATCCCACGTCCACCAGCATTTCAAGGCATGATCAAAAGAGGCTTGAAACAATAATTAGAAATGTTAGGAGCATAAAATGAAATTAATTTTTGAAGGTTTTTTCAATTTATTTCTTACTTAATTTAAATTGATGTTTTTAAAGTGTTTTTGATGATTTTAATATATTGATATTAAAAAGATAAAAATATATATTTTCAATTAAAAAAATACTAATTATAGAAAACAAGTACAAAACTATCTTGAGCAAAGCAATTGCAACAACCTAGCTAGTGGAAAGGCAATATGTTAGAAAAACACTAAGAATTTTTTGTTTTGGACAAACTGGTGGTTAGAAATTAACATTCTCAGTTATCCGTTCCCTTAGCTATACTCTTTACTAAACCACCAGCTAGAAACTGGAGAGATGAACTTCTGGAATCAGGATATTGTTGATCGTGGAATCTGTCTCAGGAACTTGAACAACTTAATCTTCTTCTTACAAAGCTAAATGGAGCTTGCTTGAAACAACGTCATGAAGACTTCAAACACTGAAATATTGAAAGGAATGGCAAATACTTTGTCAAATCTTTTTAACACTTTAACTGATAGAAATGCACATTTTGACGTGGAATAGTGTATGTCAGATTATTTAGAATCTCCCATAAATACTGTCATTTCATCCTCACCTGAAAATCTCCTTTTATTTTATGTTTTATCTCCTTTTATTGTCTTTTTTTCTCCTGTTTGTTTACACATGTTTCTGCAATTTTTAATGTTAATTTGTCACAACCTATCATATTTGACACACACACACACACACACACACACACACACTATCTATTATTAACACAAAAACTAAAAGCAATTATATTCGTGTGCAAGTGAGAGATATATTAATTAATTAATTAGAACACTATTTAAGTGGAAAAAATTTGGCCAGGAATTGTTCCTACATGGGTTCAAAACTAGGGAATTTCTGTATAATGTGTTTATCATTTTACTCAGAAGTAGCAATCATATCAAAAGTTAGAGTGAATGATTGAATAAAAAGGGTATACGTACGGCTACCATTTGAAGATTAACTACCTTACATTTCTCTCTTTCCTTCCCTTTAAGCGCTTCTAATTATCTGCAAATTACAATACAAATAAAGGGCGTGGAGTTTTCACTGTGGATCCCCTCACAGACCACTGTGGACTCGAGCAGTGCACGCCCAAAATTGGCCCTCGGGCGCGCGGCGAAGAGGGGCTGGCAGGCAGGGCTATTTTTGGTTTTTCCTCTTGATTTTTTTTAAATATTCAGTTGTGAACAATGTATTGACGATTTCGTCCCCGGTAATAGGACAAAATAAAGGTTCCGGCTGAGGGGCACCCACATAATTGCGCACAGTCGGACCGGCCCGGTCCGCCGCAACTTTTTCTTTTTTTATTATTTTCTTAAATGGCTAAATACGGTTTTAGCCCCTAATAAGACAAAAACACTGAATTGGGTGCAGGGTTAGAACGGTAATTGGCCCTATTTTTCGAATTTTATAATCGGCGTCTGTCATGGCGTGAAGCGCACGCGCCAGGCGCTTTTTCGCCTCACGCCCTGTTTAGGCGGCGCGTGCGGCCTTCTCCGGTGGACGGAAATTGTATACCGGAGGCCAGAACGATGCGCCGCCGCGTGTTCTTCCTCCCGCGGTGGTGCGTGTAACCACCAGATGTCCGTGTACGCGGCGGAGGCCGGTTAAAGCCGTCGGCCACGTTTCTCTCTCTCCGGAATGTCAAAGTTTCACTTCGGTCCTTCTACTTTCAATTTCCGGGTTGGCTGTATATAACTCATTCAATTCGGTACAAAAGTTCCGATTTTTGCAATTTTGTCCTCTGATTTCAATTGACAATAAATGTAAGTTGCATTTCAGCCCTTTGACTTTTAATATTTTTAATTTAAGCCCTTGATATTTGATTTTCATTTCAGCCCTTACACTTTTTTTTTTAATCCCTACTTTTGTCCATGTATATATAAGTGTATTTAACACAATAATAATAATAATAATAATAATAATAATAATAATAATCATGATTTAATTATTTTTCATTCTTACTCTTTTGTTGTTATTTTTCCCTCCCGATAATTTGATAAGTTTTTTTTTTTTTGCCAATAATAGCCATGATAATTTTTTTTTTATCTTTTGTTAAAGTTTCTAGGATATTTTTAATCTTTCATTTATTTTTGTTTCTTTCATTATTAACATAATAATAATAATTATAATAAGAATAATAATAATAGTGATTATTATTAATATTATAAGAATAGTGCTTATGTATTCTATTATTATAATAATAGTGATTATTTATTCTTTCATAATAAAAATAATAATAATAATAATTTTTAATTGGTTTTTCTTGCTTGCTGTTTTGTTCATGCTTTTTATTTTTTTCCCCTCGGTATAATTTAATAATTTTTGTTGTTTTTATTCTAGCAGCAATAATAATTTTAGATGTTAAGACTCCGATGTTGCTATTGTTATAATATTTTAAATGAATATTGCTTCCTTTTCCCTGTTTTTTTTTACTTGCTCTTTCTATTAATTGATTTTAATAATTTTATTATCTGCACAATAATGATTTCAGTAAGTTTTTTTTTCTTATTCAAATATTTTGCTCTTTTTTTTAATGTTAGTACGCGCTCTTTTGTGATCGTTTATAACGCAATACCTATATTCTAAAAGATGTAATCTAAGCTTAAACTCAACTCAAAATTTTAAACATTTTATCTTTTCATCTATAAGTTTTATTTACTTATATCATATAAATTGATCGTTGTAGATTTAATTATGTTAAATTATATACAAAAAAATACCCACGACAACGCGCGGACAATTATCTAGTATATAAAATACTCACTGTGGGAAATATATAAGAGTTTAAACAGTATAAAGTTGCCGAAGGCTACTAAGAAAACAAGAGGGATTTGAGGATGGGGTGGGGGGGCACTCCTAGCTTGCTAGCTGCATAGCCATCCATCGTCATTTTTTTATTCTTGGATTAAAACATGGTGAATCTTTCATATGCGCTATAATTAAATTATTTATCATATATATAATATTTTTTAATAAAGATTCTCTAGATAAACTTTTGTTAAAAGCAATTCTGTAACCCTCCAAAAGCAATTTGCTATCATCGATGTCTTTACGGGTCCATAAAAATCATAAATTGAAAGGAAAAAAAAACCCACCTTTTTCTACAGTCATAGCCGGTCAACCGTAGGTCAACCACCCATGGGTGGCGATTACAGTAAAGATATTTTATTTTCACTGTAAGGATTCAGTCTTTTTTAAATAATTATATATAGTATGTATTAATTAATTACTTCAAGCATAATTAGACGTACGTACGTATTGTAAATAATTATATTTCATGCTAAGTAAAGCTATGACAATGAATGATTTAGCAGGTTAATAATCATATTCTAATAAGCTGACAGGTCCTGGCTACTTGGTAACCCGATGCTCTTATGAAATGGAAGACAACCTAATCTCTAATGACCAACAAATTTAAGATACTTTCTCTGAGATTGTACCTAGGGCTCAACATAACAGCATTTTTAGACAAGATCAATGCACTAAGATCTCATGGAATAACCGAGCTCTGGTTGGAATATTGACATGTCCGAGATTAATTGTTATACTCGAATACCTTAAATCTTGGTAAAACCTGTTCTGCTCACTATAAACCATGGTGATAAAACATATATGTATTAAAAAATAATCATTAATACAGAAACCGTATATGGAACCTAGAACTAAGACAAAGATTTGCAATCCATTGTCAATCCTGAGCTTTTATTCTCATATAATCAGTCATCCTGTGACACATCCATGTAGGTTTAAAGTTCTGTAAATAACATTGAATTCCAAAATAAGACATAATTTCTTTCTCAAATCTTAAGGTTTTCTGCAACTAAACATGCATACACACAGCCTCACAATCAAGGCTTCCATCTCTTATCTAACCTGGATATTGGAGGATTCCCAAATCTTCTAGAAAAGTACTCGCTTCGCAGATGTTCTAATTGTTTTAAGTGTAAATTATTTTTGGATGAGAATAAATTTTATTTACTAGAAAATGTATTTTGTGGGTTTAGATGTGCAAATAAACATTTATTGTCTTGAACTCTTACAAGAGATGTACGCCCTAACTCGAACTTGAGATCTGCTGTATAGATCGCAAGCTCTCTACCATCACGCCACGTTACTGGAGGACTTCAAGTATAATCTTCAACACATTTCAGTGTATTGTAATCTTGAGAAGACTGTAATTTTTTATATTTGATGTTTTAAGCAATTAAATCACAAGTGATAAAATAATATTTCTTTTCTCAGACGATGTGTCTGCGACCTCTTCCCGCTCCACTGTAGATTTGGGGCCTGTGATGATCAATTACCCTTCAAACATGTGTGTTTCTCTTTGTTTTTGGTCTTAAGGCAAGTGTTATTTCCTTGTTATTTTTGGCCTACGCACCGACACTAGTTAATTATTTGCCAGCTGTCTTGTTTGGTGAAAGGCAAGCTGTATATATACCCGGCCGAAATTATGGAATTGGTGAAAGTTTCACTTCTTATTGTTATTTCTATGATAGATTTGAACCAAGGATGGTAGCTAAAACACTTGTTCCAATCATCAAACAAATTCTTTTAGATTGGACGAACATGTTAGCTACACTGCCGGCCGATTTATATTTTTTTGATATAACAATATATTAAGATGATACAAGTGTTTTTCTTTAAAAAATAAGAGTTGAGTTAATACTGACTCGACTAAGTTTAATAAGCTACAAATAAAAATTGTAATGACAATAAATAAATTGACAAATAAAAAATGACAAAAAAAAAAAACAGAATTGATCATATTTGATATAAAAATTTTAAAAATAATATTGAGCAACAAAATTGAAGAATTTTTTTTTTGTTTTTAAAATAATAATTATATTTATCAAAAGGCCAAATTGTCTAAATCAACTCATTAATTACTAACACACCAGTTTGAAAATATGAAAATGTTCATGGATGCAAGTTTGAAAATTTTTGCTATTGAACTGTGCTTTTAAAATATATAAAATCAAATTTTCATTGATTAATTTTACTAATGAATAATTGAATTAACAAAAAAAATTGTATACCGCTATAATAAATTCGTTGTTTTTTTTTTTTGCTGGAACAACACATTGAATCCTCCTTGTCAATTAAAAAAGAAGTTAAATTATGTTGTCTAAATATTGTATATATATATATATATATATTATTCATTATAATAGTATAATTACTGATTTTCTATTTTATTTACAAAATTTAACTCTGATCTTTATATTTAAAAAATATTAATTCTGACCGCGATAAAACACATGACAAATGACACGTGTGTGTGTATATATATATATATATAATCAAGTACGCAACTTCCAACGGACAGTTTAATCGTTAGTCAAAAAGCTCAATCCAGCGGTAGTTCCTACCGAACACGCATTATCATGATAGACGTTACAGTTCTAACAAGTATCCATCATCAACCATCTTCAGGAGATTCAAAAATCCAAGAAATTCTCCTTCAACATCGATAAATAAAGCAAGCTGAAAATATTCTCAACGTCACTAAAGCAGGTTTTTTTTTTTTTTTTTTTTTTTTTGTAGAGGGACTGTAAAAGGAAGCCAAGTAATCGATCTTAAGGTTGCTATCAAAATTTGCCTCCAGCCTGTAATATACAATCCGAGCAGCTTATCATTCTTCCAATCTTATCGATCGAGTCAAATGCTCGGCAAATTTAAGGATGTGGTCTAATTAAAGCAATCAGGATTTAAAGATAATGAGTGTTAAGAAATTCTCTCATTTAAAAATTTAAGCTGTTAGATGAAATCTTAAAATATGATTTATATTATTCTCTAATATATTTTTTCAAGTGAAAGTCATTTGAGCTTTAAACTTGTATAGGTTCACACTAACTTGAGCTTGATTTTTCATTAATAAAATAAGAATGGTAATATTTGAATTCGTGTCCATTGAATCAATAAGTTTCTGATACCATATTAAAGAATCATATCATCTAAAAACTTAAACGGTTAGATAAGACTCTAAAATATGATTTATATTATTTTATAAATAATATTCTGGTTCTTCCAATCTGATCGATTGAGTCAGATGCTTGGCAAATTTAAGGAGGTGGTCTGAAGCAAACAGGATTTAAAGGTGTTGAGAAGAAGACAAGCCATTTAAAGGCATGAAAGCTCAACAAGAGGAGGGCCATGCTTCTCTTTGCTTTCCATATCCACTGAGCCCCTATAAATATTTCCTTATTCTCAATGGTTCTCCAATCTTTCTAGCTCTAATCTATCGGGGTTGCATGTCTCGTGCACGGTCGTCCAACATAAAGCGCACATAGGTTTCCTTGTTTTCACGGGTGTTTATCATTGTATTTTAAAATCTTTTTAAAACAAAATAAAATATTTTTATTTTTATTTTTACTTTAAATTAATTTATTAGTATTTTTGGATATTTTTATGTATTAATATAAAAAATAAAAAATATTATTTAATACACCTCTAAAAATACACTTTTCAAAAGCAAATGGAGGAGCCACTTTGTCTAATGACGCTGGACCTATCACGTGATCTGTTGTGATATTGATCTGCTTAACCCTGTGCTAGCTGGATGGTAAAAAATCATGGAGGATGGAAAGTGAAATGCATCGGCACTTTGTTTGGTACGGAGAAAAAGTGCAAAAGGGCCTGGAAAGTGAAGCTGGAAAGGAAAAGAGACTGAAAAATAATCGTCCTTCTCATCAATTTCACTAACATTTTCTGAGGCGAAAAGAAAAGAATCGACTAATTCAGGACGACTGCCCATTTGATCAGTCATTCCTCTTTTGACCACCACATCATTTGCCTAAAATATTGATTTTTTTAAAAAAGAAACGGAAAAAAACACCATACATGCAGTCCGTGTATCCTATTCAATTCTCTAATATACTTGGTGGTTTCCGTATCAATCTTTTTTTAAAAATTAAAATTAAAATTAAAAATTACTGCAACAATTTCTTAAAGCCATTTTGTTTGGTTTTAAGAACTTTGATAATTGCCTTTTGTTTTATTAAAAATGAAAACAGAAACATGAAAAAGGAAAAGAAAATAGTACCAAATGACCCCTTCAATAAGTTGTCCATTGATTTCAGTCTTATTTTAAAGCCATTAATGGACATGAAAAAATAGAAATCAGGTATCTATAATTAATATTTTATAAATTCAAACCGAAAATGTTAATTCACAAATAAATACCCATTTTAATCTGGAAAAAAAAAACCATAATGATGATGGTAAAGCCTTCTTTTATTCTTGTGGGTGTCTGAGTGCACAATAGCTTTTGTTTTTAGAAGCATTTAAAAAAATGGATATTTAAATTAAAGTTTTTTGTTAGCTTTTTTTCCAACCCCAACAGAGTTTCTCTAACGTTAAAACAATTTTTTTTAAAAAAAAATTACGTAATAAAAAATGCAAAAGGAAAATGCTAAGTTTACACTATTTTTATTCTTTGGAGTATAGAATGACTAGATTATAGCTTATTGGAATACCTTAAAAAAAAACCCTTAACCTTGTTCTACGAATATTCGAAGAAGAAGAGGAAGGTCCATGTCGGCCCAGTAAAATCTAGAGAGGCCCAATGAACGGTCCAGCTCGTTTCTAGCCATGTTGCTTTTGGTGGGACCGAGGACCTGGACCAGAGTGCCTTTGCCTATGGATCCTTGCTTAAACGGGCAGGAAGACTACCCGAGCTTCATCTAAGCTACAAGTCGAATGGGCTTATAACTAGGAACGACATGGGTACAAGTCGAATGGGCTGATAACTAGGAACGACATGGGTACCGTCCAAGCCATGCTTACAAATTCACATCACCAGGAGAGGGAATGGGACCATGGAAAATTTCTGTCGTAGCCTTACAGCGAATGAGAACAATGAAGTAACGAAAAACTTTTTAATTTTCCCTTAAAGAAGTGGGAAAAAAAAACATGCTGAATTACTTCCCAGCATGGATGCCGCCGCAGCTATCAACAATTACAAAATCTCTTGTAATAAATGACCTATAACTTCACAAATTTAATGCTCTCACTCTAATGAAAATATTCGATGCAGAAATGTTATTGCCAGGCATCATTAAATGACAAGAATACTCGTCAATATTCTAATGCTTTTACAATTCCCTTTATAGAAGAAAACTTGACTCACAATTGCAGGATGCCAAGAAAGATTTGCATTTCTGAATACTGAAACTCGTGCGCAGCTATATGTAACTATTTCAGCTCTTATCCTCCTCCGTATCACACCTTCCTTCGTTTCTTCTCTGAAGGAGCAGTTTGCAACTCTATTCCTTCTTCTAGCTCTCTTTCTATCCAGGTTTCTGTATCTAACTCGGCATCCATGGTTTCTTTGGACAATGAAGGTCTACTTTTTGCTGCTATCTGGTATCTCTGTCTCTTTAATGTCTCTCTAATCTGGTGGACATCAATGTTATGACGACTGGAATTATAAGCGGGGGCAATATTACAGCTGGAACTCAACTCGCAGTCCCCAGTTCTTAGCTGATTCTTACCATCACCATCCTCAACAACACTGCTTGCACCACTATCAATTGTTTGACATGGTAAAACTTCATTCTGGCCAGTGTTTCTGTCAGATGAGGATGTAGCTTCCATCACAGCCCCATCGCTAGCAAGTGAATTAGACATTGAGACACTTGTGACAGCTGATTGTGCGCTACTGGTAACCATCTTCTTGGCAGAAGTTTTAGATAGTGGAACCCTCCCATGTGTTGCCGGCAGAGCCCTTTTTGGATCTTGCTCTAACAACCTGGCCATCTGTTGGATGACCTCTGGAAAGCATTTGTGAAAATAGGTTGATGACTAACAGAATACACGACACGCATGAATGAAAAGAAAAAAGCTTTTCTACTAATAATATGGGAGCATCTCTTAAATTTTTTTATGTTTGAACTACAAAAACTGCATCTGCATAAATATACAATATAATAGAAATGCTATTTGAAATCACCAGGCATCAAGGATCCAGATGTTCATAATTTGACTTAAAGCAATATATGCCAGCATACCTTCTAATTGTTTAGGTGAAATATCAAACTCCAGCCACCAGACATTTCCCTTCTCTGTAGGAAGTTTCACCTTTTGAAATTTGGCAGCAAGATACATGGAACCAGCTGCAATGTAATGGGGCTTGTACTGCAAGCATAAAGTTGTGCATAGCCTGCAAATCCGATCACAGAAATACATGATCATTCAAAGAGATAATTGGCAAGAATCTATAATCAAATCTACACTGGACCAAATTCAACGAGAAAATAGAGGGCTTACCAATCATTCACAAAATTCCAAGCTACTTTTGCAAGATCTGGGTATATGTTCAATTTCTTCAAAGCATTTACAAGTGGCTTGTAGGGAAGTTGGACATCAAGATCAAAACCAATTGTTGCCAATAAAAGCCTCTCTCCAGTTACAAGCAATTCCTTCTGACTACTGCAAAATCTCTACAAGCAAATGATTTGCTGGATAAGTAAGCGCAACAGCTTGGAAACATGGAAACTGAAAGAGTTATAGGAATCCACTTACTATCTGCCTGATTCTATGTGAGGCAGAAGGATCCTTTTTGTGCATCAGCTCATAAGCCACAACAACAACATCCCTCAGTAAGCGCGGGGTTTCCTCCAGTTTGCAAGCAAGAAACATGCTTGCAGATGCCATTGTCTGCAATTTTTAAAGCTTGTAAGGAATTGAAGGCAAATTAAAACTAGCTATCTGCTTGTTCACCCCCCCACCCCCCACATGTGAACATAACCATGTGGGCCAATTTTAGAAACAATGATTTGATACAAGCACAAGGGAGGTAAAGGATAAATAGTAGACTTAAAATGATATGGAGCTTGAAAAGGTCAGAAAAAATATCTGTTTCCTTGGTTAAAGCAAGTGTGCGTTTCAAATACAAAAAAAAAGAGTATAATATATCTGGAAAATGGCACTACATTAAAAAATAATATCACCAATTCCTTTTAAGAGATGGTGTGACAGCATGGACATGTATTCCTGCTTTCAACATTATTGATATCAAGCATTGATACAAGACATTCAGCTTCACGTGCAAATGTAAGCTCTGTGAGTGTGTTAAGTATTTGAATGACAAAACAAATACAAATTAGCCAACCCATACAAGAATTGTTGAGAAAAGGAGAACCAGATACAACCCAAGGATGGAATTAGTACCTTCCAATCATTCTTTGCATGCGATTGACGCATGTAAAACCGGTGGCACAATATCAATGCACATGCTATTGTCACCTGGGGCCTGAAGGGAACATCATGGGTCACCATCTCCAGTGAGTATGAAATGCCAAGAGTGTCATGAAAAGAAAAAAAGTTTTGCATAGAAGGGCAATGATGAGATATCAAGAACAACCACAGCCATACAACTATGAAATAATACTCTTAGGCCTTTCAGGGTGTTCATCAAGTAACACAAGAGTTGTTGGAGATGGTTTTGTGCACCAATCATCTAAAGGGTGTTTTGATTTTCTCATGTAACACAAGGAGCATGGAGATGGAGGAGCATAGTTTCAAAAAGATGAGTCCACAGACAGTAGGACAGTAAGAGATTGTGCAACCAGAGTGAAACAAACCAGTTCACATGGCAACAATTGCACCCAAAGGATTAATCAAGTCAAGATAAAAACAAGAGACTGAATATAATCGAGTACCATCCCATCAACCATGAGTGGAAGACGAGTTAAATAAATGCTATTGAGCCATGCTGAGAACAGGAGCAGAACTGTAAATGACAATGTAAAGGGCATAAAACTCTTCCTTTTGGCAAGGACAAGCAACTGGGTAAAAATAGGAATCCAACTTCATCTGAATCTTCACCCAGTAGAACAGCCTCAAACTTCATCAACTAACATAATGGGCAACTTCAACGAAGTATATAAGCTAGAAAGAAGCAAGTAACAGGAAGCAACTTCCAGTAGAAGAAATATGGAATCAAACATATAAGAATGTATAGTTAGCAACACTATTGGAAGCACACATGGTATAGCCACATTCAAGTTACTAGACTACTACATCTCAAATGCATGGATCAACACGAATAAATCTAGAGCTTACACTTTAAGCTTCACGCCGAGCTCTTTAATAAATGAGCAGTACAACTTCCGTAATTGAGACTCCTTCTCAACGTCAATACCATCCTTTCTAGACGGGGAAAAATCCTCAATTTCTTGTGAACTGAAGTACCACTTGCGCGTATGATACTGAGGCTCGTTCGGCAAGTGCATGCTAGTTGCAATCTTTGTCATCCTCAACTTCTCTTCTCAATGGAAGAGAGCTCTATATATATTCCTCAAGATATGACTGTTAAACGCACTTTCCTTACTCAAAAATACCCTCGAATCGATCCAATTTCCTGCCCAGTTAAACGGGCAAACATTTACAAAATTGAAGAAAAAAAGATGAATCTTCAAAGGAATTTTGTAAGAAATATCATCCATAGACCAAAAATTTCACGGCAAGAATTGCATAAAAAAATCTATTGGTGTAGAAAGTTTCAAAATCTTCCTTACAGGAAAATTTCAAGATCTCCAATAATAACCAAAAAGAAGAAAAAAATGCGAGCTCTTATGACTAACTACAATTGATAAAAATTTCTTTATTACGCAAAGTTTTTTTCTCTCGATTATTCCTGTACGAAAAGAAGCATCCTTTCCTTACAACAACTCCACGCAGTCACAGAAATTAAATTCAAATTCGCATAATTCTATATTTAATTAAACTCCAAAATCAAATTGAAAAGAAAAGAGGGGTTAATTAATCGAAAGAAAAAACCATTGAAATTGAGAAAGACTCGTGCATACCTTGAGAAGATGGAAGAATCAGGGGATGCAACAGTCGCTTTTCAGTAACCCTATCTTTCTGGTTACCGTTTGAAGCTCTTCTATTTCAGTGGAAGTTGACGTTGACTCCGATACTAGACGTGCTTTAGCTACCTTAAACGCGTGACGCGTTCTTTTGACGCGCTCAGCAACGCACGCAACGGCGGTTGTAGCTTTGTAGTTGAGAAAGGAGACCTGAGATTCCTCGTGCTTCACGTGATTTTCAACCATATGGGCCTGCAATTAAATTTACTGGACCCAATTGATCATCTCATTGGGCCACATCCTTTCACTAAATAAAGGTTCTAGCGAAGTGTGTAGACTGCTAATTGCAGCCCATTAGGCCCGCTTTAAATTGGATCCAGCATTATTGATTATGCTGCCTTTGTGGAACCCCCACTAGCTTGGTTTGAGTACATATAACTTGTGATTGGATCAATTATATCCTAATCGTATCATCCCCCTCAAGTCTAAATGCCCATCAAGTCAAGAGAAGGTGACGCGATTGATGAGAGGATAGAGAACGTGCCCGATGAAAAATCCAACTCGTCACGTGCCTAGATTCTTCGAATGTTTGTCTCACCGAAGTCTCTCCGGCCCCTCCTCCTTGCATGTAATTCTAGAAACTTACACTTTCAAAAGCTTCCGTTCGTCCCTATAGTTTTTATCTTGTTCTAATTTACTCCCTCTATTTTTATTTCTATTGACCTCCTCCTATTAATATATCTAATATGATAATACATGATCGGTTAAGGGGCTTCACCCATTAAAAGTCCAGTAACGATTAAAAAACCCAGTGGAGCAATAGGTTAGTTAGCTATACTCCGCTGTTAATGGTCCAGAATTGTAGAGGAAACTTTTGCCTTTTGCATTTCACTGAGAGAAAACAAAAACTAGTCAATACCGTCGTCGTATCATTTTCTTCCACTATATCACCAACTGTTTGATAAAATCTCCCATCCAGATCAAAAGAAACCGGTTTTGGTGGTGGTTTATGACTGGTGATGACCGGTTTTGCGTGTCATGGAGTAATTGTAGCTATGCTGATTTGATGGCGGAGAAAGGGAGGAGGGGGGGGGAAAGGGGAAGGGATGGGAAAAGGTAAAAGTAAAAAAGAAAGCTTTCACAAGAAAAATTAAATAAATATTATTGCAGGTATCTGGCTGGACAGGCATCAAATAAAAAGAGGACGCTAATATAAATAAAAATAAAATAGATTAATTGAATCTTTTAGCAATACACACGTAAAATAATGCCAAATTCTTACCATGTTGTGGGTGAATATTGCTCGGTGTATATTTATCTGGGCTTTCAGAATTTTTATTCTATATTATAATTTTTATTTTTTCAAAACTACTTTTGAACCACCTTAATATCATCATTATTACTATACAAGAATTCTATTAATTAACCTAATGGGTTTCGTAGATAAGTCAATCAAGATCCCACTGTAATGTCAACCGAATCACGAGTGACGGGGGTCTTGTACTCTTATTAATTACTTAATGCTAGATAAGAGCAAAGTATGGCATGCACACATCATATATTAATGTGAGACAATCAGCCGAAGGTTTATAAAGTAGAATTTGGAATCAAAATCTTTATTATGTAGCACTACCTCTCATGTGGGTCTATAAAGTAGTCTAGTAGTGGCCTAGTTGCCTTATTAATTATTTGATAATATAGTTGGTGGTGAGTGGTACAGGTTTAAGATTAAAACATTTGTTTTATCTATGTTTTCATATTCGAGTCTTGTAGTTATTAATATGATGATTACTGGGGATTTATATAATTATTAATTTTAAAATTTATAGAATTAGTTGAAATATATACAAGCTGATTTAACACGCATTAATAAAAAATATTATTAGATAAAATGTTCGCCACGGTCTCTAAGTTGAAAAGTGTGCAGTTCAATGATGTCCCTCACGTGCTTGAATTAATCTTTAGATGAAAATCATCCTTAAAATTAAGTCTTATTTATGTTTTGATGATTAACATGCTATTAGTTGTGATTATGCTTTATGATTTAAGTGACTATTATTTTCAGATATATTTTTTTTTTAAATCACCATGGCACGCAAAGTGAAATATGATCCGTCCATGGTGGGGGAGCTGGAAGTCTACAATTCCTTAAAAGAGAGATCATGGTCACACCGCTATCATGTCTACAAATATTAGATGAATGGCTGCTTCTTCATACGCATGTTATAGCCACTCATGCTAATACATTTCAAAAAACAAAAAAGTCTTAAGAAAAATATTTTTATTTTAGATTGATTTTTGATATTTTTATTTCGCTTTGATATATTAATATTAAGAATTATTTAAAAAAATAAAAAAAATATATTATTTCAATAAAATTCTAAACAAAATTATTTTAAAAAATAATCTATACTACACTTTAAAACATCATCTTTATTTCCTTTACAGTTGGATAAAAGAAATACAAAGCAAGAATATAATTACACGGGCAGCACTGAATCTGCAATAGAATTTCCAAAATACTAATATCCCAGAATGGAATTAAATATAGACAAAAAAATACCAAAAAAAAATTCTATATTAAAGAGAGAGAGAGAGAGAAACAAGAAGATCCCAGTGACATGACAATCATATATACTCCTTGTAATGGTTTTTATCACCAAATCCAGCTTGTCGTTCACCAATGCCCCTCCCATTGATCAAACACCTGCGCAACTCATGATTGACGTTGTCTAATAATTTGTTCTGGGACCATTACAAGGTATTGCTCGAGAAATGGACAGCATAATCTCTGAAATACAAAGACAAAATTCTCAGCACGTCATAAGATGCCGCATCGCCCTTTTTTGAAGTTCATATATATACATAGCGACGATTATTTTATGTTTTCGGATAAAGGAAAGCTAAAGGAAAGAGATTCAAAATCAAACTTTTAGATGAGTTTGTATGCTTATTCCAGAAGATATACCTCATATCGATCCTATAATCTCTCCAAGATATGCTATGGTGCCATTACATCAAGGAGAGATGAGGAAGAATTTCTCGGAGAATACACCAATATATAAATAAATAGCACCTCCAAGCCCCGGTTGAATCAGGAGAGATTATTGTTGCTATTATTTATCTATGAGAGACAATGTACAATAGCCAATCACTAAAATCATATAAAAAAAATAGGGTTAGGTCATTTTTTTTCACTGCATCCAAATAAGTTGAAGGTGAATGGAGCTTTTCACCGTCCCAGAACTGAAAGAACAAGTCGGTGTGGCTACTGATCGGTAACCGATGAATTTCTTAGGGCTAGAAATTGTTCAGGCTTGATGATCAGTTTCCAGATTTCAATGACTTTCTGATAAATCAGGTTGTGATTGACACAGCTCACATCAACGTAAAGTAGGTCCGAATACGCCACGCTATAAAAGGCTACCGAAAGGACTTTTGATGGATAAAACCCGCCGAGAAATCACCCACCCCCATCCGCCCAGGTATTCAAAAACCTTCGGTACTTTATTTTTCATTGTATTTTAAAAATAATTATTATGTATTAATTTCAAAAATTATTTTTTAAAAAATAAAAAAAATATTATTTTAATATATTTATAAAAAAAAAAAATACTTTTAAAAGAATCTTGACAATGCTCAGGCACGAAATCTCGTTCGCAGCACAAGTCAAAAAGATGTTCATCAAGCAACTTGACTTTGTAGGCAAAGTTAATGTTACCTTACCTCTGCCATTGGTTGGATTCTACGAGAAATGAAAAGAATACTTTTTTAGATTGAACAATTATGGTAAAAGCCAAACGTTTAGGAGAAATTATTGCATCGTTGTAGATAACTTGGACTAAGTCAGCGAACTCCAGAAAATTATTGCATCGTGATATGAGGATCTAAGGCGTTAATTCTTCATTTAATTTTCTGACTTGTCATTTAGTAGTTTACACGTTATATAATTAAAGATGCACCTTAAAAGAGCCACAACTCCACTAATGTTTATAGATCAATATATTTGATCTTGGAATACGAGACATTTACTCTATTGTTTGTTAAGTTTATTTATTATAGTATTTGTTTTATTAAATAAAACAATAATAAAATAGACATGCATGTTAAATTGATTGAGTATAAAAAAACTAGTATAAAAGATTGCATATATTAAAAATATTATTTAAAAATAAATATTATTTCATCTATATAGAAGAAGAAAAAAAATACATGAATCAGAAAACCTCTTCAAAAATTAAATGCATATAAAATAACCAAAAATAAAATCTTCATTTAAAAGTGATTCTCAAAACAAAACAAAACACAAAATGTATTAATCTAAATAAAAATAATAATTTTGAAAAAAATATAAAAAACACTTATTTAAAAAAAATAGAAATAGAAGAGGTCCTGTGTTGTTGGGCTGACCACCTTCGCTAGGGCCTGAGTGACCAGGTCTTATTATTTGGTTTTGCATGTGGGATAGCCCCAATCTTCTTGAGAGAAAAAGAAGTTGGATAACACGTCGTGTGTACTTTCTAGTTTCCATGATTTCTTGATGTAAAAAACAAATTTTCAACCTATTATTTTACCCCAAAACACCAAAAAAATAAAATAAAAAACTTGATAAACTCATTCATAATATAGAAAAACTAGAAAATCATCTCAAAAAACAAGATCAACCTACAATAAAAAAATCCTACAAAGATGAGATATGTTTTTCATGTCAATTTCAGGGTAAAAAAATTAACCTAACATGAGCTCCCTTCATTAATAGAGTATGATTTAACATCAATTTTAATTGTTTTAATGGTTGGAGTTGGGGCCAACAAAATTCTTCTTTCTCTAATGTTGAAATCCAATTATTTTCTTTATTCTCTATAACAATAAAGAATAAGAAATAAAGAAAATGAGGTTTGAGACCACATTTGATTTTTATCTTTAATTTTGGAAACTTAAAGGATCCAATATCTATAATTTGCAAAGTATAAGAACCATAATATAATTTGTTTTTTTTTCAACCCTACCTTCCCTTAACAAATTAACTTATAATTCTATCCAATAAAGTTCAAATTAGAAAAAGAAAAGAGAGGAAGAAATAGCATTGTGAATAGTAGTCCACAATATCATGTTAGGGGATCTGCGGGTATATTTTACATAATAATCTACCATTTTTAGTTAATTATGAAAATCATTGTTATTGTGTATGTTAAGACAAATTTCCAATGAATAAAAAATAATGTTTATTATACTGAAATAAGCGTGCACACCAACTAGGCATACGTCATCTATAGCTAGAACTTCATTACTATTAAACATCAAAATTTTTAATTATCATATACTTGCTCAAATTATATTAAGTTGATCTCATTACACACAATTTTTATTAATTAAAGAGTCAAAAACAAGAAAAGAGAGATAGGGATAATACAAACTTCTTTAACAAAATCCATTTTCTTCCACAAGAGACCCTTTTGCATCCCCATTTGCTTCCTTACCCAAACATTCATTCATGTAATACTCAAATTTATCTTGGACACTCTCTGGCACCGATACTTGCACCCTCACAGCATCAAAATTACCAACAACTGGTAAAAACAAACAATAAATATCACTCGTAAGGGGACCCATATGTAATGGTTTACCTTCTCCAAAATCCAAATCCTCTAACCCTAACCTAGACCACTGTGATATAACCAAACTCATTGAAAGGTCTGTTTTTACTGATTTATCCTCTAACAAATCAATCATCGACCTCACATAATCATCAGTTAAACTTGACTTAGCTTGTTGAACCAATCTGACCCCATAGTTCATGTTACTAATGACCAAATCCTTGGCACAAGTTTGTGCACATCCTAACACAAATCCGTTCCCATAATATCCTTCTGGCACTTCTGGGATTAACTTTTTTCTGACATTTACAGAGAAAAGAAGCTTGACATTGAGTGAAGGTGACAAGTCCAGTGCTCTAACCCAAGAACGCCATGTGTGAGATGCCAATACTTCAAAGGCGGTGCACTTCAGCGATGGTATGCATTGCCTCTTAAGGTAGAGGATATGGGAGGGGGTAAAGGTTAAGGATGATGGCACCAGTGGTTGAGACTGTAAAAAATGGTTGATGTCCATGTCCAAGTAGCTATTTTCTCTAGGGGCAATTCGAACATATTCTGGGTGAGTAAAGGTTTTTTCTGGAGGGTTTCGAGGTTTTAACATGCGACGATCGTGCAACGCGATGATTAACGGATCAAGATTTGGTTTTGTGATGATATGGGTCCATGCATGTAAAAATTGTGATGTGCCTATGCCATCACATAGACAATGATTGATCGACGTGCACATGATCATCCCTCCACACCTGAGATTCGTCACCTGAAAACAAAAAAAAAATGTTAAGGTAAATTTTTCAAGTGTAATTTTTAAGAAAAAATGCTCATTTCTAAATACCAAATAAAAAACTTAATATTCATACCCTAAATTATGTTATTTTTAAAATATATGGGGTAAATATAAAAACAATTAAATTATAAAATAACCAGAATATATACTTTTCCCAATAAAACATCTCCTGTTGTAATTTTTTAGCGTATCACATTATTTATTCAATGTTATTGAAGAAAGTTATTTATTGTAAATTAAATATATGAGATCTTCGTTTCCTATAAATTAATAAAAGTTTAAATGATTGTACATTATGGTGCATTGGATGAGTGAGTTTCACATGTGAAGGCCAATGAACGTGGAACGTCCAATTATTCGATTTTCTGGAATCCAAATCGAGCAATAAATTCTGAAAATTATAAGAGAATGGTAGCCAAAAAATTGAATATATAACACGCTAAAGCTAGGTTTGATAATTAGGGAGAATTCGGTATAGAAAAGGAGAGGCTCTCAAAACTCACACTCACCAACCAAGACAAGTGAAGGAACAAAAGAGAGTTCAGCAATATGCGATGAGAGAAGGGGAGGACATCTAGCACAACATTATCCTGACCTTGATGCGGGGCAGCCAGGGTAAAACGGTGTCGTTAGGAATCGAATTTTTTGCTTGTTGCCTTGGCACCATCATGTACGATTGAAAGAGAAAGATCATACTGTACATCTTGGAACTACATGTATTTATCTATAATTGGTAACATGGGAGCAATAACGTGTTTGGAATTGTTTTCCAACAGTATTTTTTTTAAAATAATAATATTTTTTTATGTGTCGATATAAAAATTTAAAAAGCTATCATCTATCGCTAAAGCAAACAGGCGATCTGTAATAAAATTCAAGGAACGAATAAATTAATGAAGTAACAAAAGCGCATTAGTCACCGGTAGGTGCTAATTAATTATAAAAAACACTAATTAAGCAACCAGCCAGTCAACAAGCATTCGGATTTCTCATTTCCAGTAAGTTGTTTTGTTGCATAATATATTAATTAACCATTATTAACTCGGGTCTGGGAAATAAAATGATTTTGTGAAAAAAATATATCCAGGAACCCTGAAGAAGTAAGTGACTCTTGGAAAACAAAAGCAAACAGGAGAACATTTCAAGAAAGTCTCTGCAGGAAATATGAAAAAAGAAGAAGCTGACCTGAACTACGAGAGGAGGGATATCTAAGAAACTCTGAGCTTCCACTCTGTATAGAAGTTTTCGCCAGGACTTGTTTGGTTTCATGGAAAGTTCAAGAAACTCCTCAGCAGTTATATCCATGAAAGCTTCAGCAAAGACAGCACCTTCTCCATTGCAATCAATCTCAAGCTTTTGATCAACTTCCGTGCTGGCTCTCAACCTCCCGGCTAAAGGGTAGTAATGCACAAGAACTTTGGAGAGTGAATATTTCAAGATATCTGGGCTTATAGAGTTTTTGAAAAGGTAGAGATATTTAATGGAGAATCTTAAAAACTTTTGATCATCTAGATTGGAAAGGTACAGAGAATGCTTTGGAGTTGGGCTGCTTGGAAAGATTAAGGTTGGCTGGTTCGGATAGAAACAGTCTGGAAGTTCCAGTAATTTAAACATGTTTTCTAGCTCGCTATTGCTCTTTTCGTACTCTTCAGGCGCTTGTTAACGATGATGATGATGATAAAAAAAAAGTGTGTGTGTGAGAGAGAGAGAGAGAGGCAGGGAGGGTTGATTGATAGACAATCGGGAGGGAGTGGGGGGGATGGCAGGAGGTAAGGGCTTTTGTAGACAAGAGAAACAGAGATCTACGGCTAGATGTGGTCGAGGTACGATCAGATTCCTTTGTGAGAGTGAGGCTCAGAAGAGTGCGTGCATTTATCTAACCTTTATAAGCCCTTGCCCGTACACCTGACATTTTAAGTTTTTAACAGCAACAAAAATATATACACATTTCTTGTTATCTAATAATTCCAATATCGAGCATCACCTAAAAATATACAGGAAAAATGAGATATTTTAAAGATTCAAGGGCCACCGATACTGTATATAGCATTTTTCCCCATTTAAAATGAATATATGTAATCGATATATAAAATGTGTTTGATACTTTACTTTAAAATATATTTTTTTATATATAAAAACAACTACTTTAATGTGTTTTAAGAGTATTTTGATCATTTTTGCATTTTCATTGCTATACCTCTATTTTGACCTATTAAAATTTCGATGTTTATGGGGGGGGGGAATGAAAAAAAAAACAAACGATTGGGGGTCACAATGACAGACAAAAAAAGTAGAACAAATTTTCGAGAATCAAATTTTATTATTTAATTTTATTAAAAAAGAAATGATTAGATTCTGAATTTAATTGCAATTAAAAGTCATCTGAAGGCATTTTGAGTTTGATATAATGGAAAAATTCTACTTTTTAATCAAACCAGCAGATTTCTTGGAGTATCTGAAGGAAAATATTAATAATATGTGGCAGGAGTCAATAATTATGAAAAAAATTAGAAATTAAACACGTTTAATTTATATATATATATCAATAGAATTCCGAGAGAAAGAGAAGGGGAATTTGTCCCGCACCGGTTAAGGAAAAAGAAGAGAGAAATTTTGAGAGAGAAGGGAAATTTCGAGAGAAAATAAGAATAAAAAGGACATAAAGGAGATTCTGAGGGGGAAATATCAAGAAAGGACATAAAAGAAAAGAAACAAGGGGGGAAATAACATTTTCTCTGGGAAAAAAAGTCGCCGACATCGATCTTCATTATCTTCCGCTTTCGTTCAGACCATTTTTTTTTAATGTTTTTCGATCTATTTCAGGAGCTCTTAGAGGTCATTTTCGAATCACAACGCACTAATTTATTTTAAATAATTTATATTGCATTATCAATTGCGTGGATGTTTTGATGTTTGGATTCATGCGCGTACTACCATGTGTGGTGCTTTGACTATTATCTCGATTTATTATTTTTAATTTTTAATAATGATTTTATTAAAATTTAAATTTCATAATCAATTTTGATTGTTTTTAAAAGCTATTATAGTCTCATAATCTTAATAACGAATTATTAGATTAATTTAGGTTGATCCATGTTTTTGTTTTTTTACTTTTTTACGGGGGTTAAATGTGTAACTTTTATGAAAAAATAAAAATTTTAAGGACTGAAATGAATTTTTTAAAGACTTTAGGGGTGTCGAGCTCCCCAAAAACTTGCTGTCGGTCAGCCCCTCGATACACCACTCTATAAAATTTTACTACCTGATTAACACAGTTATTCTTGTTAATCAAAACTGACATTTGTTTTTATTTAATTTCTAGCCTGGTTCGGTTCCAATGTCGATCAATTATTTCTGTATGCGTACATAGAAAGTGACTCAATCCCAGCCCAGGATTTCCCTAATCTGCCCACAGGGATTTGCTGCAATTACGGTCTCTTTTAAGAAACATGACTCAACATCGAGTTGACGGGTAGCAGTGCAGCGATGGAGGTCAAATTTGTCTACAGGTTGCAGCAAGAAACAAGGAGCACATCCAGACAAACTTAGGGCCTGGCTTCCGCCTGGTAGCTGGACATTCCGGGCACTGTTTCCTGCTCGGAGGTGAGGGTGCTGATGAGTGTTTTTTTTTTTTGGTATAAACCACGCGATGTCCTAGACACTGGTCCAGACTAATCCATGTTCGCACCGGGTGGGCCCCGAAGGGGTGAAAATGCTCCTAAAATGACCAGCTTCATACAAGAGTAGGGATTGAACCCCTGACCTCTCTTAAGGGACGAGAGCGCCTTCACCACTCACCACTCTTTCAAGGGTGCCGATGAGTGTTTAGTAGTGCGTTCTAAACATGTTTTTTTCATAAAAAATTAAGTCAAATAATTGCGGTCTCAAATTTTAATTACTCCGTTTTGATTTGTCTGTGTATATATATATATAAGAAAATGCTTGTGCACTTGGAATGTAAACAGGCAAGTGCAACTGCACCTATTGCTTTCATTTTTGGGGCAACGTTCTTCTTTCCATATCTCTAAAAATCTTGGAGCATGGCAGCCTAAGATTCCGCAGCAGCTGTGAGATTTAGTAGTTGTCTGGTACTGGGATTTTTTTAAGAATTTTTATTTTTAATTTAAAAATATATTTTTTGATATTTTTAAATTATTTTAATGGACTGATATAAAAAAATTATTTTTAAAAAATAAAAAAAAATCATATTAATATAGCAACTTCTTATGAAGCAGACTTCCCCTTTTCTCTATTTCGAGATTAACCTTATTAAGCAATAAGCCTGCTCACATGGGTGTTTTTTTCATGAAACTTTTGCCGCCCTGGCGGGGCATTGGTCTGGACTTCTGCTTTCTAAACTAGATGTTGAGGGATAATTAATCAAAAGCACAGTGCTTTATGCTACTAATGGGACCTAAATTAGCTTTGGTTGATTTTCAGTTTCAACTAAACTTTAGTTGATCGAAATGATTAAGCATGATTCCTGCTGTCGATACATACACGCGCACACATACACACACAAGCAGTCAATGTAAAACACCGATAAAATTTAGCCAAACCATAGAGCTTGTGACTAAAAAAATTATTTTTATGATAATTATTGTAGATTTATATGTTTGTTAACTTTAAGACTTGTGGGATTTATCGAAGTGCACGCAAACTGATCTGAACACTCATATTAATAATAATAAAAAAAAAGCATTGAAAAAAATTCTTAAGAAGAAAGGGGGAAAAGGCTTTTGACAGATAAAGGAGGGAACAGGCATCAAGTTCCTAGAGCTGGTATCAAGTGCACATCATAGAAAATCCCAGACTTGACATAAATAGTTGACATTAAAAACTGTTCTTGACTATCTTTAAGTTAAAAAAACGCAGAATATTTATATCAGGTAAAATTCTCTCAGGTTAGCCTTTTAGAATATACTTTGTAAGAGCAATTTGTTTTCTCCTATCCAAGCATAACATATATGACATGAAGCCGCCCACCTTTTATCAATGCAAATTCTCAGTGACTCGAGATGAAAAAAGTGGAATCAAGTTCTTGTCAAACCCACCTTAATCGTACAGGCATATATGCCCTAATGTATACCTCGGAAAATACATTGAATTGAGAGATTTCCAATCACAATATCCCTTCCTGCAATTCAGTTGTCGGTAATTGTTACTTGCATGGCAACCTCAACTAGTATTGTGGCACCGACAATCCACTGCTATCTAGTATGAGCCATCATTCATGGCTGGAATCGAAACCATCGGAATGAAGAAGCTTCCAACAGGCAAAAGGCAGCTTCGAGAGTCTTTAGCTACGACAATGTCTTCCAAACTAACCAACTCCTTGACTGGAATTTAACTCACCATGCATCTTTCACCCTCTAACATATTAAAGTTTCATTTTGGAATCTCTTTTTTTTTTATTATTATTATTATTATTATTTGATGATAATAAATATTTTTAAAAATTAATTCAGGAAACAAAACATATTGAGATTGGAAACATGGTGTAGCCTACTTCAACAAAGTCCAATGCAAAAGGTTGGACATGGGAATGGATAGTTTTTTTTTTCTTACCATTATTATTGGATAAAAAAGGATGGATTTTTGCACCAGCTTTCAATATGCATATCTTGTGAAATCACTAAAGTATGGTATGTCCAGCCCTTTTATTTTATTTTTTAATTAAAGCTCACATTTCTTTATTTGTTTCTTAACTTTTTAAATATAATAGAAAAACTATATGGTCTGGTAGGAAAAAAATAATAGAATAACTCCATTTGTAAATAGATGAAATGAAAATAGCAATTTGTTTTAGTTACTATTAATGTTTTAATAAAAAATAATAACAATACGAAATATTTCCCGTGCCTTTAAAATTTAAAATAAAACTAAGTTAACCATGGATAAATATATTATAAAACTAAATTATTTAAAATAAAATCACAAGATATCTTTATTAAAAAAGCGATACACATGAGCCTCTTCTTTTATCAAACGAACAATAATCGCGTGGGACTCTTCGGTTTGGGGCCAACCGAGACAGAAATGTCTGTAAGAAAATCACGTGTAAAGCTGAAGCCCAGACAAAACTTCTGGGGCCCTTTAGAAATGAGGTTGATTTGTATTGACCAGCCCAGCATATTTTTCTCGGGCTTTTTCCTTTTACTAGAGGTTCTTAAGAGAAGCCCACAAAATCACCGTTTTTATGCAAGTGATAGGAGAGAGAGAAACAGGTTAAGGGTCCGTTTGGGTTTTTTTTACATAAAAAAATATTAATATTAAAAAAAAAATTATAATTTTTTTAGTATATTTTTAAATAAAAAATATTTTAAATGCAATATAGCAATAAGCTCAACTACTCAAGCGCACCGCTAGCTGCTCTTTCTAGTCTATTTTTAAACACAAACGGCGGGTCTGAATTTCTCCGGTCAGCCTCCTCCGCTTCTTGGTTTGTCGGTGTAATTACACCATCTAACGCCCGACATGTCTCTTAAGGTACCACGTGCTAATATTCCTTACATGGGTTGTTGTTTTTTCTCTTTCTTTATGCATAGAAACGTACTTACCAGTTGTGGTTCCATGTTGGATGCTGAGTTGGAATTATTTCTACAGGAATTTCTTTCAAGTATTTTGATGAACTTTGAGAGTTCATTGTTAAGGCCAGAAATGGCTGGTAGGAAGTTAGCAGCCATAGAAGAAGAAGAAGACAATATCAGGATTCATTCATTATTTTTCCTCCCCGTTCTCTCTGCAATTTTTGTACGTATAATCCCCATCAAAACTGTAACTTATTCTTAGCAATAAGTTGTCCAACGGTTATTTAATTTGAAAACAACCGTCTGTCCAGTGCCATTCTTCCTTCCCCCTTAGAATCAAATTCTGCCAAATTTTACACGTGACATTCCTAACCATTCAGCTACTGAGGATAATAATATAAATTATATTTTAAATTTTTAAATTTTTAAATGAAATAATTTATTAATATAATATCAGAATCTTATTGACTCAGTGATAATGAATTCAAATATCATCACCCTGTTTTATTTGACAAAAATCAAGCGCAAGATAATATGAGTTTGTGCAAGTTTCAATCCCCAAAAAGTTTTATTTTGAGATGAGTGTTAATGAATAATATAAATTATATTTTAAAATCCCGTCTAAAAATTTAAATTTTTAAATGAGTTGGTTTCTTAATACACTAAACAGAAAGATGGAAACCCGAAAAAATCTTAGATAACTTCTTCATTCAAGTCAAAAGTTTTTTTTTTTTTCTGAAGATACATGCTCATGGATTATTTGAATACAAGTTGAAAGCAGCTTAAATTGATGATTAGAAATCCTGATGAACACACTCTTAACATTGCCTGGGTTTTCAAGCAAAACACAGTCTTACCTGTTTGCATTCTT
Source organism: Salix purpurea (assembly GCA_027405865.1). Lineage (NCBI taxonomy): Eukaryota > Viridiplantae > Streptophyta > Magnoliopsida > Malpighiales > Salicaceae > Salix > Salix purpurea. Next base: position 1,754,335 of record CM050329.1, on the reverse strand, counting down.
CTATCTGGAAATAGGCTGTTACCATGCTCAACGTCAAGAAGGAGAAAAAACGAAGGAATCAACAAGGGAAGTCTTCTTCAAAGACAAGCAAACTGAAACCAAACAGCAAACTGAAGCAAAGTGATGATTTTGGTGTTATAGTGTTTCCCTCCCAGTGCCACCGTTTTATTAGTACCTGTTTAGGAGGACGGTTGCGGTTGTTTTTTAAAGTGTTTTTCATTTAGAAATATATCAAAATGATATTTTTTTTTATTTTTTAAAAATTATTTTTGACATCAGCACATCAAAATATTTTAAAAACACAAAAAAAATTCATTTAAAAAAAAATAAAAAAAATGACGGTACAACCACTCTCCCAGACGGTTTCTTAGCTTGAGAGGAGGGAAATCTTCCTGCAATTTGGTTGGTGTATTTGCAGCCCAAATTTATAACTTAATGGAAGTTTTTTTTCCCTGTCCTTTTCTTTCTCTAACCACAGTTTTAAAACTCAATGAGGAGTTGATTTTTCTGTGTTGACTCGGTAGTCACTCTTCGAAACAATATCTCCGTCCACCGAAGTATCCAAATTGAATTGATGCCACTTCTTACTACAGATCCATCACTAACAAAAAAAAAATTAAAATTAATTGTTAACATGATGTGATAAAAAAAAATGGTGCTTGTTTGAGGTGCCTAGGAAGATGTTGTCTCACCAATGGATAATATACTATACATCACCTAGCCAGCAAGGAAATCCTTAGCGTTAACTCAGTGGATTGATAAATGAATTTAATTTTCTTAATTAAAATTATATTATTTTACTTTTTTAAAATAAATTTAAGAGGTTAGAAATAATCTAAAACAAAACTCAATCTAACTCTAAGTTAAATAATTACGGAATTAATCTATTAGATAAAGTCGAGCATCATCATTATGAAAGGCAAGTCACACATCTAATTATCCATTTTACCTGAAAATGTGAAGTCTACGCAATATCTTTTCGGTTGGAACAAATAGATGTCGGCAATTAAATTTGACTTTCACAGTATCTTTGTAGCAGTAATGTGGACTTTTTCCATGGAAGTCATCTCCCGGCACTAGAATTGCTCCAAACCCATGGCCCAGCTCCGAGGTGATGGTTTTTTCTTCTATTTTTTTGGATAAGGGTAATGATTTTTCCGCTGCAAAAAGAAAAAGAATTCTGCAAAGGATTCAACGACGCCGTATTCTCGATTCCCTCGAAGCTATTAAATGTCCCTCGAAGCAAGAACGAAATCCGGAGAGAGTGAGAGGGAGAGAGTGACGCAATAAATATAATAATGACAATAGAACAAAATAAAATAAATAATAAATAGAAAAGACATCCTCAGTAGCTTAACATTTCTGTCACTTTAAAATCTCCAACAAACGATCAGTCTCTTACTTTCTCTTTACCAAGTCTGTCTGATTCTGATCTCTGCCAGATAACGAATCTTGATGCGCTGCAGAAAATCTCAACCTTCGTTGACAAAATCACACACACCTCCCAGAGATCCAGCACTCACAGCTTCAACGTACCCACCAAGGATCCGTATCCGTTCAAATTATGGCTCGAAATTGACTAGTGAGGAGCCGGAACTGTTCAAAATGGCAACTGTTTAGTGATGTTTGAGGGCCAATTTGGAAAGAAATTTGCTTTGTTACTTCAGAGATTGAGTTGCTTTTGAGGGAGAATTTGAGCTTCAGATGTTTTTTTTAATATGAGCTCTGATGTGGCTTAGCGAATTGTGAAGGAAGGTTTTTTTTTTTTAGATAAGGAAGATCACTACGACGAAAAAAGGTAAGTCTTTTTTCTTAAAAAAATGTTCCCTTTTCGTACTTTTGAATTATTCAAGTTTAGACCTTTTTTCATGATTTTTTTTTAGTGTTATCGGCCAAGAAAAACTTTAGTTGCACAATTGCTTTTACGTTTGTAGATAGAGAGTTATAAGCCCATCTTTCTTTGCTGGTGCTTTGGGACCGAAACGATAAGGAGTAGGTGTGTTTTTGGGTGCATTGAATGCTTAGCTTTGTATCGATCTTTACGTGACACTGTATTTATGCTAAGTGCCCTTATTTTTTTGATGAAGACAGCCTCAATACTCACTAGTTGGATTAAAATATAATGGCCCATTTTTGGTCTATGAAGGGATCTCCGTAATTGAGAATGTTTTTTGTGTTTTTAGAGCGACTCTGGTTGAATTGATTGGATGCATTGCAGGGAATGGCAACACCAGTTGAGCCACCAAATGGGGTTAGAATTCAGGGGAAGCATTACTATTCGATGTGGCAAACTTTGTTTGAGATCGATACAAAATATGTGCCGATCAAGCCTATAGGTCGAGGGGCTTACGGTATTGTGTGCTCTTCTGTGAATAGAGAAACTACTGAGAAAGTTGCGATTAAAAAGATTCACAATGCTTTTGAGAATCGTGTTGATGCGCTGAGAACTTTAAGGGAATTGAAGCTTCTTCGGCATCTTCTACATAAGAATGTGATTGCTTTGAAAGATGTGATGATGCCTGTACAAAGGAGAAGCTTTAAGGATGTTTATTTGGTTTATGAACTCATGGATACAGATCTGCATCAAATTATCAAGTCTTCTCAAGCACTCACTAATGATCACTGCCAATACTTTCTATTTCAGGTATGTACGTACTATCTAGCGGTGGAACACGTTTTTCTTGTAGTTTAGGTTAGAGTTTGAAAAAAAAAAGGGTTAATAAACGCTTCAGGGTCTATTATTATAGGTTTGTGGTATTGCAAATCACTTGATGATTTTTTTCTTTCTGAAAAGCTCGAGTAACTTGAATTTGGGTTAAATTTGCATGCGATTATTAAACAGCTGCAGCAAATTTAGATATTTTAGAATTTTGTTTTCTGGCCTATCTCTTCATTATACTTTGGCTTTGTCCAGCAGAAATTATCTGCGGTCAGATGCAAGCTCTGTATTTTACTACTGGGAAAGGGTATTATTAGCTTCAATGCATGTGATTCTTGTTGTAATAGCTATCTGTCAGCATCATAATTCTCCTGCTGCGGCTATGGTTTAGCTTATGGAAATAACAATTAACTCAGTGGTTAGATGTATTTTCACCTGTTGCAACTCAGTATAGGGTGTGCTAGGTTTTCATAACATTTCTCTAGTGGATGTTCTATCTGCTGTGTTTCCTTGTTGCCCTTCTGATATTTCACTTATATAAAGATTTGAATGCTATCCATGGTGCCAGTTTTAATTTTTAAGATATCAATCTTTGAACTTTCTTGGACGAGAGTACTTTAATGCTCTTCAATTGAGCATTATTTTCAGGAGGCTTGCACTTTTAGTGCTTAGGTTCAAACGTTCAGGACCATAGGAGGTCCTACAATATCTTTTCATTCTTCTCATGGTATTGTTATTTTGTTAAATTCCGGAGAAATCATTATTTTGTCTTGATAACTTTTAAAGGTGACCGCCCGTGTAGTTAGTCCTGTTCCTGCTGTAACGTGTGGTTGTCGAATCCAAGGAATTTGATTTCATGCTGCAAAAATGTGGAATGTTTAAACATTAGCATTTCACTGTGTTTCGCCTTTGAAGTTTTTTTCTACCTCTGGCTTGAATCGCCATCCTTTTTGTATTATTAGTTTCTTACATTTTAAATACTTCCCTATTCATCATGCTTTTGATTTTTATTTCATGTTTGTGGCATTCAAATGGCTTCTTTTCCAGGGTCTTTTAGTCTTTATGATTCTTACTTCTCTATGCAGTTGCTTCGTGGTCTGAAATATCTTCACTCAGCAAATATTCTGCATCGTGACTTGAAGCCTGGGAACCTTCTCATCAATGCGAACTGTGACCTAAAAATCTGTGATTTTGGGCTGGCGCGTACTAGCAATGGCAAGAACCAATTCATGACCGAGTATGTTGTCACTCGATGGTATAGAGCTCCAGAGCTCCTTCTCTGCTGTGATAATTATGGGACATCAATTGATGTCTGGTCTGTAGGATGCATCTTCGCAGAGCTTCTTGGTCGGAAGCCTATCTTTCCAGGCACGGAATGTCTCGATCAGCTTAAACTTATCATCAGCATCCTTGGAAGTCAGAGGGAGGAGGGTCTTGAGTTCATTGATAACTCAAAGGCAAAGAAATATATCAAGTCACTTCCTTATTCCCCCGGGACTCCCTTTTCCCGCCTTTATCCTAATGCGGATCCTTTGGCAATTGATCTGCTACAAAAAATGCTTGTTTTTGACCCATCAAAAAGGATCACTGTCACCGGAGCACTGGAACACCCGTACATGTCTCTACTCTATGATCCCAGCAGCAACCCTCCAGCACAGGTCCCAATTGATCTTGACATAGATGAGGAACTAGGGGAAGAGATGATACGGGAGATGATGTGGAAGGAGATGCTTCATTACCATCCTGAAGCCGCGGCAGTCAACGGCGAGGTGCACTCCTAACCTTGTCAGATAATTCTGCTGGCCTAGGAGGGCTGTTTTGCTTAAACTGAGTTTTTGGTCGGTCGTCCTACCTCTTTTGTTTATGTCCCGTTTCACTTCTTGTTTTAATTATCTCGAAGAAGCACGAGCAAGCCAGCCCTGCTGCCTGTGCATGATATGGCTAACTTTTGTTTTAAGAGCGTGTTTATGAGCTTGAGCTCTGAAAATTAGGTGGCCCTTTCAGCTTGTATATAGGTGTGTCTCCGTACGATTCTGGGAAAGCTTCCTTTGTAAATTTATCGATTGAAGATGTATGGCAGAACGGTAATTGTAACCTGGTTTCACGAGTGAGAAATCTCACTGCTAGTGCCGGGCAGTGAACAACTAGTTCTAGCTCGCTTTTTATCCATGTAATAAGCGAACCTGTACGAGTAATAAGCTGATACGTTACTACAGCACCTCTTAAAATTTTGTAGCAATTTTTTTTCTCAGGTGTTGGCTTGTGTTTTTATCTCTTTAATTGGCGCTCCCCTAGAGAAGATGACTCCTTTTGAGTCCCATTTTTTATCATAAAGAAACCACAAAACAAAGGGAAATGGGCAGAGAGAAAAGAATTTAGCTGGATGGTTTGGGCCCCTAATGGATCAAGGCCCGAAAGGCTCAATTTTAAGACAGGCTTGGGTCCTACAAGTAAAGTTATTAACTCAAACTAAAATCCGAGTCCATGTTAACCTGGCTTGATCTTGTTAAGAAAAACCCAAACCATTGTTACGAATGGGTTAAACTTGGTCGACGATAAGTTGATTCTTATGGAAAAAAATTGACCCGAGGTCAGGAATCGGATCGGTTGGATACCAAGGTCAATCTGCGGGGGAAGGCCAGGTTTAATTTCTGCGACTGTGGGTTTTGTGGTTTCAAGCCTTCCAAATCAATGCATATATAAAACCGCGTTTTATTTTAATATATTTGAATTATTAAATAATTAACTTTTTAAATTTAAAATTTATAAATAATTAAATTATATTGTTCTTGATTTTTATTAAATAAAATATAACGATGAGGCTCCAACCACCGAGCGTCCTTTTTTGAGGGGCCATCCTTGTCGACCACTAGATCTGAGATGTTAAAGAGATTTGGAGCATGCCATGCCACAGTAACTGTTAACTAAAAAAGCAATCATTCATCTGTTGATCGGTACACGCGTGCTGGAGAAATCACAAGCTGATTATTGTACTGCCACTCTGACAGCTTTATGTAATATTTAGCACCGAATATTTATTCGTATCGTACTTAGAAGTTTTTTGTGGTAGAAACCATCCGGTAATCCGGTCACTGCCGACTAATCCGGATTCGAGCCGGGTAGGATCCTTAAGGGCGGCAAAACTCTCCCAAGCGAGTTTTAAAGCAGCTGCATACCCAAGGCTCGAACTCGAGACCTTGGTTAAGCTGGGAGATCGTACTTAGAAGTTAAATGTGCTACGTGACCACCTTCGGCACCGATTCTTGACTGTTAGGGCATCTCCAGCAGAGGAGCCATCCCGGGAGCCAAAGGCATAATTTGAAATTTTTGGCTTTTTTGTGTTAATTTTCGTCTCCAGCAGAGGAGCCATCCCAGGAACCAAAATGGCTTCTTCATCTTCGGGAGCAATCCAGGAGCCATTCCCACATATATTATCTGCAGAGGCAAAAATAATAGAGCCGTTGAAATAGAGCCGTTGGCCATTCCACAATAAAAAACCCAGCAACAAAGAAATTGAAACACACAACACACAACTGATTCAACAAAGCAACATCAACCCAGAATTCAACAATTTTACACCCATCAACACAGCAACCCACAGAATTAAAAAATTGAAAAAACATTTGATTTTGCATCCAATCCGAAGAAGAAAAGTTGGCGAGAAAATACCTTCATCAAAGTTCAAAATCAAACATAAGAAGAACATCCCGGGAAAAAAAACTAAACTTTAGAACTGAATTAAAAAAATAATTATGAAAAGGATATCAAAAACTTCAATTTGATCAATAGGCTCAACAACATGCTCATCATCACCAACACTTGGAGCTCTTCGAACCCGTCTCTGCTTCTTCTCGTAAATTACTGGGTTTTCGTTGATTAGCCCAGAGACCATTTCTTTTCTTCTTCTTTTTTTCCTACTTAAACCCAAAAGAACCAGAATAATGCAATACAAAACGTAAATAGTAACCAACACCCAGACAGAATCAGAGAGAGAAAGAGTTATCGACGGAGGATGCCCCGATGATTTTTTTGGACTTCCTTTTGCAGGCTGGAGCGGTGAAACGTTTGGCTTTGTAAAGGAGATGGATCGAAGGGAAGGGTTGACAGATCGATCGAGAGAGAGACAAGGAGGGGGGGGGGGGGGGGGGGGTTGGCGGCTGGAAAGAAGAAAAGAAATGGGGTAGGGTTTTTTTGGTTTAAGTTTGAGATGGGGAATGGACGGGTGGGTGGGTATTTATGTTAATTATTATTATGTTATAATAATAATTATTATATAATTAGTATTATTAATTATAATAATAGTTAGCATAAAAAATAGGGGTATTAATTTGATTGAATTATTTGTAATGAAATGTATTTTAATTAATTATGTTTAAACTTATTGGTTATTTGTTAATGTGTTCATTTTGTTTTTTTAAGTTTTTCTCACACTCGAAGAGAATAAGTAACATTAATTAACTTCAAATACAATACCCATAAAAAAACATATAATTACTTGAAAAACATAAAATAAGCAGCTTAAAATTCAAATATTGCGGGTCTTATTTAAATTCATTTTTTTAATTTAAATATAATTATAAAAATAATAATTATATTATTGGAGGGTTTTTTAAAAGTAATTATTTAATTATATAACTTACTCCTATTAATTGTATAATTAATTGCATAATTAAATTATATACAAAATAATTGCATTACATTAAAATAGTAATATAAAAAAATGGCTCTCCAAAATGCCTTTTACTGCTAAAGTGCACACCAAAGCCAAAGCCATTTTTACACTATTCAAACATCCATTTTAAATATTTGGCTCTCCAATTTGCCTTTACTGCTGGAGATGCTCTTAGAGCAAGTCCAATGGTAAGAGCCATTTTTAAGAGTCAAATCTGTAAAATGGCTTTTGAATAGTGTTTATATGGCTTTTTTGTTGATGTGTGCTCCAATGGTAAGAGCCATTTTGGAGAGCCATTTTTTTTTTTAATATTATTTTAAATATAGTTCAATTATTTTATATATAATTTAATTATGCAATTAATTATACAATTAATAGGAGTAAGTTATATAAATAAATAATTGCTTCTAAAAAACCTTCAAACAATATAATTATTAATTTATTTTTTTACTTTCTTGTTGAGGTATTTTTAAATAAAAATAAAAATAAATATTTTTGATATATTTACATTATATATATATATATATATATATATATATATATATAAAAAACGTAAGAACACACACACGTGTCAAAAGATTTTTGAAGCCAAAATTTTGGCTTCTTTGCATTTGAGCTGCTACAAATAGCAGCTCATGCAAGGGAAGCCAATTTTGGCTAGGTACATAGCTAATCCGTTGGAGAGCCTACAGTGAAGAAAAAAGCTAAAAAGGAGCCAAATTTGGCTTTGGCTCTGCATATAGATGCTCCGTTGGACTTGCCCTTATACGGTAGCGTTCGGCAGAACAAAAATTGCGTGCATGTATAGGGGGTTCGAGTTTGTGCCTTTGTGGGATTCTTTGCAGCTTCCGAACTCTCCTCTACTGCCGTACATATAATTTTACAGAAGACGATCACATGATTTGCGAGATAGAGCAGCCAGTTCTGGATTAACTTTGTTAAGGCTTTTAAGGTTCTCCATTGATTTGATTGGTAAATTGAATGTGCAATGGCAAATGCATGAATCTTGAGTCATCGTTGAACTATTTTCTTTTTGTCTCCCACTCGAACTGTTTATATGCTCGGTTCAATTCGATTAGGTCATTTTGACCTCGGGCAAACAATGCCTACTTTCTTCTTTTGGGCTTGGTTCACTTGGATTATATCGGTTTGACCATGTCAAAATCCAAATTGAGCATCATCATTGGGCTCGGTTTTCTGCTTTTAGATCAATTTTAATAAGATAAATCAAACATAACTGAACTCATTTTTTGTTTGAGTCTACACTCTCGATCAAACTAAACCTAATCAAGCCTATCAGCTAAGTTCTTTTCAATTGGCTTATATATATATATATATATTATGTGTGTTTAGTATTGTTTTAATGGGTTATGACATTACGCATTACAATATAATTAAAGTTTTAGCCTTACAACATGGTTACAGCCAATAAAGATGCAATACCTAACACGCTACTCTGCATAATTAAATTTGTTTTTGCTATAAAATAGATTAAAGCATGAATAAGAATTATCTTTATTTTCTTCCTCTCAATTACTACGTGTAATTATTTTTCTCTCAACAAAATAAAACCAACTTAAAGTATTATATTGACTTAAATGTTGGAGTGTTCTTACAACGAAACTCGTCGTAATTATTTAAACCAATTTTAAAATAAATTTGACTTTAAGTTTTTTCTCAACTTCATAACCTACCAATAAAGAGCTCTCCTCACTAAAATCTATAATATACATACATGAATATTAATTATAAAAGCAAGAAAATAAATTAATTCCTGTAACAAAAAAGTTTTTTGATGCTCAAAATCTTAAAAGTGAAGGGAGATTTCATGAGGAATCAATAAAGGTGCCGAGGAACGCTAGCTTGTGGTAGCTAGGGTGGGCACGGCGTAGACCAAACAAAGACAAAACATGGCAGCAGCTCTTCGTATCTCCCTCTGATTTTGTGATGGTCACTTTAACAGCACGGGGGGGGGGGGGGGGGGGGGGGGGGCGTTGAAGATACTTTGATGTGATTTTTCGAGGATTTGAAAGCCGTACGATTATTAACGTTGAAACTAATGGGGGCTTTTGCCATGCACCTTAAAGCATCAAGATATAAAAGAATGTCTGGAGTGCGCTCGTAATTGCTTTATATATATATATATATATATATATATAGTTAATAATTTAATATTAAATATTATAGAATAATATAAATCATAATGTTACTCTCATCAACAACTTAAGTTTTTAGGTAAAATAGTTTTTTAAACATGGTATCAGAGCCTTGTGGACTCAGCGGTAATGAGTTTAAATTTCGCAACTCCTATTTTATTTGATAAAAATCAAGCACAAGACAGTGTGAGTGTATAAATTTCAAGCTTAAAAAACTTGCACTTGAGGAGATGTGTTAGAGAATAATATAAATCATAGCAACTTAAATTTTTAATTAAGATAATCCCTTAACATTAAAAAATAAAAAATATATATTATTTGAATATATTTCTAAAAAAATAATTTTTACCAGTTTTCCGTATACTATCCTCAAAGACAGATTGATATTGAATCTTAAATTGTGTTTAAGTCCGTTTTGAAAATATTATTTTAATTTATTTTCAAAAGAAAATACATGGGAGGAAGGAAGAGAAGAGTGGTGATTAAAAGTTGCCCTATCAACACCAGCAGATGCTTGGCCTAGCCTCTTGGTTTTAAAATTTTTGAAGAATTTCAATTCAGTTTTCGCGATTGAATTTGGAGTAAAAGTGATTCAGTGGAGGCGATTCATTTAGAAGCTGTTTGACACCGCGTTTCACCCGCTGTGCCGTAACTTTTGATAAAATTTTTTTTTGTTTTAAATGAATATGGTTTGATGTTTTTAGATCATTTTGATGTGTTAATGTTAAAATGATTTTAAAAAATAAAAAAAAAAACATTATTTTGATGTATTTTGACACAAAAAACACTTTAAAAAACTACCACAACAACTCTCTCAAACCGGCCCTAACTTGTTTTTGTTAATCTCCAAAATCAACAAAGGTGCCTCAACTCAAATACAGTAAGTAAAAGGTCAAAAGAATTGGGAAAAGTAAAAGCTAGCAAAGGAAAATCATTGCTTCATAGATGTAAATAACTTGTTTTTTAGGCCCTCTTTCCCGAATGCTGCAATAAATTGTCTGACCGGCCGGCGGACCCTACCACACCGACCATCTTGGTTCCAAGTTTATGAGCTCTATCTCCTGTTCCCCAACCGCAGCATTCTTGGAATCAAAATAGCTTTGAGGAAAACTGGAAAAAGAAAAGGTAAAGTGCTATAAATTTCACGTACGTAGAATGCATGGTATCTGGCATTTCACGTGCTGTTTTTTCTTTATTTTTTTTATAAGATAAAAACCACTCCTCAAAATAAATTTACAAAACTGTTTTTTCTTTCTTTTCTTTAAACCATGAAATTTGCTGTAAATTTTGAACCATCACCAATTGAATGGAGATGATGTGCATACTGCATAGAGCTAGTATAGAACCAGCAGCAGCAATGAAGAAAAGATAGAGGCTGCTATATATTATTGTGTGAGGGACATAGAGAAGGAAAAAAGAAGATAAAAGTAGCACCAATGGTGATGATAGAGAAAGAACAAAAGTATAATAACCAAAGGATTTTTGTGGGGCTGTTAAATATTCAATTGCATGTGTGATTTTTCATGCTGAAATATGCATTCCAGAAGTTGGGACGTAACTTCATGAACGAGGATGCTAGGCATTCATGGAGATGGAGTATTCGTTTCGTGCCATAAGATTCTAGATACGTATCAGATGGTGGTCTACCTCGGAGCTATTGTCATGGGTCATGAGTGGGGCTATTGTTAATTGGCAAACCCTTTTCTTATCGAGATTTGATAGGCTCGTCAAAAAGGCGAGGTGTGCAGTAATTTGGACATGGAAAGCTCGTTGCTCGTATCAATTTATCAAAGCATTCAAGGCAGCCTTGCCACTATCCATCTAGAGTTTTCTTTTCTTATTTTATTGAAAAAAAAAAAAATTAGCCTTCCAATAATCTATTAATTGATTCTCAATATAATTGCCAAACAAAAAGTTTTCTAAATATGCATTTTAGATGGAAAATATATAAACAAAAAAAATTACGAACCCATCCATGCATATTGAAAATTGAGAAACACGCATCCACACGAAGGACTCGATTGAGAAATTATGATAAGCAACGGATTCGGTTGAGGAAATTCTGATTTGGATATCAATTGAAAAATGGATAACTTGGGGATCGGTTTTAGGGTTCATCTTAACTCGAATAACACGAGCAAAATGACAAGTACAAATGGAAATTTCCTCGGTGGAGGCAGATGCTCAGTCGACCTCTCCATAATCCATATCTGATGGAAAGACTGATGATTAAATGGAATGCAAAGTGCAAACCAAAGTTGATGTGTTAATTTTTCCATGGTATAGTCGTGCTTTTCAGAAGTAAGAAGTACAATAATAATCTCTTTATCTTTCTGACACATGTTGAGCACTTGAGTTTGGACCAAGTTTGGAATCTAATCACATCCCTTTATCAGCTTCACCATAGCTTTGATTACTTGATAAATTTTTTAGTATCGATAAATTGATCAAGCAGCTTAATTAATCTTTCGGTGCTTCTAATTTATTCGTTAGGAAAAATCACCATTCTCCTTCTAATATCAAAAACAGCTTAATTCATAAGCAAGTTAGCCAAGCAACTGACTGGGATCTTTCAAGTATACCAACCCTGATATCACAACCAACAGCAAGAACACTTTTAAAAGGTCTCCTACCCAGTAAGGAGGGCTTGCCAAAGTGACCTTAATGCCTTGCCCCCGAACTAACCCATCAAGATCTACCCATTCGGGCCCTTTAATTAGTTTTCGGACGGAATTTTCCAGCGGTGCGACTTTACTTTCAGGCTCAAATCTTGCAGTTCTTCGGTGTTGTTCTATCTTAAAGGAGCACATTCCAAATCACCATGAACAGCACCCAGTAAAGCACGCCCCAACTTTATGCCACTTCAGCAATTATTGAGGTGAATTTTGATATTTTCGGCAACCCAACTCGATCCCAATCTCTCTCAATTATATATATACAGTGTTCGGACGTTCATACTTGATAGTGCTATACAGTACGATCTAAAGGTTGCCCACTTCGTTCTTTAATCACAATTTTTGTTTCACCTGGCTCTTCTATAATATGGGGTCTATTCTAGCTGGACGTTCTGATAGGTAGGATGCTATTTCACTTTCCATGATTCGACTGGCTTACAAGGGGACGTCAGTATCAAGATAAAACTGCTCCGGCAGAAGTGAAAACGAACCGATCGACATGCAAGTTGTGAGAATCATAGTAAAGATACAGATGAGATCGTCATCATTGATGTCTTTTCTTCCTTCCCTTTTACTTTAGTGATGGGAGCCGAGTGTTTATTGCCTGGCTCTTTTCTTACGTTGGAAGCGAAGAAAGAGAACTCTGTCAATATAAGTGAGAAGGTTAGGCCCTCACTCCATACCTAAAGCATGAAAGAACACCCTGTTCTCTCTTTAACCTGCTTATAAAGGACTTATGAGTGCTTTAACTTTATTGAGGTCACATGCAGTTCATCACAAACCCACTAAATTTCCTTTTCCACTTTTATGTTTCAATTTATCTCTCTATTACAAAGATTATTTTGATTTTATATGTCCTTCAATTTTCATTTCCACTTCTGTTCTCTCTTGCATGTGCCCCCTTAATATGAAATTTCGTTACGTCGATCACTCCACTTGCGAATTGCATCTCATTTTTACTACAACTTGTGTTTGTTTGTTTGTTTTTTTAAATATTTCTGTATCAGTATATTAAAATCATAAAAATATATTTAAAAAAATGATTTTAATATTTTCCACATAAAATATTTTTCAAAACATAAGAAAAATACCCAACACAATCCCAGGTGCTCTTAGCACCGAACAGAAAAATTGTGTTTGATTTGTCATTGGCATATTAATCTAGTTTGATGCCATGATATAACACTTGTGGCTGGTACTTTTGATGAGAATCAAGATCGTTGTTGCTTCAGATTGATGTGCTGTATATCTTCTAGCTCTCACGACACATCAAATGAAAACATCCCTTAATCAGTTGGCTCTGTCTTCAGATTGTCGTGACTTGGGACGTGTTTTAGTGGTGACCAAGTAATCGGCAATGTCTCGACACCGATCTCTTAGGATGTTTGATGAAGTAACAATCATTTTTAAGCATTCTTTTCAATTTATTGCAAGAAAGTTTTCTTAAAAAATATGTGAGATCCAGTGTAGAAGATCTATAGAAATAAATCTCTATGAAATCGGGTTTTAATTATTAAATCATTGATTTTATTAATTAAAATAAAATAGGTAAAATTTGAGCTTATGATTATTTAACTATTAAATCTATGATATCATATAAAAAAAAAAATCCATTCAAATAATCTCAAAAATAATTTTATATTACTCTTTAATAGGTTATAGCCATCACCCTCCTTTTATTTGTGCTTTTTTTTTCCCTCTTAAACTCACTTAATTAATTAGTCTTATTCTAATAAAGGGACGTGCACAAATCAAACAATAAATTAGTCATTAAAAGAATTTAATCAAGCGTGCTTCCCAGCTCCAGTATTCATTTATTATTATATGTATAAATTTAGTTTTAACAGCTTAATATGTGGAAAAAAATTCTTATAATAAGATCTCAATGATATAATGAAGAGGGTAATTCTCATAATTCAACTCAAGATTTTCATAACTTTCAGATGAATCTGAATATATAGTGCTGTCAAATCTATAACATAGATAATGCTAAATAATCAATTAAATTAATCAAAAATCTTATCAGATTGATATGCTAGAACAGCATGATCTATAAAATTATTACATAAACTTAATCCAAAACATCATTCAAATAATCAAATAGCATGACATTTACTTAAAAGTGAACAGATGTTATATGAGATGAGAGGAAGCTTTGGAGGACACGAATCATTTGCTGCAATGTCATATTACACAGAAGCTTCGGTGCTCCCTTGTTTTTCCTGGTGGTGAGTTTTGTCGCGTGTTCCAAGATAAATTGATAATCTTTTGTATGAATGGCCAGGTCTTGTAACTGGGAAGATGCAGAAGAAGATATGGAGAAGCCTATCTCCTGGTATTTGCTGGGGATCGAGTTTGGCTAGCCTGAAACGCAACCGTTTTTAATGACAGATTAGTTGATCAAGATGGAGTTTTTGATCTTATTCTCTGTCATTTGTCCTCTTGATTTGAAGTTTATGAACAAACTTCACGAAGTGATCTATTTTATAGTGTAGAGGTATACAAGCTTGAACGAACTAAGTGGATAAGATCAAGAGGCTTTTACCAACTCCTAGTTTTTCTGTCTACATAAAAATGTAGTATTTAATATTATGATATTTAAAAAAAAAATAGTTTTTATTTGAGAATATAATAAAATAATATATTTTAAAAAAATTAACATCAATATATTAAAATGATTAAAAATCACTTAAAAAAACAAAACAATATTTTTTTTAATTTTTTAAAACACAGTTCCAGCGCAAAAAGAAACACCATCAATATGTCACCTACCTTTTTGATGCAATGGAAATAGTATGGCATAGTGTTTTTTTAAAATAAAAATATATTATAATAATATTTTTAATTTTTAATATTAATATATTAAAATCATAAAAAAATACAAAAAAACATTAACCTACACGGCAACTTCATTTAAAAATAAAACGTTATCGCTATCCCAAGCAGAATCTTAGATTAATTAATTAATTAATGTTACTTGTTATTGGGGAGTGAATTGCGTGTAAAATTTATACATGGTGTGCAGAATTGATGATTGATTGGGAAGGTGGTAGGAAGTAGGAACCGAAGGGTAATAATTAAGACAATTAAAGTAGTCACTTCGACAATGGACCCGCTAGGAAACTAGTGGTCTCGTGACCCCCAACTCGAATAGGAAAATTCTATTCGCCAACATAAAAAGTAAAGTAGTCTTTTGTAAATAAGAAGGACATGTTTATAATTAGGTTAGATGTTGCCTTTTTTAAGAAATAATTTATTAAAATAATAATTTATTATTATTATCATTTATATTAGTATATTAAAATAAATTAAAAATACAAAAAAATAATTTCAAGCAAAAAAATAAAAATATTTAAAAAAAACATAAATTCAAAACAAACCCGGACACCCCTCGAAAAATGAAACGTGTCATTTATTTCCCAAAGTTGTGTCACCATCCCTAGTGGGGTTAAAAAGCTTATGGCATTGTTCGGAAATGTAACTGTGTGTGTGTATATATATATATTTATTTATTTTATGATAAATATGTAAAATGATATTTTTTTAATATAAATATCCGAGTTAACTTACATATATTTTGATTAATTTTATTAATTCTAAAGTTAATGACCATTTAAATCTAAAAATGGCTCAAATTTAAAAACACATGAAAAGCAAACCCTTAAATCTCATCCTTGTACCACTAAAAGGCTGTTTAGATTTTAAAAGTGCTTTTGAAAAAAAATATTATTTTTTATTTTAAATTATTTTTTTGGTGTTGTTAAATAATTTTGATTTGCTGATATCAAAAATAATTTTGCTGATATCATTTTAATGCATTTCTAAATAAAAATTACTTTCAAAAGCAACCGCAACCACACTCTCAACATTGGCACTAAATCTACTTGATGATTAAGGAGTATAGTAAGTGATGGACGCAATATTTACCGGTATATATAATTATAAATCTCTATGATCTCTTAAATTTTAAACATTTTACTTTTCATGTAGTATTTTAATCAAACACAGTCACAAAACTCATCTAAAAAGGCGGGTAATTCATTCCCAGGGTTTTTTTTTTTTTTGGTATAAACCACGCGGTGTCCTAGACATTGGTCCAGACTAATCCACGTTCGCACCGGGTGGGCCCCGAAGGGGTGAAAGTGCTTCCCAAATGGCCAGCTCCATACAAGAGTAGGGATTGAACCCCTGACCTCTCTTAAGGGACGAGAGTGCTCTCACCACTCACGCCAGGACCCCTTGTGTATTCCCGAGGTTGATTTCTTAAAAATGTAGCTAAGTATTGTTAAATAATCACTATATTCTTAATGTCGATAATATTAATTTTAATTGCTTTTTACACGTGCAGATTCCATGTGGCATTGACAAACAGCCCATGCAATCTGGTCGATCAACACCGTTCCGGTTAAGCACTTTCGTTCCCAAAATTGCGCATACACTTCGAGGGCCTTCTCCAGCTAATACGCCAGCAACCCACTGAATGGGCTTCGAATTGATTTTGAGTCGAGAGCCTGAGACAATTGGCAGCCGATTATAATCGAGCCGATGACATTTGTATAGTGCCCGTTTGAGACGGTGTCAAACTCTGTTTCTAAAAAAATTAATTTTTATTTTATTTTAAATAAATATATTTTGGTGTTTTTAGATTATTTTGATATGCTGATGTCAAAAATAATTTTTAAAAAATAAAAAAAATATTATTTTGATATATTTCAGCACAAAAAACACTTTAAAAAACTACCGCAACCGCTCTTACAAACCTGCACTAAACTTGGAAGAACAGCCTGGACGAGATGTGATTGTTAAATGGTCTTTTTCACTCGACGAATTGCTTTCTCGGGAAGGTGTAATTGAGAAAGTGCTGCCAAAACTGAAGGGTTTGAAACCCGATATCTCGGTAATTGCTCAGAGGAATAGAAAGTTAGCTGGCAACCAACTGACAATAATCTTTAAACATAAATGCCAATGGATATTCTTGATTTAAATTATTATGTTTTTCAATTCACTTACAAGTCTGTCCATCTGTAAATCGTGTCTAGAAATACATCCTGTGCCAGGGCCTTCCAAGTTGTTGAAAAATTTATGATAATGTACAATTTTATTTATTTATTTATTACCTGATTCATTATTATTTTTTAATTAAACCATTTTTATTAATAAAACTACAAGACCAAACAATACAATAATATTTCTGTAAAAAATCAAGAATAATTAAAATTCTAAATTTGATATGTATCGAGAAAAGAAATACATTGTATTTTTTTAAAATAATTTATTATCTTTTAATTTTATTCGACTATAAAAAAAAAAATTAAATTCAAGTTTAATCAATAAAAAGAATTTTAATAATTGTTCAAAGTTAAAACATGTATTATAACAATTATATAAAATTTAGATTAAACATTTTATAGACTGTTAATATTTGTTTTAAATACATATAGTTATAACGATTACAATAACATCAAAATTGTAAATAATTATTTATAAATTAATAATTAAATAAAAAATTCTATATCATTTCTATGATGCAGGACATAATTTTTTATTGTATCAAAAATTAAAAAAATTTATTACTGTACGGATGTGATAAATGTGATCTTAAACAAATTTAAATTTTAGATTCAATCTCGGCCGCACACAAACTCTAACTTCAAAGATATCCTTAAAAAAAAAAAAAATTACTCCATCTCTTTTACACGCAAGGTCCGAATCACCCTCGAACAAATTATAAACCCCACCTCCACCCCCAAGATTCCGTAGCCGCGTCCAGATCGGCAGGCACCCCTTGTCATAAGGAAACTGTGCTTTGGGCGTTTAATTTCGGTAGTGGCAGTGAAACCGCGGTAAAATAAAATATTAGTAATAAGGAACAAAAAGGAAATCAAAATTAATTAACGGTGTCGGTACTGCTCGCTAACTGGAATTGTACCGTGATAGATTTTTATATATATATAAATTCAGGACACAGATCTTGATTTGCTCTAGTTTCTAGTTAAATTAAATAAAACAATAATTTAGTAACTCAATTATGATTTTAAAATTTATTTAGTAGAAAAATTAAAAAAACATTATTTTAATAAAAAATATAAAGTATAAAATGGTTAAAAATGAAATTTTAATTGGATCAATTTATTTTTTTATTACTTTTTATTTTTATTTTTTTCTCAACCGAAACCAGTCATGAATTCTAACCTACGACTAGTTTGAGCTTTAAAACAACGAGTCAAAATAGGTTTTAAATAAAATAAAAATCGGTAGAATGTTATTAATTTCTTTGACATGTTAAACATGGAACAGACTCGAACAAGTTTAAAAAATTAAAAAAAAATTACAACCCTCGATTCCTAATCAACCGCGTCCGCCTACAACTCACTCTCCTTGAAGATTCCTTTGCTAATAATATGCTCTCTCATTTTTTATTTTATTTTTTTCAATTATTTCTCGGATCTTCCTCCCCTCATATGGTTCTATAAATTGACTTATCCATACAATGAAAAACCTCTTCTCTTCTCTTCTCGTCTCTTTCCCCTTTAGATTTCTTGCTTTCTAGCTCTCTTAGTGCTGAGGTTCTGCTGGTTTTGCACCAGCAAGTAATTTAGCTATTCTTTCTCTGTTTTCTGTTCCTCTCTTGCGGGTTTGAGTTTTTTCTTACTCGTGGTTTCTGAGTTTTCGAGTCCAAAACAAAGAAGCCCCAGAAAGTCAAGATCTTGAAGCCCCGAGAATTTTTATTTCTTGCCGTTACTCTGCCAAAAATAAATCTTGTTTTGAAAAAATCTTGATGCTGCGGGTTTGGATCTTCATGTTTGAGATTCATGTCTCCAGTAGTCAGTGAGATCCTCCGGTCAGGGTTTATGATCAACTCCTCTCTCAGACGCAGAACCCACCTTGTCCAATCTTTCTCAGTTGTATTCCTTTACTGGTTTTATGTTTTTTCATAAACGATCTCTCAACTCTGCTTGGATTATATTATATAGTAATTAGTTAAAATATTTATATACAATTATCTTAACTATCTGGGTATTATTACTACTACTACTATTATTATCACTGCCTGGGTCCTGTGTCTTTGAAATTTACAAGGTTACCGTATTAAAGATCTCATTTTTATCGACGTTTATTGCTGGTGGTAGTATTTTTGGTGTAAATACAGAGTTTTTCTGTATCTATATGGCATCCTCTAGTGGGAATTCCTCAGGTTCCACTCAGCTACAAAACTCGGGCTCGGAAGAACAGGTGGTGTTGGTGGATCAAAGGAAAAGGAAGAGAATGCTGTCAAACAGAGAATCTGCAAGGAGATCCAGGATGAAAAAACAGAAGTACCTGGATGATCTAATGGCTCAGGTGACACAGCTAAGGACGGACAATAACCAAATCCTCACAGCCATCAATGTCACAACACAGAACTTCTTGAATATTGAGTCCGAGAATTCTATTTTAAGGGCACAAATGATGGAACTGGACCATAGACTCGATTCTCTCAATGAGATCCTCGATTGTATCAACACAAGCAATGGGATTTTTGAAAATGATCATCACGAGGATCTCCAGACTAGTGCCGATCATGCCTTCATGAATCCATTAAATCTGTTCTATCTTAACCAGCCCATCATGGCATCTCCAGATTTGTTCCAGTACTGATTACCACCGTCTCCATGGGTTGTAAATTGGTCAGTTTATAGCCTGTCTTCTCCAGGGTCTCAATGATTGGAGAGGAAAAGAGGGCCATCTTTTCTTCTTCTTCTTTTTTCTCTTTCTCGATCATATAATGTTGAATCCTAGGCTAACTAGGACCTAGAATGATATCGTACTAAGATAGTGGCGAGGAATTGGTGCATCGAAAAGAAAAATGTATAAATGTTATTAGTAGTTTGTCTTGTAAAGGGTCACTGTAAACATGGTGTGCAAGGCCCTGAATTTGTGTACCTCTGTGCTCTGTCATCTGCTAGATGGTAAATTAATGATATATTTTCTCATAACCGGTGTGGACTTCATCATTTATTTTATTTTTCTCTCGAGCAATGACTTGCACCGTGTTTTTCATGGCTTCTCGGCTGTCCATGTGATTAAAACATTTGCCAAGAGACAGCCATAGATGTTTCCAATTAATAAGTGATGGTTACCGTGCTCGCACGCAACACAAAGCATGTCGAGCACGTTTTTAAGGACCAGAAAGAATTCTTCGGCTGCTCCCCCCCCTACTCCTCGTATAATCAGAAGCAGCCGTTATGTATGGTGCGTATAAATTGGCTAGGATATATCGATTATCTATATATATATAAATAAATAAAAAAAAAACAGAAGCAAAAGTGAGTTGCATTTAGGCTAGCTGGCCAAGTAAATCATACCTCAACAGCCACTTAACTCAATGATTAATATCTTAAACTTAAATGTTATTGGTGATCTCTTGTTTTCAAGAAGCCTGTATTTCGAGTCTCGATTTTATAAAAGAAGGAAAAAAAATAAATCTTTTATAATTAAATGAATTCATGCAGAACCCTGCCAAGAGTCAACACGTACATATCCGATACGAATTTCATACATGGTCGATTAGAAAAAGGGAGGGAGCATGAGATAAATTCCAATAATTTTAAATAAGATATTAGCAGAACTCTGTCTCCACAACCAAACACCCCATCACAATTTTCAGTGCCACGAACCTAGCTAGATGCTGATAAGTTAAAATAAATTATCAAAAACAGAAAAGGCTGGAAGGAGAAATAAATAAAAAAAGAATTAAGCTGCCTCATGGATCTCCTCACCTTTCTTTTTAAGAGATTTGTCGGCATCAGTTGTCTTACTTCGGTTCAATGTATTTCGATTAGGGTTTTTTATATATGATTGCACCTCTGACTTCCAAATTTCCAGCTACCAGTAGAGTAGTATATATGATAGTGTTAGAGAAACTTTGCTGTGGCGCATATTCCATCGAGATGAAATTGATTTTTTTTTTAAATTAATTAAACTGTAAAAAATTGGAGAGGGTTTCATGAAGACTTCAGAAAATCTTCAGTAATTGGCTCTTCTTCTTCCTTTTTTTTTTCTGCTGCATGCAAAGGGAGAGGGGTGTGGATAGTGGGTTGCCGAATCATGAATGAAAAGAGAAACTGGACAAGGCATACCAAATTTAGCCACCAGCAAAAAAGTGAAGCTCTAGCTGGTGGGGAAGCCACTGCAAGCAAGCACATTCAACCCAACCGTATTATATATTTAGAGATATTTCCTCTTAAGCAACCACATAAATTCTTAGCATACAATAAAAAATACAGATTAGAATATACAAAGAAATTGATCTGGAGAAAATATAAATAAAAACATTAATCCTTGTGATGTAGTTGCTCAATCCTGACCGTTACTCAAGTCTAGCTTAGTACGCTGGCGTATCCCTGTCATGATCAGTACATGCCATAAGTCTTCCTTGCGATTGTTGAGATATTTAAATTCTAATTATGTTGTAAGAATTTACAGACACCTAAGCCTCACCGTACTTGACCCGAAGCTGAGCTTTGGAGGTTAGGAATCAGCTTTTGATCCTTCTAATTAAGTTTTATGCCAGCATGCACCTAGATTTTATGTTCTGTGTATTTTGTGTTAGGTGATGCAGAAAGCAAATTGCACATGAAATAAAAGCATTTTATTTAGACTCCGTTTGGAAATGTTAATGTTTGCTAGTAAAAAGCACATTTTTATTGAGCTGAGTATTAGAAAAATCAGCTCTTTCTTTTGTCTTCATCAATTTTATTTTTTAATTTTTTAAAAAATGGAATTATAATTTTAAAACTTTTGAAATTAATTTCATAAGCATCAGAAACTTTTTATTTTTAAACTTAGTTTTTTTTATCTGCTGAACCTCTTCAATCATGCAATGTGTGTATATATATAATGCACTTTTATAATTAAAAACCATAATATTTTTATATATATTTACATAGTTAGCTGGTGTTTCTATTCGCTGATGTTTCTATCAATCTCATTCCAAAGAAGTAGCTAGGTTATTGAGTCCTCAACATAGCCTTACGTTGTTAAAAATAATGCATGTCTACTGCTCCAGTTTTGTTTTATTTTATTTTACTTTATTTTATTTTACTTCATATTTTATTACAACAGAATCCATCTGTCATGCCTTTCTATGTTTGGCTCTTCGATTGCATGATGGGTAAAGAAAGGCTTAAAAAATGACAAAAACTCCAATCAGGAGCCAAGTGATTAGGCATTTGGAGAGCCACTAATTACAAGAAATTGTTTCCTACATGTGTAATTTAAAATATTTTTTATTTAAAAAAATACTTGTAAAATATAGTGTAAAACACTCACTTAGTTTAGTGGCTGAGAATGTATTTTTAAATGGCTTTATGGTGTGACCAAAAGTTACATGCATTGTTTTTTTTAGTAGTTGGAGTGTTATTTAAAAATGCATTAAATGATGTTTATTTTTTAAAAATTATTTTTGACATCACCACATAAAAATAATCTAAGAACACCAAAAAATACTTTAAAATAAAAAATAAAAGTAATATTTTTTATTTTTTTCAAAAATATTTTTAAAATACAGTGTCAAACAGGATCTTAGTCTATAGCAAAACCAATTAATTTCTTTCACGATGTCTTAGTTCATCGGTACTCGAAATATAGACACAAAGAAATTATCTCCCACTTTTCTATTTACAACTTAATAGTAATAATGTACAACAAATGCACCCCACATGAACTAGAGTGGTACTATATTTTACTTGTATTTATTAGACGGGTCAAGGACTTGTTATGTATTGATATGTCATGACGTTAATTAAAATGAATATTAATAAAATTAATATTGGTAAATAATTGTACTATTATTAAACTTGTTTGCCTGATGGATTAGGATTAATCCAAGATGAGTTTTAAAAGATATAAAGTGAGCTGATCTCGCATTAGAAATCAAAATTGAGCCACCTCTCGATCGATACAATCTAAAATTCATTATTTTTCTAATATATTTATTTTTCAAAATAACATGTTTTTGATTTTTTGTTACAAAAATATTGAATCAAGCCGCATCAATCCATCCCTTCCACTACCACAAAATCTGTTTTTGTTTTTGTTTTAGCTAAAATAGAGAGTGCCCCACTATAATTGAAAGACAAAACAGTTTACTATTAAAATGTTGTTCACTTCAATTTAAACAAATCAATTTCGATTCATCTTACAAAGATTTATAGTAATACCGATTAATTTTCAAGCACATACTATTTGAAGTCCGCCATCTTTATGTATTTGAACCAGTCAAATTGTAGCAACGCATAACATAATTTCCTCGCTCTTTTCGATTATGGCCATGCCAAAGACGAGCGACTGGCTCAGCCAAACACTTGTTATATTTAATTAAGCTTCTGGTCTATAAAATGGCCTGCAGAGTGATGCGAGACTACAATGACATGCACATAAATGTAATAGAATAACCAGAATGATTCGAGGGCCAAGAAAAACCATGCTAATCGGTCCAGATTATAGTAGGTTATGAATCGTCATCTCAAATCAGAGACGCCCAAGCTGGGTTCCCTTGTCGAAGAACGTCATCTTTTTTTTTATCTTTTTGTGTTGTTGGTGACTTGAGTTGGGCATAATCTCTTATATTATTGGACAATGAGCTTCGCCCACTAGCATTTCCTGCTTGGTGTGTTGGCTCAATTCACTTTCATTACAAAGTGTGACGCCTGAGAATGAGCATGATGTGAGGCTGATGCATGATCCAATCATGCAAAATGCTTTGAATATGGTTTCATTTTGACCCGGACAATGATATTCGGGTTAGAGGAGATTTAGTTTTGCATTCAGGTGTCATGATGGACATATGTAAGAAAATTATTGTAGATTCAAAGGTAAGTAAATAATAATAAAAATCGCTGGAGGCAAATTGTAAGAGAGATATTGCTGTACTGGTTTGGGTTTTCTTGGAGAAACGGATGCCTTGTATTACTCTATCAATTTGACGTTGGTGGTTTGAAGTCGCTGATATCCTCCGTGGCAACCTATGGTTTTTAGGGTTGAGCAATGAGGCATCAGCCATAAAGAAATGCAAGAACGGGGACTTCCCAGCATGGAGTAGCAGTTTTTAACTTTAAAAAAGTCATGCCAGAACTGTTTCTATATATCAGATGAGATCAAATAAATATTTTATGAAAAAGTGGGTGAGATTAATCATGCCAATCTGCTCTCTCTCTCTCCTTTTTCCTTGGTGGGTGGGTGGGGAGGTTGAGAACTTGCTAATCTGAAATTGAAAGCCCAAGTTTTATAGACAAAACGCCACGATTCTGCCTTTAACAGGATCCACAAGAACAGTAATAACTATAACTGAAGACCACTTTGTCATTCGATAACCAGAACGCGTGCAAGAGGATTTTTAGAGACCTTGGAAAACCACAAAAATAAATTATATTGTCTGATGCTAGCACCGAAGCCAACAGATAAACACGATTTGGAATTGGAATTGGAAGCAGAAGCTGTCCTGAAATTTAATCTCCGGACGCGTAAACATGAAATTAAAGTTTTGAGAAGGATCTGGGGAAACACACATTTTACTCGTATCAAGTTCCAGCATTCCAGGGTCGCTGTGACCACTGAGCTAATCCACAGGCAGTAATTTAAGTGGTGGCATCAGGATGAGTGAGAGCTATGTTATTACCATTCAAAATTCAGAGAATAAATTCATACAACTAACAGTAAACACGGGCAACAACCCGGTCTGATAATCCTGCTCTAGCATAAAACTAAGTAATCAGACCACGACATTTACACAAGGTTGTCTTCTATATCTGCTCGAAAAGATTCTTGTTCAAAACATGGGGTAAATAAAGAGACAGAGGGGGTGGGGGGGGAGCACATATTTTTGTTCTCTTGCTTTTCTGTATTAATCGTATGGGATTTGAATGTATGCTGCATCACATGCAAAAGGGACATCGGCGTACATGCCAGCAAGAGCACACCGTATGCATTCCAGGACTGTAAAAAGATAAGCAAATGCAACGGCTGTCCAGAAGTGCATGCCCAATTTACCCCAATAAACAGCAAGCGGCATCCATCGGCTCACAGTACCTATCACCTGGAGAGCAATCTCCAACAGCATGCCCATTACCACATGAAATCTGAAAAAGTGAGGCCACTCCTTTCTTCTTACCACTCCAAGATATGCAACAAAGAAATACGCCATCAAGAACCAGCTTGGTAACCTCCCAATGGCACCAAGGAATGGGTAGGTCAAGAATTCAAAGTCTTCAAGGAAGGGATGTAGATGATATGCCGTCTCAGCATACATCCATGTTTCATGAAGAGGCATCAAATACGGCAGGCATGCTAAAGTCCTCCACCACCATCTTGGCTTCTTGGTCATTGGAGGAAAGCGGAAACTGTATGGGACATCTTTTGATGCCCGAGGACATGAACAGAGTCTGCGCTGCCGAGGAAATGTGGGAATAGTGTGTGAAAATCCACAATAATCTCCACTTAAGAGTGGTGTTGATGCAGCCGAAAGGTGCAAGGAAGGCAATCCTACCATAAAAATATACAAAATCAGTACAAATACAACAAAAGGTTTGAGGTGGAGTCAAATCGAGCAGAGGTAAGTTGAAATTTATTTAATTAAGGTGAGATATCATATGCCTACTTAATCAAAAGTTGCCACATATCTTTGCCTTGACAGAACTCAACTATCACACCCCTTTAAGTTTCCTCCAAAAAACACATGACAAAAGAATTTGAAAGAGGATACATAAAACTACCTCTAGATGACCAGGATTTAGACTCCAAATGTTGTTCCAATGAAGCCCTGCTGCTCAACAATGCAGCCCTTGCAGCTGTACAAGGAACATGGGCAGAAACCATGACACGAGGCATTGTTTTACATGTTCTAGTGTTACGAAAAGCAGACCCGGAAGGCATGGCACACCCATTTAGAATCATTGCCAGGTACCTGATTGGAGACAGCAGGGATGAGAGCTTAGAAACAGAAAGAAAAGAAAAAACATCCACGCTCCACTATCAAACATAACAATGAAATCTAGGTGACAAAATAAAGATAAATACTCCAATTTTCAGAGCTTCCAGCTACAAAATATAATGTTGTGACAGTTTAAGGTCCTACGAGTTGCAATTGTAATCAAGAAAGCATGATCAATAAGTTTGAAGCAATGATCAAGCACATTTATAACCATTAAAAATGATGAATGATAAGCAGAATAAAACAAAACTTATATCTCTCGGTGTCCAATTTCATCAATCTACCCTTTTCTAGAATGCTGCCCACATCATCTACTCATCAACACACATATAAAAGAAGTCAGTAAACCTTTGACAGGATCAATCTTCCTTACCTGAATACATCAGAGCAGTCATCTGAACCCACCCCCTCACCCGCGAAAAAAAATATATGAACAAATAACCCAAAACAAGAAAGATGCTAGCACCAGAGACCATTTCTGAGAGTTTGGATACAATGCTCATATGAACAAACCAGAAAATTGACTCGAGAATGCAAAAAAGGGATCATGAAAGAAATTCTATACATTTTCCTTTATTGTATGCAGAGTGTCTGCTTCAGCAACCAAAACCCAAAATTTGAATCAAATCGCAAATAAAAATCAGTTATCACCGAGCAGGAGTACAGTAAGGGAAGAAGGAATTTCCAGTGGAGCGGTAACATGCAAAGACATCGGAAAGCACTCTGCTGGAGAGCGAATCCAAATGCTACATCATCCACCGAGAATATTCAGCTATACCACAGCCTCGAAGGTCGGAGCCTTGGATGCAAGCACATTGTCATTTTATCAAACAGAAAGGTAACACTTCAAACTGTAATCACAAAACGCAATCCGGCTGATTCCTCTTTAAAATCAGTAGACATGCCCACTCCATCACCAAAGCAACATTGAAGTGGAAAAAAAATACGGCTAAAATAACAGAGAAATTACAAGTTTACAACCTACCAAAAACGAGAAATGCTTGAGAAACAAGAGGTCATCCCTCATTTCCAGCAGTGGCTAAAACGATATGTAACCCCGAAAAAATTAAAGATTACTCAAAGCATGCAATCGGAGCCCATGTCTGGAGTTAAATCTTAGAAAATCTCTTTACCTTGAATTGAAATTTGAGCCTCTTAAAACGGTGCTGTGATGTCAGTAGGGTTTGCTGCTATCCCCTGCTGGTTTCATCGTTTCCTATCTTATCCTCGGTGAAGCAGCTGAAGCGCTATTTATTAGCTGATAATTGTAATCCAGCGATGGTGAATTTGTATTTAACTTTTTTACCGGACCTGTAATCGTATGGGCCAGGGCCTTAAAAGCTCTTTGAATTGTAACTAGAAATTCCCCGATTTTGGGTATCTTTCTAGCTCCGTTGTTTTTCCGGGCCATCCTTATATGTAGATCAAGCCCAGCTCAGTGTAACAAACTAGATTGTTAACAGGTCATCTAAATTTTTAATTTGATTCTTTGGCAACAAATTGTAGTGGAAATATTAAATTAAAAGAAAGAGTATCATGATAAAAAACAATGAGAAAATATGTCACCATTCAAAAAAATTACCCTTTTGTTTTGAGTATAATAATTCATTTTATTTATTTTTTAGTTTATAAATTTGGGAGAGGGGGAGAAATACACGGGGGGGGGGAAGGGAGAAAGCAAGCTATTGGTTTGACTATTTTGTCAGTGAAAACAATTGTTATTTTCTTGTGTCAACAAGTCTAATTTAAAAGGATGATCGGTATTTTAGGGGTTGATTTTGGTATTTTAGAGGTTATAGGTGATTTATTGTATTTTTTTGGTTTTGTAAATAAAAATGACTTGTAAAATGGAACTCAATTGTATAATTAAAACAATGGTACCTCGTTTTAGGTTAGTGTCCAATAGATATCAAGAGACCTATCACTACAGACAACATGACCTTCATTATAAAAAAACACACAGGAGCAGACGACACATCACTTATTTCTGATACTAAAGTTTTTATTTTTTTTTTAAAAAGGCTAGCACTTTATCTATTTTGAGGGGGGGGAAAGCATGACTAGGCTAGCTATTTGATTAAGGCTAGGCACATGGACCTATCTCATAAGCTTTTAGTCTTTTAGCATGGTTTAGGATAAATAATTGGTATCCTCATGTGTGCAATTACCTGGGGAAGCAATAAAGCATTCCCACGAAGTGGAGCAGGAAGAAAGGGTTGGGAATAGAATAGAAAGCACACAAGATGGAGCTCGAATCC
Source organism: Salix purpurea (assembly GCA_027405865.1). Taxonomy (NCBI): domain Eukaryota; kingdom Viridiplantae; phylum Streptophyta; class Magnoliopsida; order Malpighiales; family Salicaceae; genus Salix; species Salix purpurea. The sequence continues at coordinate 1,725,946 of CM050329.1, read as the reverse complement.
CATGGTTTTCCAAGAGACCCGAACCTATTCCCGATAAGCTTGAGGCAGGCCAAGCATGGCACAAGTTATTCCCACAAATGGGGATTGGTTATCCAGTATATAGTTCTATTGAGCGTGGACTTCACAGCTCGTTGGCTGATCATCATCGAGGGTTTCTCCAGGCACAATGGGTAGGAAGATTCTTCTCTTGGCAAATGGACGAGGGAAAGTCAGATCTTCTTTAAGAAGAAAAATTCCTCTCTTTTTACAACCTCTGCCTTCTCCAATCCTGGAGTTGTCGCTTTAAAGATAATCACCCTTTTCTACGAAAGAAGTGAGGAAGATTCAAGCGATAACAAGGAGCAACCACTCAAAGCTAATATAGGGAGGAATGGAGTTAAATTCTATTAAGAAGCTGTTTGACACGGCGTTTCACCTGACGTGCTGCAGCTTGTGGTTTTTTTTTTTTCATTTTCAATAAATATGTTTTGTTGTTTTTAGATAATTTTGATGTGCTGATGTCAAAAATGATTTTTAAAAAATAAAAAAAATATTATTTTGATGTATTTCGGCACGAAAAACACTTTGAAAAATTACCGCAACAGCTCTCCATGCCCTGAAAAAAATCTTGAATTTAAATTTGACTTGAAATGTATTTGTAATTGTTATGGGCCAAGGCCTTAATCTCAGATTGGTCCATAAAGTTGAGTCTAGCCATTTAAAATAGGTTAAGCCCATTACATTGTAACAAGCAATTCCGGAGTTTTGAGTCTCCATTATTTTAGCGGGTTGTCTTTGTGTGTAAATCAAGTCCAGCCCTTGATTTCTTTTCTCTTTTTTTTTCACATAAAAAATATTAGCTCCGAAAATCACATCATAATTCCAAAATTAAAAGGAAATAACGGCTTCATGAGAAAGAGAAGGAAATGATGGGGCATGATTTCAAAGCTTAGATTACATTCAATAACTCATCATCAGCTCAATTAATCAATGATTTGATGTTTGGATGAGATGAGATTTCATCAGTGGTTCAGCCATTATTTCTTAGAGCAAGAATATCTTTAAAACCTTTAATGTTGGCGTAAGGTATTTAATTTAATTTAATGATAGTTTGATATTGTGTTTTTAAATAAATAAATATTTTATTTTTTAAAATAATTTTTTATATTATTTTGATATGATGATATTAAAAATAAATTTTTTTTAAAAAATAATTTTAAAATAACCTTAACCATACTTTCAAATAAATTTACAAGAACAATTCAGGTTAAAAAAAATAAAATTGACATCATAAAAAGTAAAAGTATATCCTCTTAAGTCATGCATGATCTGGTAAAATTTTATAAAATCAATATTCTATAAATATCTGTAAAAATAAATATCCCATAATAGTCATCTAATTAAAATTACAATCCCTTTATTTTGTTATGTTTAGCATCAATGAAATTATTTTTTAATTTATAATTTTGTTTAATACTTTTCTTTCCATAAAGGCAAGGGAAAAAAAATGCAACTGGATTAGAACACGTAGTGCGCACTCCGCGTGGCACAGAAGAAAGCAAAAGCACAAAAGTCACCCTTTATATAAATTTACTGTTTCACCCTTCATGAGTACACCACCCAAAAAATGAACAAACATCTTACATCAGACGTGGCACAATTCCCCATACTGACTTCGCTATTATTCGGTCACCCTCACTACCTCGCACATCATTTCCGTTCTTTAACACCGTCATTCAACGCCTCCTCCTTCCCCGCCGGGAACCAAACAAAGCAGAAGACCGCTGTCTCTCTCCGTTAATTAACTACATGGTAACACATAGCATCTTATAAATCCTCTTTCTTATTTCTCCCTTTTCTTCTCACTCCCTCTCACCTGACCGATACCGTGAAGGAGAAAACGGCGAAACTTTTTCCTCACCGATAACTTCCGGTTAGAATTCCTTCCTTCTAGAATTTATTGTGATTCACTGATCTTTTTTCCTTAAAAAAAACAGTTAATAAACCCTAGTTTTTTTTCTCAGATTCTGATTTGGCGTGCTGAATTTATTTATTTTTGGATTTTCAGTTGTGTTTTTCATTTGTTTTTATAGTTACAATCCATGAAATTTCATGTTCTGGTTCTCTTCTTGCCTGAGCAGTGTGTCTGTGTGTATTATGATTGTGAAAGGGATAGGTGTGTTTATTTATTTTGAGGAAATAGGGAGTTAACTAGCAGTTGTTTCCTGATTTCTCTCTCGAAATAATGATGAAAAATAAAAATAGTTTAGCTTGCGGGTTTAGGCAGAGATTGATTTGTTTGTTGAATATTGTGATGTGTGGAATTGCTTAATGGATCTATAAATAATTAATTCAGAGACATTTGTTATATGAAATGGACGAGAAATGAATACTTCCATGTGTTTTTAGTTATGATTTTGAATGTCTGATTGTTTGGAAATTTATGATTTAATATGCTTTTGGGTTATGGAATTGTGAATGAATATCCATGGCATTGATTTGTGGTAACGTGACTCTCCACGTAGAGGCATGGTTTGAGTTTGGTATTTGATTATTTATTTTTGCTTTTGAATTGATTTGGGATTAGTAGATTTTGATGATAAGTGTGCGAGCTTTCTCCCAGGAATTCTAGCGTTTCTTTTCTGCTTGAAGCTTCTATTTGAGGCTTGCTTTCCTGTGGAGTTAGATAGTATCTGTGATACTTGAGTGAACATGGGAGCAGCTTGTTGTATAGCTGCAAGAGATAAAGATTTCCCCAGCAGAACTGGATGTCAAGCATTGCATAGGAATTCCGGATGTTCCCCAACGTTGAGTTTTCGTTGGGACAACCGAAGGCGTGTGGCCGGTGAAATTGAGGATTCATCATGTCAAATGTCGCATGGAGTCACTAGAGATGCTGGTGTGGAGATAAAGGGGACGTTAGATTCTGATAGAGATAATCTTTCAGGTGGTTTGAGCCCACTTGAGAGTTTTGGAACACCTATGTCTCCGAAATCGCCAGTTCATGAAGGAATGGGTGTGATCCTGACGGCTCAACCTTCAGGTAAAGACTTGCTATTTTGTGCCTGCTTTGTTTAATCTTCTTTGAGGTGAAAATAAATTCTTTTTTCAAAGCTGAAGTTCCATTCTAATCTGTGCTGAATTGTTTCAGAAAGCCACATGTGCACTTCGATTAGTATAGAAAAAAAGTGACCTATTCCTTTTACTAAGTAATAGGATCTTGAGTACTTAAGCAGTTCCCTCCTATTCACAGGAAAAAAAAAGAATCCTCAATTTCTAGTCAAGTTTGTCAAAAAAAGTGGAAAATTTAGACATCACCGACCATGTCTATTTGCATCTTTTTCAAATTTTTGCTGCTGATCTTCATAATGAACTTCTGACATTTATGGTTTTTATCTCATTATATCTTTTCTTTACTCCTGATTGCTTTGAAGGACCTGCACTCAACATTTTCTTTAGCTGATTTTCAGAATCAAGTTTCTATTCCATGTAAACTCTGCTATTTTTGGGTACATTGACTTCTTACTAGTAGAGCACCGAAACTCTTCAATTCATCCCTGGATTGGCAGATGCCACCTGCTGTTTTCTGTTGGTGGTCTTAAGTTATGGCGATGCTGTGATGGAGTGTCCTCTATTTGTTTACCTCTTTTTTCTTGAGCATTGCTGCAAGTCTCACAGTTTTTGGGACCATGTTCTCTTACTGCTTGCCTTTGAGGTGGTGTATTTTACACTTTCATTTTCTTGGTGCAGATCTATCCATGGAAAGCAATTACCCTATGGAGGTGAGTTTGAACCAGTTGAGGTGCAAAATTATTCTGAGGAGGCTTTTGTTTGTGTATCCCTGCTGACTGCTTAATGTTTTAATTTTATTTCAGGTGAAGAGTGTGGCGGAATCACCTGACATTGCAGACTTGCCATTACCGAAGATTTCATATTCTGTACATTCATCATTTTCAACACCCACTACTGATCCTTTCCTGACCTGTGGTCTTCCGCTTCCTCCTTGCTCAACCCCATCAAGACGGGCTCGTCGCTCACCTGGGCACCGGTTATTAAGACAGATTTCTGATAGTAGAATCCTGGGATTAAAATCACCAAATAATTATTCTCTGTCTGAAGGACGGGCATCATATGTACTCTCCACTTGCAGCCATGACTTAACAATGGGATCCCATGGTGGATCTTCTGATGGGTGGTCCATGAGAACCTTTTCTGAACTTGTGGCCACTTCACAAAGAGGGAGGTGGTCTTTTGACAGCGAGCACTTTGGCTCTGGCTTTGGAAAAATTAGTGGATGTAGCAGCAGGTTCTCGTGTTCTCCCTCCTTAGATCTGCAAACTTGTGGAGCTTGCTCGAAGTTCTTGACTGAGAAATCTGTGTGGAGCAGCCAGAGAATTATCAGCACCAATGATCTCCCAGTGGTTGCCGTGCTGGCATGTGGGCATGCATACCATGCAGAGTGCTTGGAGGCTACAACTCTGGAGGTTGACAAGTATGATCCTGCATGCCCAACATGCGAGGGAGGAGAGAAGCAAATTTTGAAGATGTCTAAAAAAGCTTTGAGAACTGAAGCAAATTTAAAAGCAAAAAGCCTTAAGGTATCAAGAAACCGAGTCATTGACAGTTACTTCGATAGCGATTCTGATGATTTTTATCAACAAAAGGATGCCTTAAAAGACAGAGAAGCTGCAAAGATGGATCCCGGTTCTGGTGCAGCAAGCTCATCCGTGAAGCCATTATTGAGACGGCGCTTTACATTTGGGTCTAAATGGAGTAGAACCCTTTCAGAGAAAAAAGGGTTCTGGGCAAGACATCGCAAAGATTGACTTGACTGGTTTGAGGTGAGAATTATTATCTCAATTTTTTCAGCTGCCATGCTAGTACGCCACAAGTTTCTTTTATAATATAGTCCATCTTTGCTAGTAAGTATCCCTTTTCTTTATATATAATTTATATCTCTTCTTTTTTCCCAGTTTTCCGTAAATCCTGGAGATGTGATTATCATGTAGGATTGAAGGAGAGGGCTGTGATTCAACTCAGGCTTTGAGCGCATTCATTCTTTCCGTTAACTCTTTGTTTGCCTATAGGAAATCTCTGCCCCTCTCTCGGCCTCACTTCAGTTTTAGTTTTCCAAAAAAAGAAAAAGGAAAATAGGATTCAGAAAAATCCATTTACAGGCGTAGAGTAGGATCATCCACCTGATCTCCGAAGCCCTTAATTTTGTTATCCATGGGCTGCACTGAATTTTGACAATGTTCTGCACTTTTGTATTCCACTAATCAAATGCGAAGAAAATATCTAGTGCGAGATGGGTGTCTATCCCACTGTTTCCTGCTTTTGGTTAACTAATGCATTAGCTGAGAATTCCGTTATGTGAAGGTGCTGCACTGCAGTGGCTTTTTTTCTTTGTTTTTTAAAACGAGTTTTTAAAATAAAAAAATATCATCTTATACATTTTCAAGCAAAAAATAATTGTTGCTATAAAAAAAACGTAAATGAGATGCGGCTATTGATTTGGGGTATCAATCCTGGAAAGATACATTAGATCGAGCATTGATGTCTTCCAAATTTAGTTTTCAGAATGATATAGTTGATATGAAACTGGAGTGCAAATTAACTTTACTCATGTGACACCAATCATCAATGCTGGTATTATTTGGGAAATCATGAATGTATCGCCCTAGGCTTTTAAACCTCTGGATCACCCGTATGTCATTGTGAATTTATTAATCAGTGATGGTGATCTTAAAAGGGTTAAAAGAGAGTGATGCCTGATATGATTATTAATTTCATCACAAATACAATCAGTGATGGTGATCTAATTCGACTGTTAGATCATTTATTTCTCGTGTTTCCATTCGTTTATATTTTTTTCATGCAAATTATTACTTAAAAATAAAGCATAAGTTTTGATCCACCGAGGTTAATTAAATTATAATGAATACCAATGACGAAGTTGATGAAGAGGGAAGTCAATAGGAGTACGTTGATAATTAAATATGTAATACATGAGCAGCATAAGAGTGTAGCATCCGTTGTCGTCCAGCGGTTAGGATATCTGGCTTTCACCCAGGAGACCCGGGTTCGATTCCCGGCAACGGAACTTTTATAAATTGATTTTTAAAAAAATTATAAAAATGAGGGGACAAAATGTCAGAAGTGGGATTTGAACCCACGCCCTCTCACGAAGACCAGAACTTGAGTCTGGCGCCTTAGACCACTCGGCCATCCTGACGATCGTTGATGGTATCGAGGTATTAGGTAATTTAATCAATACTATTTTGTTTTAATACAAGTCAAAAAGCCCCATATTCTGGATAATTCTGCTTTAAAGAATATCGCCGGTCTGGTTACCCTTCTTGATTCCGTCATGATTCTTCCTTCCACATCAGAGATAAGGGAGAGCCAAATTATTCGCAAAGAAGAACGACCTGTGAGATGGATCTATTCATTTTCTGATCCCTAAACAATAACTCTTAAAACCTTAATATATTTTTTGATCTGAACTCAACATTCCAAATGATTATGCACCGGAAACATTAAAAGATCACATCAGTTCCCTTATAGTTTGGTTGTCAAATGGTCCGAACAACAAGAACTAATGACTGGACGCTCTATGAACGTTGCTCACTCTTTATTGACGATATTGACACAAAAAAACATGAGCTGATACACGAAATATACTTTCTCACTCAGCCTTTCTGACTATAACCTGTGCTCCTTCCAATTTTGGATATCAACAACATTATAACTCACAAACTTCATGGACTACAGTGAAATGGGTTTTCCATTTGATCAATAATACTTAGCAATCCTGATCTATAACTTGGATGGAGAAGCCTCACTCCTAGTTCTCTCTTCATACGCATATTGGAAACCCGTTTATCTCCTCTTGAATCATCCTTCTTCGTAGGTGATGCAGCACTAGCAGAATTAGAGCTAGTGCGGCCTGGCCACTTCTTCTTGATCAAGTCCTCTGCATATGTAAACACCTCTTCACGAGGAGCTGGGTCATCATCCACAATATTGTAAATTCCCCTGAAAAAGGGAGATTCAGTGGAATCTAGATGAGCTTCAGAGCAAGAAAACCAACAAAATATTAAATTACTGGAGGTAAAAAGGGAGATTGATAAACAATGGTAAAATGACATGGGGTTCAGTTACGCACATGGCATGACTAAAAGGATAAATCATATTTTTTTGAAGGTTAGATTTAAGTTGGGGGTTTTACTTTCAATGTGGCAGACATACTCTCTCACACAAATCTAATGAATTATGTGCAAGAAACTGGATAAAAGAATTAATTTTATAAATACCCACCTGGAGGATGGTGTGTAAATACTAGCCTTGAGTGCTTGACAAATGTCCTCAACATGAACTCTGGCAGTGTATTGCCTTGATTTTCTCATCTTCTGACCTTCTGACGGTGGCTCTTGCTTAATTATTGTATCAACAGCGCTGCAAAAATTTGTTTCCAATTTAGCCACACCACACCATAATTAGCAGGTAAATATGAACAGTTAACTACCAACTAACAAAAAAGAAGAGCATGGTTTGTCCCGGGAAAAATAAATAGAAACAAAGTGATATATTAACACCTCTCGCTCCTAATAATAAAGGGATATTGCTAGCACTCAACGTTCGGGTTAATTAGCATAGGCATCTTATTCTTGAAGAGAAAAGTGAGAGCTTGGGATAGAGAGGTGATATGGATACTCTTCAATGGCAGCTGTGGGTCAGCACAAACATATGTGGCATATAGAGATGTTGATTACAACCTTCTTCCAGGACCATAGATGCCTCCAAGTCGAAATACTTGAGTGGAAAACCCCAGGCCTTGACCCAGATTTAGCCATCCTTCCTCAGCATCTAACCTCAATTTAGCTAGCTCACTTGTAGGGCTGGTTGGATAACTGCCACATGATAATGCAAGTAATTAGTGACATGCAAGGTATATTTCTTACACAACAGTGCATGCACATCGTTCCTCTGCTTACTCCTCATCCACCCAAGCACCACCATAATGACCATATACACCTGAGAGAAAAACGAAGTATCACTACGTCAAACCCAACTATTTTGCAAGGATGGAAGAGGTTGGGATGTGCCAAAAATCTAAGATGATAGGAATTAAAAACCCAAGTCTTGTCTTCTCCCTAACAATTCATGAAGGGATTCAAGCATATATAATGCAGCCTTTCAACAGTAATTCTTCCTAAATCTCTATTTCCTTGGTAACATGATGATTGAAAAGCCATTTGTCGAAATGCTGCTGCCTTTGCATCTGATGTTAAAGGAGGATTATTATATATATATCAACTTGCTATAAAGCTGGATTTGACACTGAGAATCGGTAAGTTTGTTTAATTTTTCCTAAGCCTTGGATGATATCAACTTGCTATAAAGCCATTTGTCGAATTGGTTTATTTACCAGCTCTGATTCAGTATAACCTACAAAAACACAAATTGTTCTCATATCCACCATATCATTGTTCTCATATCCACCACAAGTTCAGTTCCCACACATCATCTATATATAAATAAAAAAAATGATAAATTTCTCAAAATATCCCATGTTTGAATATATAATCACACACACATATATAAAAATATATGAAAGTTCAAGAACACAAAATGCATTAACTTTCATACATCCATGCATTTATGAATTATAACACCGAAATACATACCGGTTGATGACAAGTAACAAAGCCATTGAAGATTTCCATCCAACAGCGTACTTCTTAGAAGTTCTCCATGCTGAAGCATCTGAATGACAAGAAATCAATAGCATACAAACATTTCATGTTTAGAGAGCATTCAAACAATATCCAACATAGAATTCAACAAGGCAGTTCACAAACCGGATCACCCACGCCCCCAACAGGAGGGATTGTGACCAGGAGGTGCGTGTAACATTTCATAGCATTTAGAGTGCTCAATCTGAAAATAAAATAAATACATAATGAAGAGCAAAACCCCAGCAACTTTTGAAGCAAGAAATATTCAACATTTATCAAATTTCCACGTAATGACTTAGACAACTAATCCATGACAAGAAATCTTCACTCAAGAAATCAACAATTCCAACAGTAAGAAAATAAAATTAATAAGTTTTTTTTATCTAACTACTTCATTTTAAATAAAAGTCAACAAGAAGATAAAAAAAGAAAGCAAAAACTCACTCTGGCTGATTTGCATCAAGAAGATAAACATGAAATCCCTTCTCCTCAAGCTGTTTCTTCTTCGTTTTGGTCGTGCAAGTTCCAGTAACTACCCTGAGAAAATATCCAATGCGACAACGTTTTACTTGATTGATTTAATAAAAAAATCAATCGTGATTCAAAATACAGAGAATTAGGAGTTACCAGCCTTCTTTTTTAAGGGATTGTGCAAAGAATTGACCGAAAAATCCCATTCCGAGAATGAACATCCGATTCTGAGATTCGGGTTCCGAATTATCGGTTAGGGAATGTGAACTGGTCGTGAAAGCAGCTACACGAGGCAAAAACGTTGACGTTTTGTTTGATTTTGTAGGAAAATAGCCTGCTCGTACAGGAAAGCGTGCCGGTATTTTTACCTGGTATATCTCCATAGCTGATTGCGAAATATCGAGTGTAATTTGAAGTGTCGGGTCAGTTTTGGGCGCGGCGAAGCTGAGCTTAGGAGTTGGTGGAGTTCGTACGGACAATGACAAATCTAGAGCTCAGGGATTATGGTGGAATGGGCTTATACTGGGCTTTGTCACAGTCACGTTAATCAGCTACCTGGGCTGGGAGTTATATGGGCCTTTTACAGTATAATCTTTTAGAGTAAAGCCCGTAGTGCATTGCACTTATTTTGTTGTTCATGGGAAAAGGGGATATTTCAATCATGTAATGGCTTCTCAGAATATTGCACCATTGGGATTTGAAGATTGAGAGATTCCTAAACATCTAGCAATTCAATTGTAGGCATATTTAATAATGAAGAATTGATAATATTTATTTTACTATATGATTTTGTTTTAAATCAAATTTGAAACAAATAAATTAAATTATAGTGTAGCGATTCGTTGTCGTGAAGTAAGGAAGATGACTGAAAAACAGAGACAGGATTATCGTTTAGCACATGAAGAATGCTAATTTTACTTTTTAATTACATTTAAGTTTTTTTCTAGTTTTTTTATATTCCTTTATTTTATGTTCTTTTTTACTATATTTTATAAATAATAATTAAATATATTTTTACATGAATAGGATTTTATGTCAAGATTTTAAATAATATTTATAACCTTGTAGGGTTTCAAATAAATTATTATATAAGTATGATATAGGCTCTTGACATTTCAACTTTTAAAAATCTTATAAATATATCCACGAGTAAAGTAATAACCTTCTATAATTATTGTTTTTAAATAAATAAATTTATAATTCATAAAAAAATATTTTTAGCTTGTAACTTTTTTAAAAAAAATAAATTGAGCTCGAAAAAATCACCAATAAACAATTAGCATTATAAAATTACTCCACACAACCACCTTTTCTTATTATTTATGTCGAATTTATGGAGGTAAAACAAGATTGCGAAATGACAGGCTTTACACGTCAGGTGGGCTACACACCCCCTGGCAAGTGGGACATGGGGCACGTGATACAAGTGTTCCATCACCATCACTAATACATACTTTGATATGTTTCGAAATGACAAGAAACTTCCAGTGTCAACAACAATCTATGTTTTTATGTTATATACTCTAATTATTACTCATCAGGTGAGAGTTTTAGGACAATCATTTTCAAATTTCGAACACTTATTCAAGTAATTGTTACTTGCATGGAATAAATATATTTTTTTAATAAATCATTACATTGCCTTCACTTTCAGTCGCACCCGACCTCGTTAAATAAAGCTCATGGTTGAATAGTATATATACTTAATACTTGATATATGTATGTGCTTTTATTTATATTAAAAAAAATTGATATGTGTATTTTAGATATGATATGACTTGGATTCTCCGCTTTATCACTAAAATCATAACCAACACATCACTGAAAAATAAAATTAAAAAATAAAATCAACTACAAAAATAACTATTCAACTTAATGGCATTTATACATTTCAGTTGCGGTTCTACTCTTTCCGCAGAAAACTAAATCTGAAATTTGTCTCGCTTCTCTCATCTTTGATCAAACTGTGTTTACAAACGGCAGGTTTTGAACTTGCCTTTCTTGTTTTGGAGCGGTTTCTGGGCTGGTTTTTACCGAAGAAAAGGAAAGAAACAGCAAATGGAAGAGCATATTTTAAGAGTAATCATACTGGGAATCATTTCATGGACAACAGCGTTTCATCTCCTTAGAAAGTTGTTGCCAAAACGTTCTTTCGAATTCTGCAATCGCCTTGTTTCTACAGCCCATGCAACTTCAGCTGTTGTTCTAGCTTCCCTGTCGGTTGAAAACTGGGCCTGCCCTGTTTCTCCTCTGGCTTCAAAATCTTCACCGAGTCAGGTAACTTCAAATTCATGGAAGACTGAAGCATAGTTTTGATTCTTTTGCTGATGCTGTAAAACGTGAAACACTGGCAGATGCAGGCCCTGGCGGTCTCCCTTTCTTATCTCATTTACGATCTGATATGCTGTCAATTCGACAAGAGAGTCAGTATTGACAACACAATACACCATTTGGTCAGCATTGCTGGAATGGCAGCAGGCCTTGTCTACAGGAAGGTACTCATCTTCTCCCTCTAATGTTTTCGATCAATTACAGCTTCCATTTACTCCAAGTTGAGTGAAAGAGAAACAAACTTCTTGGTGTCTTAAGAAAACTCGGAACTTTGGTAGGGGGTAGACAAATTTTTTGATTTGTTTTTAACTTCAAAATTATTATATTTTTGTGATAGTTTTGATACGCTGGTGTTAAACATAAGATAAAAATAATTGGAAAAACAATACCTTTCAATTATTTTTACTTCCAATCAAAATCATAAATCTAGCCTTTATTTCTCCAAGTCATACAGAGTTTATTGTTGTTAGAGACTTTTGATCTTTATTTTCTCTCTTCTTTTTCTGGGCCATTCCATACAGAGTGGATCAGAATTGATAGCAGCCCTATGCGTAACAGAGATTTCTAGTCCTTTCCTTCACCTGAGAGAACTTCTCAAGGAACTCGGTTACAGGGACACTGACCTGAACCTAGCAGCTGATGTGAGTTACCCTCTAAACCTAACTATAAAACTCGGTCGTGGCTGGTGAGTTTTGTGCTCTTCTATCTCATGCATGATTGGTGTTGCACAGATCTCGTTTGCAGCTATATTTTCGTTTGCAAGAATGGTTTTTGGGCCTTACATTACTTGGGTGACTGTTACTGCGGACAATCCTCTCATCATCAAGGTATCATAGGAAAATGATTCCATGTTTTCTCTCTTCCCCGACTGGGTGAAGTAGGCTTTAACTAACATGGTATATAGTGCAGTCAATCTGTTTATTGATGCTGAAAATCACAACTTTTATAGGCAATGGCATTGGGATTACAGCTTGTCAGCGCTTACTGGTTCTACAAGATTGCCAGGATGATGAGCTACAAGCTAACCAAAAGGGCTGCTTCTAAAAACCTTGTCTGCGCTGACAGGTTGAGTTAGTGCCGCGAAGTAAGATAAAGAACAAGAATTATATTGATAAAAAATATTTTTATCAAGCTCGATTTTATTTTATTTTATTTCTATCTCTCTCCCTCCTAAGTCTCTGTCCTTATTTGTATATTTCCCTTTTATAAGTAACTATTTGAATAATCTTTTTATTATGATTATTGGATGCACTTTTCGTTTCCTAATACCGGGCCTGCTGTCTCAAATTAAGTGAACTTGCAAATTGATCCCGGTTAGTGTTAAGGGCTATGTCGTGATTTTTCACTTATCGGGGCCGGTGCTACTAACATCTAATAAGTCCTCAACTGAGCTGAAAAATAAGTTCAGGATCATTTATCCGTGGGATTTGCTACTCACTCACGAATTACGTAAATTGATTACCATATTAACACTCCAATCCATTTCTCCGCCGTTTTTGTCTTGATTTACCCGTTATGATTTGCTTTATTGTTTTACTGAATTGATTTAATAAAAAAATCAATCGTGCCTCAAGATACAGAGAATTAGGAGTTACCAGCCTTCTTTTTTAAGGGATTGTGCAAAGAATTGACCGAAAAATCCCATTCCGAGAATGAACATCCTATTCTGAGATTCGGGTTCCGATTTATCGGTTAGGGAATGTGAACTGGTCGTGAAAGCAGCTACACGAGGCAAAAACGTTGACGTTTTGTTTGATTTTGTAGGAAAATAACCTGCTCGTAGAGGAAAGCGTGCCGGTATTTTTACCTGGTATATCGAGTGTAATTTGATGTGTCGGGTCAGTTTTGGGCGCGGCGAAGCGGAGCTTAGGAGTTGGTGGAGTTCGTACGGACAATGACAAATCTAGAGCTTAAGGATTATGGTGGAATGGGCTTATACTGGGCTTTATCACAGTCACGTTAATCAGCTGCCTGGACTGGGACTTATATGGGCCTGTTACAGTGTAATCTTTTAGAGTAAAGCCCGTAGTGCATTGCACTTATTTTGTTGTTCATGGGAAAAGGGGATATTTCAATCATGTAATGGCTTCTCAGAATATTGCACCATTGGGATTTGAAGATTGAGAGATTCCTAAACATCTAGCAATTCAATTGCAGGCATATCAAATATTGAAAAGGTTATAATATTTATTTTACTATATGATTTTGTTTTAAATCAAACTTGAAACAAATAAATTAAATTATAGTGTAGCGGTTTGTTGTCGTCAAGTAATCGATGCGAAATTTATTCTCGAGTTTGTGAATTTATTTAGACTAAATTTTATTGTTATTTTTAAAACTAGACAAATATTAATGACAAACCTTCTTGACGTGTTACAAAATTACAAAGAGCATTCAAATTTTAAAACTCGATAAAACCTGCTTCGTGGCTTAAGAAAATATTATAAAACCCTATTTACAGATAAGCTGCTCGTCTTGCAAAGTTAAGGAAGAGGATTACAAAAGAGAGAGGCAAGATTATCGTTTAGCACATGAAGAATTCTAATTTTACTTTTTAATTTCATTGAAGTTTTTTCTTTTTTTTTTATATTCCTTCTTTATTTTAGGTTATTTTTTACTATTTTTTATAAATAATAATTAAATATATTTTTAACATAAATAGGATTTTATGTCAAAATTTTAAATAATTTTTATAACTTTGTAGGGGTTCAAAAATAATACTTAAAAAAATACGAGTTTTCATTGGATGTGGTGAGATTGAGGTAGAATCTTTTATAATAATCAGATGTAGCTAATAACTTTCTATAATTAACATTTTAAAATAAATAAATTTATAATTCATAATAAAAATAATAAAATTATTTTTAACTTGTAACTGCTTTTTTTTATATAAAAAAAAATGAGCTCGAAAAAATTACCAATAAACAATTAGCATTATAAAATTACTCCACGCCACCACCTTTTCTTATTATTTATATCGAATTTATGGAGGTACAATAAGATTGCGAAATTACAGGCTATACACGTCAGGTGGGCAACTTCCGTTGCAAAGGGGGACATGTTGCACGTGATGCAGGCGTCTCATTACCATCACCAATAAATACCTTGATATGTTTCGAAGTAACAAGAAACTTCGTGTCAGCGAAAATCTATGTTTTTATGTTATATTATAATTATTAGTCGTCAGGTGAGAGTTTAGGACAATTATTTTTGAATTTCGAATACTTATTTGTTACTCGCATGAATAAATATATTATTTTTAATAATAAGTTTTTTTTATTAAATTATTACATTGCCTTTAATACTTGATATACGTGTGATTTTATTTATATTAAAAAAATTTATTATGTGTATTTTAGATATGATATGACTTGCATTCTCCTTCTTACTACTAAATTATAATCAACTCATTAGTGAAAGATAAAAAAAAAAAAAAAAAACTAAAAAAATAACATGAAAAAAAAGAGTTAGCCTAAGCTAATCCACCTAACCCGTAAATTGAGTTATGAGGCAAGGATAACCTCATAGAAAGAAAGTAAACCAAAATAAATTATGAAACCTAATTTTCAATTAATCTAATGTTAAAGAATAAAATTGAAAAAAAAAATAGGAAAAGAGGAAAAAAAAAATACAAGTTAACCCTTCAAACTTGTAGCCTGGGTCATGAGATTGAGATTACATCATAAAAAAATATTTAAAAAAATTGTAAAGTTTAATCTCCTAAAGTTGAAGGATGTAATTGAAAGTAAAGAAAAACAAGGTAAAAGAAAAAACTATATTCTAGTGAATAATGTTTTTTAGGAGGTGTACAATAAAACCTCATAAAATAAGACAAAAATCAAATTTAGTATTGAAGATGAAATTTAAAAATAATTGATTAAAAAATATCATGAAAAAATTACTCAAATCAACTTGGATTAATCCAACAAACTCGTGATAGAAGCCATGATACTTGATAATTTAATTAAAAAAAAACAAATCAAATCACAAAACTTAATTTCCAATTAATATTTATATTGGACAATGAAATTGAAAAAAAAATTCAACTAGAAAAAAAAACATTGAGTTAACCGATTTTAAAATATTTAAATATTTTTAATTAATTTAATTTTATTTGTTTTACTAACCTGCTTAAAACCCATTTATTTTCATGTTTTAGAAGTAATAAAAATATTATTTTTTTCAAATTATTTTTTATATTCTTTTCTAAATTATTGATATCAAAAATATTTTTTTAAAAAAATAAAAATAATATTATTTTGATGTATTTTAAAAAACTCTTTAAAAGCACCATTGGCATCACAATACCAAACAAGCTCTTAATAGAATAACACTCAAAACTAATAATGAATGATTTATATAAATTTTAATAATCTGCCTACTCAAATTGGATAACAAAATATCACATTGATAGAATTGAAAATATACGAGCATAATTGATGGCCTGATCCCTTATTTTTTCGAGCTCTTCTCTCAAAAATCCAAATCCAAAATCATGTGGTAGATTGAGCTAGATTTTTTTTATAATAATCAGACATTAATACCCAACTAGATAAATTTATAATTCATACAAAATAATAAATTCTTGGCATTAATACCCAACTAGATATTGGTGCTGACTATCCACGAACCTACTACCTCTACAACGGCGAAAAATAACCACTCAACTCAATGGCATTTATATTTCTCAGTTGCGGTTCTACTCTTTCTGCAGAAAACTAAATCTGAAATTTGTGTTGCTTCTCTTATCTTTGATCAAATTGTGTTTATAAACGGCAAGTTTTGAGCTTGCCTTTCTTGTTTTGGAGCGTTTTCTGGGCTGGTTTTGACAGAAGGAAAGCAAAGAAACAGGAAATGGAAGATTATATTTTAAGACTAATCATACTGGGAATCATTTCATGGACAACAGCGTTTCATCTCTTTAGAAAGTTGTTGCCAAAACGTTCTTTCGAATTCTGCAATCGCCTTGTTTCTACAGCCCATGCAACTTTAGCTGTTGTTCTAGCTTCCCTGTCTGTTGAAAACTGGGCCTGCCCTGTTTCTCCTCTGGCTTCAAAATCTTCACCGAGTCAGGTAACTTCAAATTCATGGAAGACTGAAGCATAGTTTTGATTCTTTTGCTGATGCTGTAAAACGTGAAACACTGGCAGATGCAAGCCCTGGCGGTCTCCCTTTCTTATCTCATTTACGATCTGATATGCTGTCAATTCGACAAGGGAGGCAGTATTGACAACACAATACACCATTTGGTCAGCATTGTTGGAATGGCAGCAGGCCTTGTCTACAGGAAGGTACTCATCTTCTCCCTCTAATGTTTTCGATCAATTACAGCTTCCATTTACTCCAAGTTGAAAGAAAGAGAAACAGACTTCTTGGTGTCGTCAGAAAACTCAGTCATAAACAAACTTTTTCGTGATAAATATTTCTCCAAGTCATAAGGAATTTATTGTTGTTAGATACTTTTGATCTTTATTTTCTATCTCTTCTTTTTCTGGGCCATTCCATACAGAGTGGATCAGAAATGATTGCAGCGCTATTCATAACAGAGATTTCTAGTCCTTTCCTTCACCTGAGAGAACTTCTCAAGGAACTCGGTTACAGGGACACTGACCTTAACTTAGCAGCTGATGTAAGCTACCCTATAAACCTCATTATAAAACTCGGTCGTGGCTGGTGAGTTTTGTGTTCTTCTATCTCATGCATGATTGGTGTTGCACAGATCTCGTTTGCAGCTATATTTTCGTTTGCAAGAATGGTTGTTGGGCCTTACATTGCTTGGTTGACTCTTACGGCGGACAATCCTCTCATTATCAAGGTATCATAGGAAAATGATTCCATGTTTTCTCTCTTTCCCAACTGGGTGAAGCTTACAAGCTTTAGCTAACATGGTATATGGTGCAATCTGTATATTGATGCTGGAAATGACACCGTTTATAGGCAATGGCATTGGGATTACAGCTTGTCAGTGCTTACTGGTTCTACAAGATTGCCAGGATGCTGAGCTACAAGCTAACCAAAAGGGCTGCTTCTAAAAACCTTGTCTGCGCTGACAAGGGAGCTAGTGCCGCGAAGTAAGATAAAGAACAAGAATTGTATTGATAAAAATATTTTTATCAGGCTCGATTTTATTTTATTTTTATCTCTCTCCCTCCTAAGTCTCTGTCCTTA
Organism: Salix purpurea; assembly: GCA_027405865.1. Classification (NCBI taxonomy): domain Eukaryota; kingdom Viridiplantae; phylum Streptophyta; class Magnoliopsida; order Malpighiales; family Salicaceae; genus Salix; species Salix purpurea. The sequence continues at coordinate 1,708,256 of CM050329.1, read as the reverse complement.
TTTGTATATTTCCCTTTTATAAGTAACTATTTGAATTTTTTTATTATTATTATTGGATGACACTTTTCGTTTCCTAATACCGGGTCTGCTGTCTCAATTTCAGTGAACTTGCAAAATTGATCCCAGTTACTGTTAAGGGCTGTGTCGTGATTTTTTCACTTATCGGGGCCGGTGCTATCAACATCTAATAAGTCCTCAACTGAGCTGAAAATTAAGTTCAGGATCATTTATCCGTGGAATTTGCTAATCACTCACGAATTACGTAAATTGATTACAATATTACCCACTCTAATCCATTTCTCCACCGTTTTCGTCTTGATTTACCAGTTAAGATTTGCTTTATTAAATGAGAAATATGAGCTTGTTTATTGACATTTTTCTAATGAAGATTAAAAAAATGTTATTTTAAACCGGGAATAATATCCAAAACCAGACTTAACATTAATTTTGGATGCAATTATTCATTCTCTCGTGATTTATAAAATAAAAATCCATGATTGAAATTCTAATAAAAAAATATCATATCCTAAAATAAATATAGCACCAAGAATTTATTTAACATGATTGAAAGAAATTATCAATGCATTTATTCCCTCAAAATTTTCAAACTCCAAATCTCAGCCCTCGTGCAGGTTCTTCTAGACTCATGTTGGGTTACAACTATATATTTTACTAACCCACATTTTTACTCGTGAAAGCAAAGTGAAATTAACACAAGTATACAACGAGATTTGCAAGAACCTTTTTCTCAACCCGGTATTAACTCTTGATATACATGTATAAAACTTGCGTACTTCATTACTTGAGGCTGGGGCTGGTTGCCTTGCCTCATCGTGTCCTCCTCCTGTTGTTGCTGTTGTTGTTGGGTGTCAGTTGAAGGCCAGGTTAAATTTCAACTAAAAGTCTAAAATAGCAATGGATAAATGAAACTCCACACATGCAAAGGTTAAATTTCAACCAAAATAAGTAAATAACCGACTTGCCTTCAAACTAAAAACCAAAATAAGATACATGATGTGATAGGAAAAATAAAAATCTGCGATTACGAAGAAACCAAATTCTCGACTCATTGGCTACAACCCCGTGGGGCTTGTAGGCAAAGATCGAATCTAGTCTTTGCCAAAATCAGTATTATAGTGTGCGGTGGACTCCAGTTTCTTTGCTTCGGTAAGTTTTCGTACCGCCTGCAATAAATTTCCACCAGGATATAACTGGGCGCATATATTTGGAAAGAAACATACACATGAACATACTGTGTGTTCTGAAATTTACCTTCATAAAATCTTCATGGATGACATAGTCACGTTCTGCACGGATTGCTGACATTCCAGCTTCCGTGCAGACATTACGAAGATCAGCTCCATTAAAACCCTGTGATACATGCAACAATCATTTAAGTGAATGATAAACAAAGATCAGCTCCATTAAAACCCTGAGATGTATGCAACAATCATTTTATGTGAACGATAAATGCGCAAAACAGCCAAAGTCACCACCAACTCACCTCTGCAAGTTTCACAACAGCCTCATAATCAATTTCCCCATGCTTGGCAATCCCAACAGCGTGGATCTTAAGGATTTCCATTCTTGATTGTTCATTTGGTAGTGGAATCTCTATCTTTCTGTCTAATCTTCCTGGACGAAGAAGTGCAGGGTCAAGAACATCAGGGCGATTTGTGGCCATTATCATTTTAACCTGGAACACACAATTGAATACTCAATTTCCCCAATTATTCAGTGGCTGCAAACTTAAACATCCAAACATGTATATAGAGAACAGGTAGATGAAAGTGGCTGGCAAAAGATGAAGCGCTAACACATGCAACAGAGATATGATATAGATATAAGTGGCGACTTGAATTTGCAAGAGATTTTTTTTAAAATCTTCAAATTATGACATTAAATTTACTTATGTCCAAGGCCGACAAATTTCAATAAGGAATTAGAGCAATATTAACAGGTCATGAAGAGGATGCTGTAATGGCCTAGTAACATGCAAACACAATGTTGATATCTACTCCCTTCCCCAACAATATCAAGACCAACAGCAAGAGTTTACTAAACCAGGTATCAAGCCAACAGCAAGAGTTTACTAAACCAGACAGGATTCAGAAGACAGTGCATGGTGCAGAAGATCCCAAGCAAACTCACTATATGTATTTGAAAATAATGACAAATAGAAAAATTGCACCCATAACACAATGTTTATATTAAGCCAACAGCAATAACAAGCTACTGGCAAGAGTTTACTAAGCCAGACAGGATTCAGAAGACAGAGCAAGGTGTAGAAGATCCCAAGCAAACCCACTAAATGCATTTGAAAATAATGACAAGTAGAAAAACCACACCCATCTTTTCACAAAAGTGCCCAAGGATTCTTTTGTTTAGTATCAACTCTCAAAGTGATATCAGATTATAAACCAAATTTACCTTCCCAAGCTGATCAAATCCATCAAGTTGATTAAGCAACTCCATCAGTGTTCTTTGAATTTCACGATCAGCACTTGTTCCCTCACTAAAACGGCGTCCACCAATTGCATCAATCTCATCCATGAAAATGATGCAAGGCTTGAGAGACAAAAGCAATTTGTATATTTAATGGAGGTATGTATAAATTAGCCAGAATAAAAAAATAATAAGCCATGTAACTAAGTCTCTTACTTGATGATCACGTGCATACCCAAACATTTCTCGTATCAACCTAGCACTTTCTCCGATGTATTTGTCAATTATGGCACTTGAAACAACCTTAATCCAGTTTGAAAGGGCAGCATGTTAACCATGGTGCAATTCCAAGCAATAAAACAAAAAAGGAAAAAAAGAGGCTGAATAGATGAAACAGGATCTGACCTTTAAAAAGTTGGCATCTATGTTGCTTGCAATAGCCCTAGCCAACAATGTCTTCCCAGTACCAGGAGGTCCATAAAGAAGGACACCCTGGAAGAAAGTGAGCAAGAAGTTAAGATGAAATATAATCTAACTTTATTCATACTGGCATATATATTACCGCTAATACTTTATATGTATAGCACAGGGGGACCGAAGGGGAAAATATAAAATGAGCAGCATAATCACCTTTGGAGGCTTAATCCCCACTCTAAGGAAGAGCTCAGGGTTCATCAAAGGCAGCTCAATAGATTCCCTCAAATCTCTAATCTGATCAGATAAACCACCCACAGCTGAGTAGCTCACATTACCAGGATCTTCATGCAGCATGTTATAAACAACTGGGTCAACCTGTCAGTCCAAAACACACACAACATCAGATATCATTCACAACACTACAAATTCTGGAATAAAAACATGTTCTGAAACACCACAATGACTTACCTCACGTGGAAGAGCTCGCATAATCGTAAGTGTTGTCATATCAAGAACCACTCTAGTTCCTGAAGTCAGTTTTTCCTTATCCACCTTACTACGGCAGCCTACCACATACCTCGGCCCGCTGCTCGCTTTGACAATCACTAATTGTTTTTTTTTTTTTTTTAAATAAATCAACAAATGCCTATAAATATCAACCATATATACACATCAAGAACATAAGATTAAGGAAAAAAATACATACAGCGCTCGTTGTCAAGAGGTCGAAGAACTTCTCCTATAATCTGACCAACACTTTGAAGAGACTTCAAATCATCTTCTGTTTTGTTAAATTCTTTTTTTGCAGCTTTTAAATTCTCCCTCGCTGCAAAATTGACTCGTATTACCCATACTATTATAGCTCATGATTTGATAATAAATTCACAAAAAAAAAAAATATAATTTTTAATCTGAATTTCTGCAGGAAAATTAGATTGAAACAAAAATAAATAAATAAATTTGGTGATTAATACAAGAGGAGATAATAATAATAATAATAATAATAATAATAATACAAAAAACATAAAGAGAAAAGGCCAATTAAGAAACCAGATTAGATCTTTGATTAAGTAATTGAAGTAAATTAAGTAAAAAGGAGGGAGTGACTGACTAGATCGAACTCTGGATTCAAGCTCCTTGTGGTTTAGTAACTTCTTGCGATACTCCGCCTCTGCATTACGACGTCGCACTGCGTCTTCTCCGTCGTTGCTTACCGTTGCCATTCTCCTTTCTTGTTAATGGAGCTGAGAATTTACCTTCTCTTTGGAAGAGAACCACCGTAACTGACTTGAAGCAGGGGTCGCCTGATTTTATACTTCGATTTAATTTGCCGTGTGATGGCTGATAGCAGTGCAATTATCAAACGACGTCGTTGTAAATTGTAGCCTTGCTGCTAATTCGGCCCAGGCTTATAGACGAAGCGGCCCATCATAATAATAATAATGCTGTAGACCTAGTTATAAAAACTGAATCGCTTGTCAGATAAATCACAGGTAAAAAAAATGGGTCAAGTCATTCAACTAACTAGTATAACTCGTAACTCAAAAGTCTGAGTTGATTTATAATTTAATCAACTAAGATAATAACCAAACCTTGACTCATTTTTTTTTTTAAATAAAAATTAACAGGGATTAACCTTCTCGACACATGATTTGTTTTGAGTCTTGAGTTGAAGTTGAGTTTTTTAATTATGACCGAGGATGGCGGTTGAGTTTTTTATATATATATAAATAATCTCCATTGATTTTAAAAGTAATTATTTTGAATTTAGAAATAAATCAAAGGAAGAGAGTGGCTCGGTTTTCATCAATTAAAATAATTTTATTGATCTATGGAAACAAATGATACAAGGAAGACTTTTCAACCAAAAAAAAAATAACACAAGGAAAAGCAAAATCATTAGATCCGTGGAGAAAATGTCACAGCGGGTTAAGACTTAGCCTTCCGCAACACATCTTTCAGCACCAAAGATATTCTCTGTGACATATGGTGTTCCAAGAACATGCCTTTCACCCTCTCATATCCCTTCTTTCCCATTGTCAGTCTTCTTTCTACATGTGTGGCTAACTTCACAATGTTATTTGCCAGAGGAGTCACGCCTTCCTTTCCAGTAGGATGCAACAAGCCTGTGGTGCCGTTCACGACGATCTCCATGGTGCCTCCAGCTGCAGTGCCCTGGAAATTGTAGTAGAAACGAGCAAGAAAATAAACACCTGGATCGAAACAGAAAACGGGAAAAGAAGGCGGAAATCGGTAGATTTTGGGGCAGTATATTTGCTTAGACTGAAAGAGTTACCAACACAGGCAGCTGAAAGGCCATCGCTTCAATGGTAATCCTCCCAAAGCACTCTCCTCTAGCCTACAATCATAGTAACTTCAAATTTCAGCAAGAAAGCTAGTGCTGGGCAGAATAATTTTTTTCCGCAAAGGGAAAAACTGACCAAAATAATGTGCGAGATGAAATTTAACCAAAAGAATCAAGGCATCAGTGGCAGAGCAAAAACTACTTTTAGATTATCAATTTCATCTTTTTTTCTCATTTACTTAATGTATTTAACTTTCACAAGACTAGTTTTCTACATCAGCATATTCAGACAAGAGGGCGTTTGAGTGTAGAGATGTATGCACAAGGACCTGTTCGAAGAAGAACCAAGGACTATTTCTAAATGGAGAGTTCAGTAATAAGAAATGGGCCTCCACGAAAAAGCTTTGGCAGTTTATGAGTTTCCTGGAATCTCGTCTAATGCTTTAATTGATTAAGTGCTCATACAGTTTTTTTAAAATTCAACAGCGCCTTTTCTTCTGTTTTTTACAAAGATGAAATAACAAGAGCATCGGTAAAAACACAGTGTTGCTTCCAATGAGAATTAAGAAGTTAAGTCTGCAGGACAGACCTGAGAGTTCTGCACAAGAGCATCAATTGCGGCCAAATATGGAGCAACAGTCAGGGTTTTATTTACAAAGTGAACACGGTTTTGAATCTTTTTCTCTAGAACAAAATTACGCAGCTCTGTTTCAAACTTCGTCTGAGCATTCAAGTCACTTCCCACGATTATTGCATGCACTGATGGCACCTGCTGATGCTTCTCTTGGATCAGTTGTAGGCTCTCATAGAAAGATCGAAGAAAGAGGTCCTGACCTTTCCCACGCGAAACACCTGCGACAACAAGGTTTCTAATGTTCATTAAACAAAAAAATTCACGACAAGCATTCGCTAAAATGGATGGTGGAAATTGTAAACTTGATCAGAAAGTTCTCTCCTTCACTATCTGATAGAACAATATAGGTCAAGTTAATTATTTCATCGCAGGGAAAACATACTATTTATGATGGCAAAGAGTAGATCATCATCCCTCACCCCAAGAGACTCTCGAACATGCTCACGAAGCACCCTCTTGGCTACGATATCTTCAGCCACTTCCATATGGTCCTTGCTATTTCCAAGGTGGACAACATATGTTTCAGGCATTTTAATCCTAAAACAAATACGTATAAATATTTTTTTTCAAATGACAAAAAACAGAGAGCAAAGTGAAATCCAAATAGACTCCAATGTGGGCCAAAATATACACTCTACTAAACTGATGTGATTCATACACTTACATACCCTAACCGCTCCCGAGTCCTATTCTTCCAGTATTCTGCTGTCGTATGCGAATCAATCATAGCACCTGCAACAAAAGGGAGGTGCTTAACATACTCTAATTTGAAATAGTGCCCTCTCATTTCATGAATCCACCACAGAACCTTGGGAAGAACTTGCTTCACATTCTCCTTCAAAACACCTTCCAGCCACTTCCCAGCAACAGCAGTGTTTAAAACAACCAAGTCAGCTTCCATCGCTGTATCTATCGCTTTTTGACCTTTTGCAGAAAAAACCTAAAAATTTTAAAGCCAAATTATCCATTTCAACTATCCATTTTCTAAACTTTTAATGATTTAATTCATATCTACCAAAAAAATAAGAGGAATTACCTGCACTCCGCGGTCCAACATTTTACGCTCTAAGCTGTAAGCAACACCATCATCAGCTTGGGCTGGTTTCTGATTGGTGATCCAAACCACTTCGGCTCCAACTCTTCTTAATAAAAACGCCAGCTCCATCAACAACAGAGGCCCGCCTTCACATTTTTTTAAATCTCCATTTAATACATGTTTCTTCTTTGAAAATGAACAGAAACGAAAAGGGGAAAAAATGAGTACCAGAAAGAGAGAGCTCGTGAGAGACAAGGAGAGCGAGCTTTGATTTCATGAAACCAAGAGGATTCGGTCCTGAACTTGATGTAACCGAAGTTGATTGAATCTGAGCTTGGAAATGGTCAGTAGAGTTACAGGAATTGAATGCGGATCTCGTGTAGAAGAAGAATGTAAGTGTTAAGAGAGTGAACAGAGCCAGAATCATCAGTGCCCATCTGATCCTCTTCTGCATTGTATTCCACGAGGTTGCTTGTTTTCCCATTCTACGCTATTGCTTTCGCTCGCTGTTTTGTGGATTTTAGTTCTCTGGGTTTGATACAGTTTTCGAATCGGAGTCGACTGGGATCAAATTAGGAATCAAAAATCAAAATATTGTGTTACACTTCGTTGGATGGATTATTCACTGGTTTGTTTACGATCCGTTGAGACGTTTGGCATGTCGGTGGCTCCACATTGTGGAACCCAGACGACAATTATACTGGGCGACCGACGATTTAAAATAATACGAGATGGGATAGCTATAGATTCAGTGCCTGTGTTATATCAAATATCTAAGTGAGTCCCTCTGGTTTACTTTTGTTTGTTTGAGTACTCTTATTTTTTATAAATTTTAATTAAATATCTTTCATGATCATTATAGAAAATAATAATAATATAAATTCAAATATAAGCAATTATAGAAAATAAATAGCTATTTAAATGAAGCAAGGTAACAGAATTCTGATTATATCTTATAAATATCAACATCCTGATCATTGTTCTTTTTGTCATGCACTACTACTAATAATGTTCTTTCGCTATAATTATTTTGCTTCATTTCACCAAGTATTTATTTAATTAGTTAATGGGTTTCTAACTAAATTAACTAACATACTTTTTTTCTTCAAAAAATCTGAAATTTACTCGAAAAATAAAATCAAGACCAAGTAGCACCACCATATAGTGCAACATCAGATACCGGATTCCATAATAATTAAAAGCTTAATAAGATACATGGTGCTCTTCACCAGGTTACATAATTACTTATTTTAATTAACATGGCGACAGCTCTTCCTAACCTCGCCATTGAAACCTGTAAGAGGACTAATGTTTCCCATCTTAACCATAGACTTGGCAAAATGCTCGAAGAACAGGCCCTCGTCCTCAGCAAATCTCTTAACCAACTGAATTGCCCTGCCAACTTTTCCTGTATAAAGCACTTCATCAGAAGTGAGAAGCCCTTTGCCCCAGATCAAGAGCTTGAAGTAGGTGTTGTCAAATTTTGCTGGGGAGGCTAAGTCCAGTGGAGAAATGTTATTGTCTCCTCCAGATCTTGGACACACAGACTTCAAATCTAAGAAATAGTTTTTCTCTAGAGTCTGATCTGGCTGGTTGTTTCCATTTTGGTTGTATAGCCTCTGCTTGAAGGCCACACACCTCGCCACCCCAATTGTATGCGCTCCTGAAATATGGCGGAGATTTTCAGATTATTCATCAAATGATTCATCTTACACTGTGGTGTGACAAATATTAACGTACGCAGGAGGTTGTGCTGTGTTCAAACCTGAGAGAGCAACAAGGTCAATATCGTTAAGGCCTTGGCGCTTGAAAAATGATACGAGGTTTTGAATAGTAGAGTTGGGTGGAGGAAGGTTGTTGTTTGAGCCACTAAGACTCGCAGTCTTGGAGTCCCTTCTTCCTAATGGAAGCTCCCAATTAGGTCCGCCGCTCTGTATCAGAAACACCAACAAGTTTTTTGTCATGAAAAAAATGGGTTAATAAATGGCACGAGGTGGCAAGAATTCAGAATTCAGAAGGTAGAACTTGGTTTTAGAGTTTGCTTACTAGCACGGTTGAGCCACGAGCTGCCAGGGCGAGAATGTCTGCGCAGGAGACAGTTTGAGGGCATGCTTCTTCCAACTCAGCCTTGATTTCATCAACCACTTCAAATCCTCTGAGGGAATTCTTGTTCGGTCCTGAATTCTTCTCACTCACTATCTTCGCACTATCATCCAGCAACACCGATGCATCGCAACCCTGCAAGATCAACAACATGGCAATTTAATCGAGCAAAACGTTGCTTATAAGTTTGTTCGAGGCCATTTGATGCGATCAATTCAAAGAAATGGTTGCAAATTACGCGAAAAACAAAGATAAAATGTAGAGAAGATGAAGAAAGATACAAAACTAGGTGTAAGACCTGCACGAAGCAATCATGAAAATGAAGCCTTAGCAAAGAGGCAGGAATCCTGGAGTCCCTTGCAATAGCTTTTCTTAACACTGACATGACAATGTCGTCAGCCTGAGGACATGAATACTGATAAAATTCCGGGAACAGACCGAAGGAGCCACCTCCAAACGGACCACCCTTGCCACCCCAGCCAAAACCAGGATGAGCTAGGCTCGTTGATGATGAGAGGAGAACAATCATTGCAATGAAGCTAAAACTCGCTTTAGAGAAAGCCATGGATGAGAGGATTGATATTGTTCAGTGTAGACAGTACTGATGGGCTCTTTGCTCGCCATCTCTGCTACTTATTTCTGCAAATCAAGTGCGTCCCTTACCAAATCCTTCTAAAATACCTAATATGTATAGATTTGACCATGTCTTTCTTTGTCTGTATGCCTCTTTCGGCATAGAAGAGTACATACATGTGTTTGTTGATTGATTTGGTCGTGTAAGTGTTTCTGGTAGCACCTGCTCCGAGACAAGATCACAAGAGTATTTCTCCGAGCCTGCCTCTTACGGTCTCACCATGTCATGAGGTTAGCTAGTGACACCACTCGGAAATTTCACGCATACATTTGCTCTTTATTTTCCCACCCGCTAACCCTCTTGTTGAAGAAATCATGACATGGCCATAGTTATTAAAATGGTTGAGAGGGACCGGGAAAAATATTAAATAAAAAAACTTAGTTTTGATTAATAATTAAAGAAAATAATAATAACGAGTTCATGATCCGATTTTGACACACCAGATTGATGATTATTTTTTTCCAGTTTTCACTTGAACCATTTCAGGTTTCAAATCAACTAGATTCTAAATAAATCAACTAGTCGGGTTTTAAAAGACCATTGAAATTGTGTTTGTGTTTCAAATAGTGTTTTACTAATTTTTTTTAAGGAAATAATTCCGTTTAAAATTAATTTATTAAAAATTTTGGATCATTTTAATGTATTAAGATGAGAAATAATTTAAATTATCTAGAAGGTAATCTTATAATAAAAATTTGGGACTAATAAGTTTGCTCTACTGGTGATCTCAGGTTTGAGCTCTTCAAAACCTATAAATTTAGACGAGATATATACAAATTGATCCGAACATTCATATTAATTAAAAAAAAAAAAAAAAAACAATCTAACATGAACGCGAAGATCTGAACTGAATAACATGATGATTGAATATTGGTATTCGGATTTCGTGGGCTATTACTGGGTTCAGTAGTCATGGCTAAGCCCCAATGCCCTGGCGCTCGGGTTACAGAAATACCATCGCAGGAAAATTACACCCACAGGTTTCATAAATCCATCTCGAAATTCATGGTGTTAAAATGACGAGCGGTTAAAAAAGTATTATTGGTGGATTAACTTGTGCTCTGTAGAACTACGACGTTTTGGCCTCTTCCAACGCAGTACCCTCTGTAGCTTTTCCTTTCTCATGATCGTGGCATGTCCAATCTACCCTGCATGTACTTAGCCAGCATATGCTTCGGTCCAAAGCGACGCGGATTTCCGTTCTAGGGTTGCAATCAATGGTGAGTTCTGTATGTTCCGTTCGATAGCCCACCCAGCAGCAGCACCCTAAGGGCCTGTTTGGAAATCACTAAAAAACACTTTAAAAAATTAATTTTAATGAGTTACTATTGAAAAAAAAATGTTTTTTTAATATTTATACATGAATTAAAAAAAAAAAAACAATTACAACCACTCTCAAACACTCTTTTCGAAGACCGAATTGAAAAAAAGTATGGTTCATCATTGGATTACTTCACTAGTTCACAATCCAATAGATTGATCCAAACCCAACTCAATTCTTTTTATTAAAATAACAATATTTTATTTCTTTTACAAAATATTAACTTGATGATGTTTGGTCAAATCAGGTCAGGGTTACTAAAATCCAATTGGATAAAACATGTTTTGTAAGATCAATGTCGACCTCACCTGTAGAAGGAAGAATCTTGTCAACCCATGCAACCGGTTTAATAGCCATGGTAAAAATTATTAAAAATAATATCCAAGAATTTTGATCTAATTCTGATAAAAAAATGGAAAAAAATGGAAAAAAATAATATTTCTCTAAAATAATTTTGAAGAAAATCGGACAAGGGCTTCTTTTTTTGAATTACCTGAATATTCCGAACTATTCTCATGTTTCGAATTTAACGCGAAGGAGTGATTTATCTTTAAATATTATTGTCCTTTCAATACATGTTGTAATGGATTTTCCAGCGAGTATACATGGGTAAAAAAAAAATTAAAGAATAGCTGGTGGTTGTCTTAAACCTAAATTGTCTAACCCATTTCGACATTGGATCAAAAGAAGATTCAAATTGAGTTTAGACCAAAATATAATTCAAAAAAAAAATGTGATTAGAAGAAATAAAAAAAAAAATCAAGAGCATTGAATTTGATAAAAAAAGGGTTAATTTAAAATAATTTCCAGAGGCTATACTACCAAAAATGGAAATAACCAGCCATATCAGACTAGAGAGGGGGGGAAACCACTGGGTTTTTTTGAGATATTTCTCAACTCAGTTTTTTTAATGTTTATTTATAATTTGTAATGGAAGGTTATAAATGAGTAGAATTCTTGTTTGCTAGAACAGTTACTTCAGCAAAATAGCAATAACAAAGGTTAATGCGGGAAGTTAAAAACACAAAATCCCTCTTCAAATTTGTTAGGCTGGGAAATACTGAACCTTCCTAAGCTTTCATTAGAATGATGGATTGTAAAACAAAATCTATCCACAACAATTGGTGATCTCTCTCCCTTGGAAAATAGAAAGAAAAGACTGCCAGTTGGATGATTCACGTATACATGATAATGAAAGGTATGGATAGTACTTACAGTTCTACAAAATCATCCAACAAGGTTAAAGAGTTACGATGTGCACAATTGTCGCATAGGAGTTAGCAACCTTGCGAAACGAAGCGGGACGTGCGCCTTGATCAATGTCCCGCTTTCTGTGTATTCCTATTCCGGATTAAGGGGGAAAAAAGGTTACAAAAAACTATCGAGAGAGCATTGGTTATCGATAGAAGAGAATGAAAATGATCAGGAAGATACTCACTGTTCTCTCTACCATTCCAACTTGATGTATGGTACTGAGAAGCTCCCCTTTGTCAAAAGGAACCAAAGCTTCTACCCATACCATAGAATCCTACAACATAAGAAAATTGTTCAGGCTTTCAAGCGCAGATGAAACTCCAGCACAGTTAGCAAGAATGAACAGAGTTATCTGTTTCAGAAAGCAACAGTGTTTTCACATACCTTCAATTTTTCCTGAACTGCATTGCAGAATTCTTGTAGCCCATCGCCATTCAAAGCAGACACACAAACAACATCTTCTTTTCTCTCTGCTTCCAACTTTAGTTTTTTAGGATCACTGACCCTGTCAACCTGCCATAAGCAGCAGTGGCTATGATGTTATTCATACAGAGTTAAGATTGCAAGAAAAAAAGTTTTGGACTTGTTTCAAGTTGTATGTCATCGGAAACGGAATCCACAGGGAAAAAAAAAACCATTACAGCACTACCGTGAAGATTAATAGATGTAGAGGGGAACAAGTTTCTAGTGCATCTAATCAGAATCACCAGGAAATATCTTAAAATACCTTGTTCCAAACCATCAGCCTTGGGATTGATGATACATCCAGTTCTGACAAAACTTTGTCCACTGCATGTACCTGTTGCTCCACCAGTGGATGGCTGAGCGTGATAGTTGCATGGTATAAGATAATGGCAATGATGATAGAAACAAACTCAATTGATCATTTGGACAATATCATACCTGATGTCGACCACATGTACCAATAGCGATGACTCTGATATCTCCTCCAATGTTGCCCTGAAAGCAGCGACCTGTTGGAAGCAATTCATTTGCAGACTAGTCAAAACTCTTGAGCTCCATTGCAACATTAGATCTCTATAATATAAAATTCATCCCAACTGTCTCCTTTGTTGGCTATGCCAATAAAACCATCAGACCCTTGAGCTGTGCATGAAAAATGGGAAGGGAGATGATCACTGAGCTTCACACCAAAGCAGTGAAGGGCTTACAAGGGTAGTTGGGAGCTTTTGGATGAAACCAACAGTATCTGTCAGAAGGAACTCGTTCCCGTTCTTTATCTGGAAGCAACCAAACAACACAAGCATCTCATGTGAGTACATGCTGCTGATTTCAGTAGGCCAGGTTGCCAAAAACGTTGTAATATAAATTGCTATTGATTTGTAAAATATAAAGAAATCCATTGTGTTACTGCAATCTCAAGTTGGCTTCATAAACACAAAAGTTTCCAACATAAAGTGGAAAACAATATTTGTTTAGTTCGGCATGTACATAATTATACAAAATAGATTATACCTAAGCAAATCCTAAGTAAGACTTTTATTTCCTAACTTGTTGGACTAACCTGAACCCTTTTTGTAGTTGGATCAAGAGTCGCAAATAGTCGATCCTCAGCAAGAACATCTGCTCCAGTTAATTGATTCAAAAGTGTACTCTTTCCAGCATTTGTGTAACCAACCTAAATGCAGTCAAATGCATGTCAAAACTACATGTTAGGGTCAGCACTTTTTTTTTTTTTCCTGTTTTGGATAAGTAGAGAAAGGATAGATAATAGAATGTTTGTGTTTACTTACCAAAGATACTACAGGGACAGGGACAGAGGTACGCCTATTCCTGTACTGCTTTCTATGTTTTCTAACAGATTCTAGCTCCTTTTTAAGAACACCAATCTAGCAAGACAAATGAGACAAAAAAACCATGCCAAATGAACTTCATGTAAATCCTTACTGTTGATTACAAAGTCCATACGACAAATTCAGCAAACCAATTACCTTCACTAATCCAATTATCACAGAAATAGAATCTCTTTATATTGCAGAATAGGATGTTCTATAGAAGGAAAAGAATATTTAACAGGGGAAAAAAAACTCAGTACAAGAAAATTACATACTTGAGTGCGCAGGATACGCTTATCTACTTCAATTTGTTTCTCTCCCATACCCTTCACCCTGCCTCCAGCTTGGCGCTCAAGGTGACTCCACATTCTAGTTAGTCGAGGTAACTGATATTCCATTTGAGCCAGTGCAACCTTAATAAACCACATAATTTTCAGTGTTAGTGCATACTCAGTTTTCGCTTTCCAAGTTATGAGGACTGGCTATCATGTTTGATCTCATCTTACAACTTGATGACAATATTTACTTAAATATGTGTTAAGAGCTCAAAAATGCTACAGCAACAAAACCATCAGCATGTTCACATAGAGAATCAGAGATATGTTACTAGACAGGAAGTGCAACAGTAATCATGCCTGCAAAGATGCTTCATGTGTCGCTGCTCGCTGGTTGAATATATCCAGGATAAGGGCAGTGCGATCACAAACTCTAACATCTCCACCAAAAGTCTTTTCCAAGTTACGCAGTTGTCTACAGGATCAACAAAACAAAACTTCACATGGGGAGCCTTATTGCAAAATACAGCTTAGATGAAGTTAATTAAACAATGACAATAAACTATTTCTAGATTAATCATGACAATCACAAAACGTTAAAGAACCACAGATAATCAACATTTCCAAAGCTCGAGAATCATCTCATCAAAAAGCAATCCAAAAAGAGACCATTTGCATAGACAAGATAAAGGAAATCATAACCCTACCCCGGAGAAAGCTCATCGTCAAATATTACAGTCTCAGCACCTAGTCCATGTATCGCACTCTTAATTTCCGCCACCTTGCCTGATCCAATGTAAGTCCTCGGGTTCGGGGAAGCTAGTCTAAACACAACCAGAAAAACCAGCAATCCAATATTTTCATCGAACTTTCACATATTCATAAATAAAACTAACAAAATATATCGCTTACTTCTGATAAGTAGAACCAACAACTCCAACTCCAGCAGTATCAGCAAGCTGTCCCAATTCTTCAAGGGACTCCTCTATCCCAAAAGCATCAACCGTATTGCCTTTTCGCTCAACTCCAACCAGATAAGCTTTCTCCTCATAAACCTAAAAAAAGAAACGAAAAAAAACAGTTACTAGATAAAGAAAACAGCTACTAAATTATTTTAAAAAAATGACTTAAAAAGTAACCTCTCTTCCATTTCGAAGCTGGAATCTATTTTCAAAGTTGTCCTCGTCTTCTTTCTTCTTCTTCTTCTTCACTGGGGTTTTATCTTCTGATTTGGTGCTAGCCGCTCCACTGAAAACTCCATGGACTTCTTCTTCTTCTTTTGCTTCTATGGTCTCAATTACTGGGTTATGTACAAGAACGTTGTCAGGGGACACTACTTCAGTTCCTTGCGGGAGAACATGGGCCGTGAGTTTTAAGGAATAGGTTATGCTAGAAGTGAGAATTAGAGGGGATTTTGGTTTTTTAAGGTTAGGGAAATAGGGTTCGTGAGTTGATGGGTGCCAGGGTCGTGTTAGAGAGCAGTGGGATACAATCATGGTGTAGGAGCCCTCACAGTTGCCTTCTGTTAACAAGTCTCGGCACTGGAACTGGAAATCTCGTTTTTTTTTTTTTGGTGTTTTTTTTATATATATATATATATATAAAAATTATTTTTTATTAATGTATGGATATTGTCAGCACAGAATTAATAAGGGTAAGTTACACTTTAGTCCATACGATTCATTTTGGTTTTATTAGTTAGGTCTCAATAGCTTCCCAAATTTGACAATTGGGTCATTTTGTCAAAAATCTTCAATATTCTTCATTTATTATGCATATATTTTGCAATAAAATGACATAATTTTAAATAATTTTGATAAATAAATTAACGAACGTTAATATAAATTTGGTAAAAAAAATATAATGAACATCAATAAAAGTATTTGATTGAGAATATTCTAAAATATTCAAGACCGGATCTTTATTTTCCATTGCATTTCAAAAATATTTTTAGATTAAAAAAAATAGTGTTTTTAGATTATTTCATATGCAAATAACAAAAATAATTTAAAAAAAAAAACAAAAAAATATTATTTTAATATATTTTTTAACAAAAATTACTTTCAAAATCAATCTCAATCATATTCTCAGACATTGTCTCGATAAATTATAAGTTTCGAATCCAGTTAAAAATGAGTATACAGATCAGAGAATAAATCAAGTTTAAAAACTCACTAGATAGCTAGTTACAAAAAAGGTAATTAGTAATTACATGATTTTTTTTCTAATTGCTTTTTTTCTAGTTTGTATGGGATATTATTAGATTTTGAGGGGGGGGGGGGGGGGGCGGGGGGTAGAATAGTTTTTTAGGCATATATTATATGGTAATCACTCATGGTATTTTTCATCCAGAGCATCCATTGAAAATAATTTAGGGTGTGTTTGATATTGTTTTTGTTTTCATGGTTAATGTTTTAAAAAAATAGGTTCATGAAAAGCATTTTAGCCGCGGTTCAAAATAATTTTTAAAATTTTTGGTTAAAATTGTGATTGAGTTTGAGGTTAATAAAAAACAGTTTCAAATGTTTGGTTACTAAGTTTTTCATATTGCTTTCAACTTGTGAAATTACTTTATATATATATATATATATATATATGTAAAATATTTAATAATTTTAATAATAAAATATAATTAATAATTCAAGTAAATTAGACACTTGTTTTTATTCTCCTGTCAAACTACTTGTAATTTTATCATTAACCATAAATCTATATGTGAAGGCTTTTACGATCCCAAAATAACATATAGTAAAATATCATCTGAAATAAAATTAAGATTACGAGACAAAAATTATATTGTAATCTCCTTTTAGTATATTTATTTATGGTAATTAATTTTTAGATTATTTTAATATTAAAAATATATTTTATAAAAATATAATAAATAATAAACTAAAATACAATTTCTCAGCCCCCCAAGACCGCAACACATGAAAAGCAGTAATTTGCTACTTTTCATGAAACTCCAGTTTTAAGTGGAAAATAGATGGGTTCCATGTCAAATTTTTGCTTCTCAAAATTAACCAAACACTCAATCCATTAGTTTTTTTGCAGCTTTCGGTTGCACCACAAAAACAAAAACTCTCTTAATCATGCGTCTAATTAAGTGTCTGTTTGAGAATGTGGTTGTTGTTGCTTTTAAAAGTGTTTTTAGTTTAAAAATGTATCAAAATAATGTTTTTATTTATTTTTAAAAAAAATATTTTTGATATCAGCACGTCAAAATAATCTAAAAATACCAAAAAAATAATTTAAAATAAAAAATAATAATTTTTTTCAAGAATATTTTCTAAAAACACTCCGGAACACTCCTGCCTTTTATGTAATTTGTTGTTCCCGATTTTTCTGAACTCATCTGGGTTATTTTTTTGAAAACGAATAAATAAATAAATTACAGAAACCCGTTTCTTAAAAAGCTAAAATACCCTCAATATTTTAGATTTTTCTTATTGTTAAAGGGGTGATTTTGAGGATGTAAATTACATTTTAAACCTTCAAACTTCTTACCGAACTTAGTAGTTTTATGATCTTAAAAGATAATTATTGGACCAGGTTAACTTTTTTAAAATAAAAAATATTTAATTTAATTTGAAATAAAAAAAAAACACTTTAAAAATTAAATGATAATTCACTGTTATTATTGATTTGTTTGTTGTTTATTTTTTGGATATAAATATTGATCGATTGAAGCTTTCTTGTTCCACTCTTTCTTTCCGAGCTTTTAATTTGTTGCGTTTCACACCTTTCCTTATTGTATACATCAACTTGCAGATTTAAATGCTTGATTAGGTTTGGTGATGTCTTTTAACAAATACCCTTCTGGAGCAGGTGGGAAATCCAGAGAAACAGAGCATTGCAAGATGTTCATCAAAGCATTGAATTTGGAATTTGATGATGATGATGATGATACAAGAGGGAAGAACATTATAGGATTTTATGTGCATGCATGGCAGACTCAAGGAAAAAGCTGCACGTGGCCATCCATTACAAGCCTTCTTGTCTAAGATTTTTTATATTTTTTTAAAAAAGTTATTTGTAATATTTAAAAAGAAAAACAATAAACAGGCAACATATTATCTACTTATATTTTAATATATATATATATATATATATATAAATAAATTTTGTAATCTAAATTTTAGCGACCAAGGAATTATATAAAAATCAAATGAGTGTTTTTAAATTTATTTTTCAATCTTTGATTCAAAAACACCTATAAAATAATTTAAAAATTCAAGCGAAACCATTTATATCGTCAAACAGCTCAAAAATTTGCTAATTTTGAGAAATTCACCTGGTTTTTTCCCTCTTTCAACTATCAATGTTTCCCTTCATTAACAATTTGAAAGCTATTGGCTTTTAATTCGGCTAAATCACCCTAAAAAGATCAATTATACATCAAATATCCAACAACTCTCTTTCGTTTTTTTTTAAACTAGAAATTGAAAACGTGGAGAATATACCTTTACACCAAGATTGATTTTTAGAAAATTATAGGACCAATAATCTAACGATGAGAAAACAGCGAGATTGGCGATGATAAATTAATTCATGCATATTAATTCAATATTTATTTATTATTTTTATTTAACTGTCATGGTATTCTAAAATCAGCCCATTTGAATTATAAATAAATAAATTCAGAATACAGCTGGCAACCTTTCGGCTAGGAAATATTTGCTGGGCTGTGGCATGGGCATTGGTGACCACCCGCTCGGCCCTCTACCATTCCTGCCGAGTGCCGACGCTAGCTGTCACGTGAGTCGCGGGAATTTTTTCTCTCTCTCTCGAGTCACGAATAAATTAAAATGGGTCTTGTTTGATAGTCTTTTCAGCACGTCCATATACTTATCATCTTTCAGTCAAGGATTTTTTTTTTGTGTGGTTGTTTTATTTAAAATAAATTGTCCAAAAAAATATGAAAATAATATTTTTTTATTTTTTAAAAATTATTTTTAGTGTTAGTACATCAAAATTATTTAAAAACACACAAAAAACTTAGTTTAAAATAAAAAATAAAAATATTTTTTTTTCAAAAATATTTTTGAAAATGAGGTGATAAACATGCACTAAATGACTAACAAATATGCTGGTTAACATTTATACCCAAGATACATTTGATGCAAGAGTAGTTATTGACATAGAGCACTTATTGATCAATGGTATTTAAAATACAAGGACTTTATTGTAAAATGGTATGAAATTACAAGGACTTTATTGTAAAATGGTATGAAATTACAAGGACTTAATTGAAACACCTGTAAGACTATAAAGGCTGAATATAACTTTTGCTAAAAAATTCAACCACGCCTTTTCTTCCTTGCATTGCTATTGTCTAATATAAAAGACCGAAGCACCAACCCTTAAACCTTAAAAACACCCTTAATCAATCAACAAAACAATCGTTTTTATCTTTTTCATACAGCACCAAAACATTAAAAAAATTAATCCTAAAACTCAATTTAAATACAAAAAATCAAGATTTTAATGTCCATGTCCAGAATCTATAGGTATTAAATAAATTAAAAATTGTTTTTCAAAGTATTTTTCATTTAAAAAAATATCAAAAAAATATTTTTATTATTATTTTTAAAATTATTTTTAATATCAGTACATCAAAATGATTTAAAAACAATAAAAAGTTTAATTTAATTTAAAATAAAAAATATTTTTTATTAAAAAAAAACTCTTAAAATATAGTGATAAACATGCACGAAAATAAACCGTTGAAGACGAGGAGTTTCATTTCATTGTGATTTTGACTCTAGTTATGGCTGTACAACGAAGTACTAATAACATCTCTCTCTCTCTTACTTTTATCTTTGATTTTTTGATGGATTGTTATGATGGTAGAGCAAAGAAGGGAGGGAGGGAGGGAGCGGGTGGATAAGAAGGAAAAAAACGGGAGGGAGCAGTGGGCAAGAAGAAAAACTTGATAAAGTAGGTATTTTTGAAAAATAAATTACTTAAATAAATTTTTTAGTTCATCTGGCATATACTTTAGGAATACAGATTTATTGGTGACATATAATTTTCAATGTCACTTGCAGAAACATAAAAAGAAATGTTAAGTTTTTGTATCATAATATACCTTTAGAACTTTTTTAAGAAGTCTAATGAAAGCAAAGCAATAAATAAATAAAAAGTATTCCAAGAGAGAAAGAAAAGGAAAAACATGTAACTATCTAATAGTTCATCGTGGAGTGATAAAATCTTGAAATTAAAAAGTTTATTTTTTATTTTTTATAATTTTAAATTTAAATTTTATGGCTATTAATATGATGATTATTAGTTTAGATTTCATGAGATTTTTCAAGGCATATAATATGCAAACACCATATTAATATAAAAAAAGAAAAGAAAAAGAGGTGCACCACACATCAATTTGTTATTCGCATATTTGTAATGGCCGTTAGCCGCCACAAGCGTTTAAACGTAGACACGTGTAAGCTTGTCAAACCGTCACTTTCACCCACCCCGCTACTCAAACCACAGATAACACAAACAAGCTACCCTTTTTTATTTTATTTTCTCTCTCTTATTTTTTTTCTTAAAAAAAAGAGAATACATTTAGCCAAGAAAATGTTTGAGACATTCTTAAGGTGTTGCCGTGTTTGGTTCAGGAGGTCAACGGGTTCTGTTCAATAACAAAACAAATAAATAGAAGACTTTGCTCTCAAGTTAGGTTTCATTTTTATTATTTCTCGGTATATAAAAAAAGCTAAACCGAAAATATCAACATGAAAAAAAAAAAAAAAAACGTTTAAGACGCTCCACAGCTCTATGATTTTAGGTCCACCAACTGGTGGTTATGGTTTGAAACTCTCTTAAGCAATGATCCACAAACAACCACCTTAACCATCGATTATCTTGTTGAAGAACTTTCTAGCTTGTTTTGCAGACATTGTTTAGATAAATGTTTTTTTTCCCCTTTCTCTTACACGTGAAAAACTTGAAACGATACGACAGACATATATTCTTAAACAATAATTACAAGTTTCTTGTTGAAATATAATATTGACAGTAGTTGTTGTCCATGTTTAAAAAACAACTCTGTAACTGCTGCTTTCCAATTATTATATATAATACAAGCGTTTTAATTGGGTTGGTGTGAATGCACCGAGTCATCAGGAGGTTCGTTCTTTCTTAGAATAATATCTCTCGGAATCGGTTTCTTGTGTCTATCGAGCTTTCTCTGTTCCTCGCATCATTTCGAGAGTCATCAGGTTCTTTGCTGGACCCTTTTGAACTATCTTTGTCTTTGAATTGTTACTAGTGATTATTGCTACTGTGTTTGTCTGTGATGTAAATTGATGCGGGTTATTCTAAGATATTGATAGCAATACTACTTTTTGTGATTTTCTTACCTTTGAACGTGACTTTGATCATGCATAAGCCTCGAAATAGTCCTCGAAATCGTAATGATATCAGAGATAATAAATATGTTTTTTCTGTGAATAAGGATGCATGACTGTGTACTGAGTGCTATGAATAATTTCTGTTTATTTTATTTGAATTAGTTGAGAGCGAGTCTGAAAAATCAAGTTCTTGAAGTTGTTGTAAAGTCTGAGAATTTGAAACATATCTTGGTGGCTTTATCTTTTCTTTTTTCTTTAGCTGTTGGAAATTGCTAGCTGATCGTGGGGCAATCACCGGCTGTTCGCTGTTCCCTTGTGAGTCATCCCAATGCTTTCCATCTGAGGTTTGAAAGACAGAAAAAATTGATGGCTACCTATTATCGAACCTCAAGCAGTCAGAACAGCAATCTGCAAACTTTGTTTACAGGGGACCAGAAAGGAGCTTCTTATTCTGAACTACCTTCCGATCTTAGTAGCATGAAAAGTTATACGAGCCACACTCCAGCTGCCGGGTCATACTCGGAAATATTGTATGGGGGTTCCTTGTCTTCTCAAAATGGTGCTGAATTCTCATCCTGTGGAGCTAGAGATGAGATAGCATTCATTCCACCTACAAGTGACACGATGAATTTACAATCTGCTGGTGGGCAGTTAAATACTGCAGCAGGTAACCTGGTTGGTGACTCTGTCAGTGGGAATTCCCAGGCTGTTCCGCCATGGATGCAGCTTGGCATTCCAGACTGTGAGCAGAATTTCCACTCTCAAGGATTACCACTGAGGCTTGGCATGCAGGAGCAATCTGCAGTTTCTATGCCTTCACTTCAGTATGATCAGTATCCAAACCGAAATTTTCCTTCATCTCTTTGTTCAAATCTGCTTGTGCCAGAGAAGTGGACTTTAACCTGTGAAGGTGATGAAAGCAATCAAAGGAATGAGTTGAGAGAATTCGAAGGATTGTCTGGATTTGCAGGAAGCAACCATAACCCTATCAAAACAGAGTCTCCACACAATCCTCAGTACATAGTTGGCCTCGGAGATATGCCTGCTGATATGAATATGTATGGCTCAGCTGGTTATGCTAACACCCTCTTGAACTCCAGATACCTCAAGTCAGTGCAACACTTGCTCGATGAGATGATTAATGTAAAAAAGGCTTTGAAGCAGCCTCAATCCAACAAATGTTCCGGTGACAACAAGGAGAATGATAGGAGGCCGAGTCCCTGTTCTATGCTTCCCTCATCAAATGAGAAGCCATCGGATCCTACCGAGTCTACTGCCGAATCCACTCCAGGGCTATCACCTGTAGAACGGCAGGACTTACAGAACAAAAAGACTAAGCTTCTGTCCATGCTGGAAGAGGTAGGTTCAACTCGTCCATAATTGTGCTAATTCTACGCTACATTCATTTTTATCCAATGCTGGCAAGATATTGTATTGGAATCCCTGGATTATTAACAAATATCTCTGATAAAATGTATTGAGTACATAGTTTAAAAGGATGTACTGACCAAATACCCGAAATTAGCAATTTCAATAGCTTGTTTTGGAACCGGACATGCTCTTGAGGGAAGAAATCCTTTCTATGTTGAGCTTCATTAAGTATTTTAGAGCAGAAATGGTAGCATGTGAGACAAGTTTCTAAGGCAAAGAAACGGCGTTTCATTTAACTGGTTTGGTAGCTGGTATGATTCAGCTGGAGATTCGAGAGGGAAAATGAAGGATTGGAAGTTAAATTACCTCAAGTTCATAATAGCTCCTCCTTGATTCCATTGTTTTGTGAATGATCTGTGTTTACGCTTAATGGATTTCTATATCCTTAGCTATCATTTGGACGGAGCTGTTGTCTCTATGAACTTTTACTGCACCAAGGTTTATGACCTTTGTTGAAAGGTTTCTTATACTTTTCTGTAGGTGGACAGAAAATACAAACAATATTACCATCAAATGCAAGCTGTGGCGTTATCTTTTGACATGGTGGCTGGTCACGGGGCAGCTAAATCATATACAGAACTCGCCCTCCAAACAATTTCTCGTCACTTTCGCTGTTTGCGTGACGCAATTAGTGGCCAAATAGAAGTTATCATGAAAAGGCTTGGGGAGCAAGGTAACTCAACAAATGGTCAGGGAGGGATACCACGTCTCCGTTATGTAGATCATCAGACCAGACAACAGAGGGCTCTCCAGCAGCTTGGTGTGATGCGACATGCCTGGAGGCCTCAACGAGGCCTTCCTGAGAGCTCTGTTTCAGTCCTTCGAGCTTGGCTCTTCGAGCATTTCCTTCACCCGTATGTTACTGGATACTTACTTACCAAATAATATTTGTTCATTTTGACAGAGGATATCTCATTGATTCTTTCTGGATTTGTGTTTTTCACCAGCTACCCGAGTGATTCAGAGAAAACCATGCTAGCAAGTCAGGCAGGCCTGACCAGAAGCCAGGTAGAGAACTTGTTATCTAGCAGATTAAACTTCTGCAAATATAAAATTTCAAGTGATTCAAAATATTTTCTTTTTGGGAAACTTTAGTGGAGGGTCACTTTGTATAAACGGTCATTCTTTAACCAACTCTGATATGAATTCTTCTTTCTCTTATCTTATCTTATCTTATGGCACGATCAATTTCCTATTGAAATCAGGTCGCGAACTGGTTTATAAATGCGCGGGTGCGTCTCTGGAAGCCCATGGTTGAGGACATGTACAAAGAAGAGTTTGGTGATTCAGACACAAACTCCAAATCTTCTTTGGACGAAACAACGAAATCCCGTGGAGATAAATCAGACAATCTCTTGACATCTGAGAATAGGCTACGTGAATTGTATGAGAGTGTGACATCTGCAGGTGCTGATATTGCCCAGCCAGGGAAATCCCATGACATAAAATCTAATCATATTCTTGAGTTAGAGATGAAAGAGCCTCTGGCGAAAATAGTCCTCGAGAATGGTTCTCAGGGACCCAATGTGGCAGAATCTGATATTATGAAATTTCCTCGGGATCGAAGATTGAATATAGATGATGACCATAACTTCTGTCCACGTGATAATATGCCATGTGACCAAAATGGTGATGGAAATCCTATGTCTGCTGCTGCTGCTGCTGCATATGATGTATCACACCTGAAAGGATTTGCAGCAGGCAGCCAGATGTCTCTTGCATTGGGATTGCAAAGTAATGACAGTGATTCATTTCCCACGTTCGATGGGGCCCATATGAGAGGTAAAAACACGTCAGCTTCTTCTGTGGGGCATGATGAGGTGGATCATCACTGTATGGATACAGGAAAGCAACATGACAGGATTGTCAATTCCCATCGGTTACATGATTTTGTGGTTTGAAGGAATCCTTCTAGCTTTCCGAGGTAATTCCATCAATCCTGCCAAGAGAAGGATTGATGGAGTTTTGGATAGCATAAAGCAGAAGAAAACAAGCTCAGTGATATACGTACAGATTACAGGGATTGTAGATATATCTATGAATATACAATAAGATTTTTAGAACTCTTAAGGAATTTGTACAAGCTCTCCCTAATTGTGACACTGATGTATCATTTCATTCCTAATTCTGAAATAAATGTTGATAACTTTGCACTCCTTTAGTATTTTTCGCTATATTGTTGCCGAATGGTATCATGCAAATTGCAAAACATCCTTTCACCCCAAACCTGAAAGTTTTGCTTAACCGAATTTCACAAACATAAGAACTGACTGAAACTTCTCTGCTCTTTCCTTCTCGTCTCCCGTCTTGTCTTGATCTCAGGCAGCTAATTAACCTGTTTGTGGTCCCAAAATCCAAACCCATGCTTGATGCTATCTGGTTTCTTGGATTCTGTCGTTTCATTTTTCATTTCCTCATCGCCATACCATGTGTTTTTAGCATATCACTTCCATCAAAGAGCTCGAGCATGCCTGTCACTCCATTAAATCATGAACCGAGTTTCTTTGCTATGGAAACGCTCACTTTATATTGCTGGGCTCACCACGCTTCACCTGATCCATTTTTTCAGGCCATCATGGTCACGATCTAATTAGTTAAAATCTAATTCAAAAACTTGGTTTATTAGTTTCTGCGAGTGGCAAGTTATGTGCCCTACACAAGTGCTGTAAAGCTGACAGAATTCATACTTTTAAATCTGCTGGAATAATTCAGATAATGCAGACACTTTAATCTTATCAGTGTGGGCCTTCCAGTTCCAAGGTAAACAACAGTGTTAGGAAACCAGAGAGTGACAACTGGAGGAGGCCGATGGAACAACCATAGCAATCATTTATAAAGCATCTAAAGGACTGTCCCAAGCAACAAAGAATACACCTCGAACCACTGGAATAAAGCATAATTAAGTTTAAAATTTATGTTAAAAAATAATATAAATTATAATTTAAAATTAATCTTAGTCATTTGAGTATTTAGATTGATATGATTCTATAATATAAATACAGTTTGAATTTTATCATCCTGTTATCTCTAATTAAAATTATAATTAATATAAAATAGTATATATTTAATAGTTTTTAAACTCGCCTTACAATCTAGATCACGGATTTTGACCTAATCACTAGACTTAACTAGGTCATTAAGTCATCTTGAATATAGCCTACTGTTTTTAGGTCACAGATTTATAAAACAAAACAACAGTCTTTTTGTTAAATATAAATAAATAATCAATGAGTACAATTGATTTTTAAAAAAAAATTAACCCAGTCCATAGATCAATTTAGATTTTTAACCGAGTTATCCAGGTTCTTACCTTCCTTTATCATTTATTTAAACCTAGCTCGGTTAACCGGCCAGTTCCTTGAGTTTACGTACTAGACCAGTCAAAATGCTATAACTGCATGCGTTTATGCTAATTTAAACCCTAAAGATAGCTCAAGTTAATTTTCTGATAGAGAGAGCACAGATTTTTTTTTTTTCTTACTTGCTCTTGAAAGATTGTGATATTCAGTGTCCTTTCACCGTCTCTATGATTGTAGCACCTAACAGGAAAAAGCTAGATATTCCTATAAGGTTTCAGTCTCAGAAACAGACAATCTTAAAACAGGGAGTGTGCAAAAGATTGCCAACTTTTTCTCTTTTACAGATGACAGCAGTCCAGTGAACAGAACAATTGTTACGTATCAAAGAACTCTCTTCCTGATGACAAGCTAGAGAGAGATAATTACACTATTTTTAGCTGACAGTACTTTTGAGAATCCCGAAGAAGTGTAACAGCGAGCATTAAAGCTGAAGGATTGATGCTTTTGCTTTTGGGTTTGTACTCGGAGAAGTTATATGGGTGGGGGGGACCATCTCCTTGCCATCAGCTTTCTGCATCTTTACTCACTCAATTAGCTTCTCTTCGAGGATTGTCTCTTAACTCGGAGAACTGCTCATTTTTCAGAGAGAGACAGAGAGAGAGTCCTCACTTTCTTCTGGGAATTAATGTTATGCTCAAACCAAAAGAATATAGGCGCGCGCAGATTGGTGCATTTATAGCCCTGGACTTCTGTTATTCAATTTTTTTATGCTTATTACAGTTAACATAACATTTTAGCTTTCAAAAGGGGGTTTTTGACCTTCGATAACTACTTCCATGAGGGTAGGAGTTAGTTGGCAAAGACTAATCAAGATTTTGGTTTGACTTGTTTCTTCTGTTCTCCCTTTCCTGTGCTGTGCTTTTACCAGTTCTTATTTCGTATTCCATATTGTATTGGAACTCTTAGAATAATTTCCACCCTGCCCCCCATTCCAATTATGTTCTGAAGTTTTCTTTCGGGAATTTGTTTTACTTGCAGTCCTGGCTTCAATTCTGCTACTTCATATTCGCACTGAACTGCATGGGTTTCTTTCAGTTTGGCATTATTGGATTTTTTGTTTGCCAGTAGTGATTCGCTTTATAATTGTGAACTCCATTAATGCAGCAACTCTTCCTGGCTCTTGATTCCAGTTGCTTCAAGTGCAAGTTAGGACAGAATGCCACTTCAGAGCTGCAAGTCATTTGTTGTTCTTCTTAATGATCCACCAACTTGTCTGTCTTCTTGTTATCTAGTTCCAAATGCATGAGAACTCCAATTTTCGCTTTCTTCCAAGCTTGATATTGCCTTTTTTGGCTTGCCAGGCCAATATTTTGGAATCAAACCTGGTAGTTTGAGTTCTGATTCTTTCTTCGTTCATACAAATCATGTTTTAGAATCTTCTCTTAAGTTGAAATTTAATACCTTTGTGCCTTCGCACTTTACTGGCACCAATGGGTTCACAAGACTCACCCCCAAATTCAGCTTCTGGCATGTTACACCAATTCATTATCTCAGACTCCATCGCTAGTCAAAACCAGTTTCAATGTCAGAATTTCAATATTTTCGGTCCAGACTTGCGAGGCAGCAACACATTTTCTCAGTCTAATGGTGTATTGCCAAGCATAAAGTCTCTCGAGGAAAGAATGTCTAGGTCAATAGACCTAGTCCAAGTTCCCCCAGCAGTTCAAGAATCCGAGATTAGCCATACCAGACACTTGATGGATCTTCTTGGAGCGGCAAATGAGACTAATCATCAAGCTCAAAGGTTATCACTATCTCTTGGTTCTCAGATGCTAGTTCCCCAAGTTCAGTACAGGCAGAGATCCTTCAATTCGGATCTCATGAGTCCTAATTACTTAATTCCTAGAGGAGAAGAAAGGGAAGCATATAATCTAGGAGGTGAACAAGCAAACGACGACTATTCTCTCACTGATAGTGGATTTCCTCAATCATCAACCTCATCAAGTAGACCTTCTTCTACATCTTATGGAACAGAATCTCTTGCGGTTGCTATAGGGAATTCAAGGTATTTAAAGCCTGCTCAGTCCCTGCTAGAAGAAATTGTGCATGTAAGTTGCAAGGCAGTTGAAATTAGCAATGAAAAGTGTGTTGGAAAATTATTTCCTTGTGGCCAAAGAGGATCTCTAGGACTTTCTTCCGAATTAAAAGTAGAACTGTGGGGCATTGGGCTTGTGCAAGCCGAGAAACATGAACTCCAGCTTAAAATTGCAAAGCTTATAGCATTGTTGAAGGAGGCAAGTCCAAAACTCCAATCTGTATTTGAGTTTACATGTTCTGTGTCAGCAGGCTAACTCCGATCGCGTTCGAACTCGAAAACTGATGAGATATTTTTATTTATTGATTTCAGGTTGAGGGCAGATATGAGAAATACTACCATCAAATGGAAGAACTGGTATCATCATTTGAGGAAATAACTGGTTTAGGAGCGGCCAAATCTTACACAACTCTTTCTCTCCAAGCCATGTCCAAGCACTTCTGCAACTTAAGAGATGCTATAGTGTCCCAAATCAATGAGACAAAAATAAAATTCTCTCGAGACTTACCGAAAATCAGCACAGGATTGTCACAACTCAACTTGTTTGATAAAGAGAACAGACACAGCCGGATATCTCTGCAACAGCTTGGAATGATGCAAAGCCAAAGGCAAACATGGAGACCGATCAGAGGGTTGCCAGAGACTTCTGTAGCCATTCTTCGCTCTTGGCTTTTTGAGCATTTCTTGCACCCGTAAGTGCTTTAAAATGAGTGAACTCCACGGTGATCGATCATACTATTACTAAAACTCTGATTTACCCACTTCATTTGTCACACACAGGTATCCAAATGATTTTGAGAAACTAATGTTAGCATCACAGACAGGCTTGACAAAGAATCAAGTAAGTTTAGTTTGCTTAATCCCACCAACATGTTACCTTTCTTTATAGTTCATCAGCTTGACACCGATAAATTTGTGGGCAATTCATTGTTCTTCTAGGTATCAAACTGGTTTATAAATGCTCGAGTCCGGCTATGGAAGCCTATGATAGAAGAAATGTACAAAGAGGAGTTTGCAGATCATTCAGAGGACTGAAGGAATAGGTTGATGGCCAAAATCAATTCCTTCTTCATGCTGTCTTTTATGCAATAGGAAATTAACATCCTATTTCATCATTCATCCTGCGCAGCTGAAGCTAAAAATCTGAGAACAGTCTAGACCTGTGATTTTCAGGAAAAACACAAATTTTCAACTTTTGATGTTTATTTCTATCACCGTTCAAAAAAGCTTGATAAGCATTGATTACTGCATGCATTCTTAGGACACCTAGGAATCTTGTCAGCATCATACGTAACTGGGACTATTTGGGATAGCTTTCAAGACAAACGGATAACGATAATTCAGCTCTGACATTAGTAAGCAAAAAATAATATCTAAGACATCTTTGTGGGAAAATAATAAAAATAAAGAAAAAACATAGTAATGAAACCAAACATGCCCTTGCTACTAAAAAAGCAAATTCCTTCCTTTCTTTCTCTCTCAATTTTCTCTCCCCTATCTTCTTATGCCTCTCGAGTTAAAAAAAATTTGGTGTATATTTTCTGGTTCAGGATAGAGATTTGTCTTTTTGTAAAAAAAAGAAGACCCCTCCATTATGTTTTCGATCCCTCCGCTAATTTTTATTTTATTTTTTAATCACGTGTTTTCATGATATATATCATGCTCTTAAACTATTAACTATGATCAAAATTAAAGGAAATATCTATTTTTATCACACAAAAAAAGTTTGAGATATTCAAATAAAAACAAATAAAGTTAAGGCTAAGCTATAGTAACTTTAAATCATTTAACTTTATTATTATTATTAATTTTATCCATGCAAATCAATCTATGATCAACCATTATATCAAGGACTCGTCACAATTTTATGGTTATTTAAAACATATTATCAGAAGCAAAAGGGTGTGGGTGTGAGTGTACCTTAATTTCCCCAAAGCACAGTTTTGTTTTAGTCATATGGATATAAAAATGAGATCTTTTATATGCTTGTGCTGTCAAATTAAACTCAAAATTTTATAAAACGCAAAATCAATGGAAGGTGGGATTAGTGGGCTACAAAATTGGATAATGAACCAACGGTCCAATTTCCAAACCATAAGGGTAACATAAGGGTTGATCGGATTAATCCTCCCAATTTTTTTTCTCTCTAATTCGACACTTATATAAAACTAAAATTAAATTTCAAACCAACAATATAAATTTAATTCAACATCCAAAATACAAAACAAATATAAATTCTAAAATATTTAAAACAAACATCCAAAAATATAAATTTGAGACCAACAACACATTTATTTTTGAAGTTCTTCAATGTCCATGGAAGCGAAATTTGAATCAAATATCAACGGAATATTATTGAGCCAATTTTAATTAAAGATAATAAAACATCGTCTTGCTCCTTTGTAACTTCATCATCAAAATCATCTTCAACCTCATTAATATTTTTGAAATCTACATTTTAAATACAATCAACAAATAAATATTACATGTTAAACAATATTTTTCACCAAAAAATCAATTATTAATTACCATCATCTAAAGTCATCTTTTACTATACAATTCTCATTGTCACAAATTGTTATTAATTGGATTGTAATTTCATTATATATTCAAAGCGAAGGTAAACTTAATATAAGTATTAGTGATGCTACTACATAAAATAAAATAATATAATATTTAAAAAAACAGAGGAAAGAAACTTATTAGTAATAAAATTAATATCTGAGAAAATTTATTAAATCTTTTTAAATGATCAATGTGAAGAAAGTGTTTTTAAAATTTTCCAGAAAAAAATATTAATTGTCACCAAGTTGATTAAAAAATATACCCAGGTTATTTATAAAAAAAAAAACATTTGGATAAAAGAAATAATAAAAGGATCAAAATAACATATAATTCAGAACTTTTATAATGGAAGGCAGATTTTATAAATTTCCCCAACTTTCATAAAACGACAACACCCCAAGAGCCCAGACAGACAGACCTCTCTCCCTGAGCACGAAGGAAAACATGAAAGAAACCACGACCAGCAGCTCCGCTCCGTCACGCAAGGTCTCTCTTCCTCTCTATCAACCTGTACCCACTCGCCACTCTCCGTATGTGCTTATATTATGCTCTGTCTTGTGACCGTTGACTTT
Organism: Salix purpurea; assembly: GCA_027405865.1. Taxonomy (NCBI): domain Eukaryota; kingdom Viridiplantae; phylum Streptophyta; class Magnoliopsida; order Malpighiales; family Salicaceae; genus Salix; species Salix purpurea. The sequence goes on along the minus strand of CM050329.1, from coordinate 1,676,716 downwards.
ATCTTCATCTTAAGATCTTTGATTTCATTCTTGCGTAGGCTTTAAGCAAGATCGCTTGCAACAGACTGCAAAAGGAGCTTGGAGAATGTCAACTCAGTCCTCCTCAGGTTCCGAGCATAAAGCCACCGATTGCCTCCAACGGTACCGTCTTAATCTCGATTTTAATTGATTTGGCTTTGATCGGGGATTATAAACTTGGTTAATCTGGGATAATTTATGTTCTAAAAGATAGGTAATTGAAGCGAATGGAGCCTCAGGCACTATCTATGCCAATGAAACCTATCAGCTTCAAGTCGTTTTCCCTGAACATTACCTTACGGAAGCACCTCAGGTCAGTGACTTCTTCTCTTTGTTTTTTTTTTTTTGTTGCTAATTTTGTGATTTTTGCAAATTTATACGAATTAGTTATTTGAAAATGAGTGTGATTACTTGCTTTATTTGATTAAATCGATGGAACAGGTGAATTTCGCTCCGCCGGCTCCTCTGCATCCTCACATTTATAGCGACGGAAATATCTGTTCAGGTATTACTTCAACTCATAGTAGTAACGTTTATTGACATTTATCTCCTCCGTGTTAATGTGTGATTTATTGAATTAAAGCATTTCTTTACCTATGATTATCGAATGGGTATTGCCTACACTTTTAGAGCAAATTCCCTTAGGTTTTTGCACCGATTGTAAGGTCCATGATGCTCGGGTGAATAAGTAAAACCCAGATGATCTATAGTAATGAAAAGAACAAATTATATGGCTTTTCCTATTATTATTGTCTTATTAGGAACTAAACACCAAGCACGGCTAATTAAGGTCATTAGATGTCCAACAGAACTGTAACTAAGTATATTCTAATTGTTTATATTGTATATCTTCCAGCGGAAACTATTGGAGATTAAACATTCATATTGCAGAATGGCACGAACACGTCCATTTGAATGAAGTGAAATTTTAAGTAGCATAGTGATCTTGCTGCTACGATCCACTGAGATTCAGTCCCATGTCGCTTCAACTTCTTTTTTTGTTGATAGGGATGACAACAATTTAACACATAATATTTACGTGGTTCAACAACTTGTCTACTCCACAAAGCTGTTAATTTGTATTAAGCAAACAATAATACAAATACAAGGAGTAAAACTCAACTCTCTCTAGCTCTCAGCATAACACATTCACTTGTGTTTGTTCTGTCTCTTAAACACTAAAAAGCCTCTCTATTTATAGCAAATGTGAGGAGACAATCTTCTTCATTAATCAATAAGTTAGTTATTAAGAAATACCTAACTATCACCAACCATTATCATTTTCAACAAAGGTGGAAAGATAGGTTTCACACCATTGTGTTCATACTTCAACAATCTTCCACTTGGACATAATGGTGTCATCCCTTTTAGTTTTGAAGTCCAACTGAAGCCTTGCACAACTTTAGACCAGAATATTGGAGGTAATCCAGCATGCAACCTAATGTTTCTAGCTCTTTCATTAATGGTACCATTCGTACGCTCTTCCACACCATTATGTTGCGGTGTGCTTGGAATGGTCTTCTCCATCCGGATACCATTAGTAGCACAATACTCCTTGGTGTATTCTCCTCCATTGTCTGACCTCATACATTTTTGCTTCAATCCTGTTTTAGTCTCCACCATAGCTTATCATTTCTTAAAAGTGTCAGATACATCAAATTTATTTTTCAGAAAATAAACTCATATCTTTCTACTTGAGGCATCGATGAAGGTTACATAATACTTTGATCCTCCAAGTGGTCCCCACACGTTTGAGTGTACTAACTCCAATTTCTTAAGTTTTAGAGCTCTTCCAGTTTTCAGAAAACTCATCTTTTTTTTGTTTTCCGAAGATGTACCCTTCACGCAAATCAAACTTTGTTGATTTCCAGCCTGGTAGCTTTCCAATATTCTGGTCTAAAGTTGTGCAATGCTTCAGTTCGACTTTAAAACTAAAAGGGATTGACACCATTGTGTCCAAGTGGAAGATTGTTGAAGTATGAACACAATGGTGTGAAACCTATCTTCCCACCTTTGTTGAAAATGATAATGGTTGGTGATAGTTAGATATTTCTTGGTGACTAACTTATTGACTAATGAAGAAGATTGTCTCCCCACACTTACTATAAATAGAGAGGCCTCTAAGAGCTTAAGAAGACAGAACAAACACAAGTGAATATGTTGTGTTGAGTTGTACTCCTTGTATTTGTATTATTGTTTGCTTAATACAAATTAGTAGCTTTGTGGAGTAGGCAAGTTGTTGAACCACGTAAATATTATGTGTTACATTGTTGTCATCCCTAACAATCTTCCAGCTGAAACTATTGGAGATTAAACCTTCATATTGCAGAATGGCACGAACACGTTCATTTGAATGAACCTGGAATTTTTAGCCTGAACGGTTCTGTGTCCCTTGGTGATTTTAAGCCTTTTATACATGTGGATGTAAGGGGATGTTGTTGAGCATGCTGACTATGAATAGCCTAGGAGTGAGCTTGATTTACAAAGATTGACTTTCTGGTTCAAATCTTCCTGCAAGGTAGGTTTACCAGTGTGTGGGCAAGAGAATTGTTTAACATTTATCTACCAAGGTTTCTCCTCGCCTGTTGCCTGGAAAAGGAGGCTCGTAGATGTTTAAAGGTTCTTTAAAAGCATCACCTTTCGACCTTCTTATGCTTCAAGTTTTTATGTTTTTGACAAGACTTGTCACTTGAAAAATAAAAGGCACTAATTAAGAGGGTTGTTTATTTTTGCTCTTGTTTCACGATGTTTTGGAAAAAAAAAGGCTTGAAAGTAATTTTTAATATTTTTAGATTATTTTGATGGCATGTAAAAAAAATCAACAAATAAAAATGGATTATTTATATATTTTAAAATAAGAATAATTTAAAAAGTAACTGCTACTCAACATTACAAGCTATATACGGTTGCTACCAGTAGGGGTTGTGGCTCAGTGGTTGTTGGAGAGCACTCTTTTTCATTCAAACATGGTTCGAGTCCTAGTGCCCATTTGGTTTTGTGGTGTGAACCACGTTTCAAAAAAAAGTTGTATGCTGTCAGTTTGGTAATGAACAAAACAAAAACCAAACCATGCAAATAGTGACATGGCATACCATGAAACGCGTTCCAACCAGCATTTTCAACAAAGCAACTTCAAGTAGCTTTTTTCACCGACAGCAAGCTAATTTTCATCAACTTTATTTTTTCGTTTTGTTCAGAAGCCCGAACAAACCTACCTTATCAAGGAATAGCAGCAGCCTGGCATCACAGGATAAAAGGGATATTTTGGAAAGCAAGTCCAGTATGATGGCACAAGTTGCTCTTGTACGCAAATAGACTACAACCACTCATATAGCTTGGAAGATATCTAAAAACATGTATAGAAAAATACAAATAAAAAATACTATTCATGAATGAATAGTAAATCAAAACTAGCTTGGTTAATTTGAAGATTTGAGCTCGGTTAAGCCTTGATTTAACCAAGTTTTATCTCTGGTATTTTATTGATCTTATTACAAACCATTTATTTCAAAGATCTCTGTTTTTAGTTATATCATCCGTTATATTTTTTAAATATCTACATCTACCCTATGGTCCTATTTGGCATTACGTTTCAGAAATGCTTTTGAAAAATTTAAAAAAATTTATTTTTATTTTTTATTTTAATTTTAATTTTTCAGTGTTGTTAGATTATTTTATGTGCTGATGTCAAAAATGATTTTTTTTAAAAAAAATATTATTTTGATGTATTTCTAAATAAAAAATACTTTCAAAAACAACCGCAACCACACTCTAACACACTCACAACCAAACACACAAAACTGCTTTTTTTTCAACCTCACACTCAACCATAATTTGAGCCAAACACTTCACTGCTTATTTTGAACCGCAGTAAAAGCGTTTTTTTTAAACTGCTTTTTTTCAACCTCAACCACAACAGCAACCGCAATACCAAACACACCCCTAGTGGGAGTGGGGCTGCAGGGTTCCTCCCTTCTTGTCTCTTCTTGGTTCATCCTGCGCGGTATGCATGTCATCCACGCGGTGTCTTACATACTCACTGAGCTTGTAGGATGTTCAGTGGGCCTGGAGAATATTCGAGGTGTTCATAAGCTAACATGAACACCCTGGTCACAAAAAAAAAAAAAAAAAGCTATATACAGTTGCCCCCTAATTCTAATTATAACGGCACTCTTGGTAGTCAAATCATCGTTTTTTGAATATCTATAAACACTTAAATGAATTATTCTCTCTGTATCGTGATACTCTCTATTTACTTGAATTTGAAATGAGATGACAAGAACGTGATCACTTTCAAAGATGTATGGAAAATGAGTTCATGCCTAGGCAGAGTGTACTTAATTGTCTGGGAGTGTATTAAAGGTTATTCTTGAAATTACTTTTAATTTATAAATACATTGAAAATTTAAAATGATATTTTTTGTAAAAAAAATATTTTTGATATCAACACATTAAAATGATCTAAAAACATCAATTCTTTAATTTAAAATAAAAAATAAATTATTGTTTTTTAATTTTTTTTTAAAATATTTTTAAAATATAATTCTAAATATCGGCATACAATTTTGAGGAAACCCGCATCATTGCTTCTTCCTTCCAAATTGCAAATGTGACAAAGTTTAGGCCTCGAGACATCCCCTTCTCTCTTTCATCAGGAGTGTGATTTGTTGAGGTTTTGTAACAAGTTGTGGCCACGATCAAGTTGCCAAATGGATTATATAAACCTATAATTAAGAAGCGGCATGAGATTGCTACATTCTACCTTCGGAACTTGCTAGAATGGAGGCACAAACGATAAATTTCTGGCTCTTTAGAATAGCTGCAAGAAGGGAGAAACAGCACTGCTCATACCCAAGCCAATATCACTAATGCTTTAGATCCTGAAGTTGTGGTCAACGACAGCAAGAATATATACGGTGGATACTATGTAGGAGGAGGTGGTGGTGCAGTGGAGGTAGTTTTTATGGGGAGGGGTGGTGGAGGAGGAGGAGGTGGTGGTGGTGGCAGCTGGTATAAATGGGTTGTTTGTGGTTTGAAAGAGAAGGGAAGAGCACGCAGAAGGACTAACAACCACCCACTGTACAGGAGGATGAGTTTTCTCGTAAATCCCACTTCTGCCACTCCTAACCATTAATTTTGCACAAACAAATCATAATGGTGATTTACTGAGGTGATCGTGCAAGAATTTTCTGTATTAGATGTTTAATGTGCCGTCTTCGATTGGCTTCGGATTAAAAATCCGAGTTTTTATATGAATATTAAATATTACACACGGGCAAACAACAGAAGCTCCGTTGTCGTCCAGCGGTTAGGATATCTGGCTTTCACCCAGGAGACCCGGGTTCGATTCCCGGCAACGGAATTTTTCACTAATTGGCAGTAAATCCTTTTGTTTCTCAAAGACAATATTAGATGGAATTTATATTACGATCCCATTTTTCAGAACCATCACAGGTTGCTCTTGTTTCAGAAATTTAGGTTTTCCAGTTATCTTTACTTTTTTATTTCAATACAAATTTAATATTTTATATTTTTTTTTATTTTTTATTTAGCTGATGGTTATTTGCACCCTATTTAAACTCTTATTTTCGATTTTGAAATTTGTTTAAAATATTCAAACGTGTGAGTTTTCCGTACAATTTATTATTGTGTTCTTAGGGTTATTTTGTACAATAAACCTCATTGATTATACGCAGCATCAAGATCAAACATTTTACCTGAAGGGGTTCTGTACTGATTCTATTGCAATCCGTGTAATCCTGGTAAAGAGGAATATTGATTATGGTGGATGATCTTTCTCCTCTCTGGTTGCATTCCTCCAATAATTCTGCTGCTGCTTTTTTTGATTGTTGGACGACTTTAGTGAAGATGTGGGGGAAGGAACTGGACAACAATGGTTTGATTCAAGGAGCTGCTTTTTTAGATATGGAAGCTCTGTTCAACAAATACAACCTGACATTTTATATCTAAAAAACATAAAGAAACCCAGATGAATATCTAGAAAAATCTTTCATTTCTAAAATGACAGCTCTGTTCACCGGTTATATCTCCAAGAAGAGTTGCTGTGAACTCGTAGTTTATGATTAAAAGAAGGAAGGGAGAAAAGAAGAACTTTGCTGGACCGTGGCCCAACCGAGAGTGGGGTTAGATTGGGTCTAGGACCAACTAAGTATCATATCATCACCAAATTGGATGTGCATGGATGAAAATATTCCGGCCATCCCAATTCCGGGACCTTGTGCTGTTGCTGCTGCGCTTTCCGCTTCAGGCTTGGCTACTGATGAGTTTACATTTTGTATTTATTTATTTTTCAATTTCTTATGCTCATACTGTGTGTTGGTATATTTCTGATGTTTTGCTAGCAACCTTGAGATCGTCAGAAACTGATTATACGAAGTATTGTGCTAGTTGGAATTCTTCCCAGGCAATGGTCTATCCAGTAAAGAGAGGCTGATGGCTTCTGCAAATGAAACAAGAACACATATATTCTATGTTCTTCCTTTCACTCAGAGTTGATGGGTGGATGGTCCAGCAATAATTTGTTTCTACCCTCAATCGTTTGTGTGCACAATGATCGAGTCATAAATTTCAATCAAAACGAAGAAGATTAGGAGAAAGCAAAAAAGTTGAGAGCATTCCTGTTCCTTCCACAGATTTATATGGATAACAAAACGATTGTCCATTGCAAAGTTGTAAGAGCTACAAGAAAATATCACTGGGTCAATAGGGTAACAGTGATGCGGGCTGGATCATGGAACAGAGAAGGGGATCGACATCACCAGGAGCTGCTAACTAGCATCACATGTGCTGTCCATGATCCCTGGACCCAATCTTTATCAGCTCAAATCTCCACCCACAGATTTTCATTGCCTGGAATAATAAACTATTCACCACCACCACCACCACCACCACCGTAAGAAAAACCCTCTTCAAAAACCCACAATATTCCTTTTCTTTTCTTGCTATATACTAGAATAAATCGAATTCCAAACTACTAATCATACTGCTAAGTGCTTCAGCGTCACGGATTAAACAAGACTATATGTACAAGATTATTAATTTCTAGAGGTTAATTAGTATACTAAGTAGACTATCTTGTGTCATGATCACCATGGGGACACCGTCCCAGAAGAAGAAGTAAGGGATGGACTGAATATACGCTGGCCAGTTGCTAAGAGATGCCGGGGATCAAATTCCATTTTCCTTCGATAAAACTGGTCCCACTTATCTCCAAAATGGTCCATCCATTCCTCTTGTGTAGTATAGTGAGGTAAATACTGTTTCACCTTGATCCCTGCATCATCACAAAATCTGAGGATCTTATGGTTCTGATTAGTCAAGTGCTCCAAGGACTGAGTCTCTTCACCATTATCCAGTGCTGATCTCAGCAGTGCCACTAGATAGAACACATCCTCATCTGGGGTCACAGCGGAGCTCCTTTGGTCCCACCTGCACAAGATCAGGAACACCAGCGCTAACGTTAAGAAAGATCATTCGCATTTAGCAAACAAGAAATAATTAAGACAGGACATCAAAGTTGGATCTTTCTCGACCGAGAGATCAGTTCACTATTCTTGTATGCAACGCAGGGATTCGATGAGTTTGAAGAAACCAGTGGGACCTTTTCAGAGCTCAATTGGACAGTATATGTGTGTGTGTGTGTGTGTGTGTGTGTGTGTAATTAAAAAAAAAAAAACCTTTATCTTGGTGCAAATATTGACGTCGATCATTCATGTTTTAGTTCTATTTGTTCATCAAAGGTCTCGGTAGGAGTCTTGGAAGTGGACATGATACCGTCTTCTCACGGAGGACCCATGAAGAAGATCGCCTGACAGGAGAATCTGTCATTTGGATGATCACTACCGTCAATTTGTTGGTTTCCAGTGAACAAAAGAGAAAAGTGATTGTCAATCCTAGCTGGCCTTGTAATACAAAATATTCATCTGTTGTGCTGGCTCTTTTGCATGTGGGCCACGTGTATCTATACAGGATTCAGAGGACCACAATACTCTTGGGTCTACCTGATTTTTTCTCTGCATCTCTCCTTCCTCTTCGTCTTTTCATTATCACATCATCTCCTTAATTAGGAAGTACTCGTTTTATAATTAAGCTGGATCAAGAAAATGTTATTGCAGTAATGCCCTGCATTATTTAAGGCTGATAGCTACCCGGCCCCTAACGTGAAGAGGCGATCTCCAGCTGAATTCTTGCTACCATTATAATTTGTTTTGTTCTTACAAAATTATTGGCAGGCAAGAGGCTTCCAAGCATGCCTGCTTGTCCACAAGATTTAAATTTACATGTGCTTACGTGTACGGTCGGATGATGACAGCAGCATGAGGACACTTGACGAGAGAAATGTCGTTATGAGAGATACACATTAATAGTTCCATGCTGCATGCATGCAATGCTAGGTGGAAGGGATAAAGATGAGATGCATGTGTCATGCTTGTTACTCTATATAAAGTAAGAGTTACTCACTTGCTTTTGTTCATGGGGTAAATTAAAATGGGCCCACTTGTCTTGTTATTTCCCAAAATGCCCTTGAAGACACCTCTATCGAGGTCGGCCATCCTTGATTTCGGAACGAAGAGGTTGAGCCAAGGGTGCGGCACCTCCCATAGACCCTTGGCTCGTAGCTTCAACTCGGCCTTGTGGACTCGATCCAAGAAATCAATGTAGGGCAAATCTGTGGTGAAGACCGATGATGGTATAAAATTCAATCCCTTCATCAAAGCCTCCACTTCCTGCACATAATGGAGCCAGCCGACAATTAATTATAATTTGCTGGTGCCATTATAAACACATTAGAAAAAACATCATCAAAGTACACAAAATTTAAAGCTGCTGCTAGCATGGTTGCTTTGTAAAATAAGTTTGATTCCAATCAATACTTAATAAACTCTAGAAAGGAGGGGCTAATTACAGGAGAATAATTTGGTGGGTGACCAGCTTATAGATTTAGTAATACTTGTTTTTGAAAGAAAATAGAAAAGCATTGTTCGATCTTAGGATCGATTGGGACGGTAGATTGCACTAGATCTCCCATGTTTTTTTGTGCGTGTCTTGTAGTATTTCTATATCAGCAACTTCGTATAAAAATATTTCCTGACCAATCACAATCATATAATCTAGGAATCGTGGGGAAACCGTGAGGGCAGCACGTTGTTAAAAGCAGAGCAAATGTGTGGGCGCGTACAGTAACAATACAAAAGAAGAAGAACGATGGTAGTAAGAAGGTTCTAACTTGTTTGTAAAATTAAATAATTAAATTAGTGGTAAGTAATTAATTGGATTAGCGTGCATCTTTAACCTATTCCGAACAAGGACAGACATTGGTGGTTTCAATGTTAAAGAACCTGGACAGATTGACTTGGGACATTGTGGTTCACCGGTTCTAGTTGCGGAGGAAAAAGACAGTGACCTGGACTGGTTTTTGTTGAGAAAAAAAGAGACCGATACGACCGAAATAAAAAATTAAATTAATTTAGTTAAAAAAAAAAAAACTAGTTAAAAGAAAATAACAAGACATCATCTGATACTTAAAAAATTAGATTTTTTTTTTGAAATATATTAAAATAATATATATTTTATTTTTTAAAATTTATTTCTGACATATCCATGTCAAAATCATCTAGAAATACAAAAAAAATTATTATAAAGAAAAAATTAAAAAAAAATCATTTAAAAAAAAAGGTTGCGGGCTCTAAATAATTTTGTAATGGTTCTAAAAAGTCTTGCCTTAACAGCATGGTTAGCACCAGAAAATAAAAACGCATCCTTCATGAGGGACGAGGGGAAAATTCAATCCATCAAACGCATGGACATCGGCTAATGAATTGCTCTAAAACAGCTCCGATCGAAAGGTATTTGTCGACTTCACTCGGCAGAATTATTAATTATTCGTAACATAGATAGGGTTGTCCAGCCAGCAACTTGGGAGAAAAACATTATAAATATTGTCATCGTACGTACATGATTATTCACATTTTCATTCTCTTAATTATGCTATGCACTTAAATAATTTAGTCACGGGGCCACTTGAGACGATATCAGGGTTATCATTAAGTTGTAATTATTAATAATTGTACGAAAAATTAACGCCATATATAGCCCCTATAAGTTAACCACTACAGACAGTTTACTATAGCTATGATAAAAAAAAACAATACGAGCATTTTATGTGGACGAAATTAAAAAAGGGATTTTACCTGATCAATGGTACCGGCGGTTGATTCGTCGTAATTTTTGGTGATCTCTAAGCAGTAAAGCACGCCTCCATTGCCCGCAATGGAGCTGATCTTGACAGGATTACGAGGGGAAAAGAAAGAGGACCTCCAGTTGTTTATAAGCCCTTCATCAACAATAACAAAACCTTCGACGTAATCGAATTTTCTGCTGGTTGGGTTTCCGTGCAAGGAAATGAGGTGCTCTTGGTCCCTGGTGAAAGTCGAGAAGTTGGAGTAGAGTACTCTAATCCACCTCACCTTCAATAATAAAACAAAGAGAGCATGAAAAAGAAAGAAAAGAATAAGTTAGCTGCAAAAGCAATACGTCAACAACTATGCCAGCTTTAGAACAGCCGTTTGAAAGGGTTAAAAAAGCTTGCATGGACCCAACCTTAACTCATGGCTCATGAATGATGATGCGCTTTTCGTTTTATCATTAACCAATACTAGGAAATTTATGCAAAGTTACGTGCCCCCACCATGGAATGAACCAAAATCTGTTCCCAACAAGTGAAGATATTATTCTCAACAAGGAAGAGAGAGAGAGAGAGCTAGAGAGAGAGACACACCCTTTGAGGAGCTGGTTCTAGTGCAATTCTAGCCCTGGTGATGATTCCGAATTGTCCTAGACCACCAAGAACAGCATGGAACAGGTCTGAGTTCTTTTCTTCTGAGCATGTCAAGATCTCACCTTTGCCTGACATCCAGTAGTTGAAAATTGTTCGCATCAGTATAAATTAAAACCAATCCATTTCCCAATATATAGTGTTAATTAAAGCAGGCGAAAAAATAAAAACAGATAATTCGATGCACAAAAAAATATGAACACTTGCAAATTAACCATAAAAAAAAAAAAAAGAGTCATGTCACCCAAAGTCAGGAAAAAAAATTAAAATAATTGCTAATGAAAAGAACAGCAGACCAAGAATTAAATTGTACAAAATAGAAAAAAACCAGCCATGCAAGAAATGCCATGAATATTATTATATGACCAACCTGTAACAACGTCAAGCTCATAGACATTGCTAATTTGAGGTCCATGGTTAAAAGCCTGCCCACTGATTCCACCATTTGATAAGGTACCACCTACTGAAAGATACAGATAATCTGTCCATGATTTTGGTGCTAGCCCGTGCTCTAATGTACTCCTTAACACATCTATCCACAGCTCCCCTCCCCACACTTCAACGTGCTTCTCCTTCACCGATACTTGTGGCTTATCAAGCTTCCTCAATCCAAGCCGACTCCCTCTCGAGCCCCCACTCATTTCAATCACCACCCCGTTACTTGTCTGCGCCTGGCCGTTTATGGAATGCCCATGTCCCCTAGCCGAGACAGTGAATCCATGAGACGATATGTAAGCCGCTCGAACAAGCCGGGCAATGTCATCGGCGGAACCAGGGTGCAGGACTGCCATCGGCTCTACTCGGGTAAGCAAGCCGAAGTCAAGAGACGCCGTCTCGACTTCAAACGGGTCAACGCTAAGTTGACCGTCGACCCCAAGAAGGAGCAGTTCCGATGGGTCTACGGTCAACCCTACCGTCACAATTAGACGACAGATAGCAAATGTTAAAAGAAGCTTAGTAGTCATTTCAAGTCTTCTTGTTTCTTTCCTTTGGTCGTCTTGAATGTATGTACGAACTAAGAAAGTTGTGGCGGATAGAAGAAGGTAGCGGGGGAAGCGGTGGTGGTGATGGTGATGGTGATGGTGTGGTGGTCTTTATAAGAGTAAGAGGTAAAGAAAGAGAACAAAATCTGGTGGAAGTGTTTGTGGTGGTCGAGGCTGTCGTGGACTAACGTAAGATGGATTGCGCTTTAAAGATTTTCCACGCAAAGCATGCACATCCAGATTCCCTGCGCTAATCTTCTCTATGCTCTTTTTGCTCGTTGCACAGAAAATAACACTGGTGAATTGAACGAGGAAATCAACGCCAAAATATTTTTGCAGCGGTAGAAAACAGATTAATTTCTTGTGTGTTGGGTTTAGAGAGGGAGAGGGAGGGAGAGAGAGAGAGAGAGAGAGAGAGAGAGACTGGATGACTAATGTGCTTGGGGTCGTTTGTGTTGTGTCTACTGTCTAGGATATAAGATACAGGTTCTCAATTTATAGGACAAAAATGGGGTGGAGGGAGATAGAAGGGACACGTGGATTTTCACGTGCGAGAGGCGAGGTGACACGTGTGGAGGGAGAGGGATAGGCAGGATGAGGGGGGGCAGATTTTTGAATAGCGGGCCCAGATATGGATACGGAAGATCTGTGTAGGGACGGCTGCAAGGGAAGGTTCACGTGGCTGCAGAGGCTGGACGATGTCGGGGGACAAGTTGAGCAAAGAATATATAAATTAAAAAGAAATAGTGAATTTACACAGTAATAAAAACAAATTGCTAAAATAATATATTTTTTAATGCGCTGATTGATAATCGTAATAAATAATAATTAATTAATGTTGTACTGTGAAATAATATATTTTTTGATCAGTATATGATTATATCGATGTTCATCAATTTAATATTCTAAAGTTATTTCAATATCATTATAATTTCACTTTAATCTATCATAAACAATATTTTTTATTTACACATATGACATGTCTAAATTATAATTTTATAGCAAATTGTGTTCATCATTTATATGATACTATTATTTACATCATGAATAATAATACCCATGTAATAACATAATATAACTATGTTATAAGATCTTTTATAAAAAAAATCACATAATATATTTTTATCTTAAGCTTTTATTTTACTATGACTAAAGAATCAATTATATATTAATTTGAAATTATCATCACATGCGATCAATCTATGATTATATCAATGTTTGTCAATTTAAAATATTTAAGTTATCTCAATATCATTATAATTTCACTCAAATCTATCATAAACAGTACATTTTATTTACACCAAATTACAATTTTATAATAAATTGTTTTTACTTTTTATATGATGCTATTATTTACATCACGAATAATAACACCGATGAATAACATAATATAACTATGTTATAAGAAGAAGAAAAATCAGATCTTAGTCAATTCATTGCATTTTTAATTAATATGAATTGCCAAATATTTATTGACAAAATTCATTGCAAATTCATATAAGTTGCTAGAATTCAACACAAAATCACAATTAACCAAGATTAATAGTAACTTAAAACAATTAAAAGATTTATCAATTTATTTACAGTTTAATGCAACGTGTAATTCATCATAATTCTATTGCATTCATGATCTATTCTCACAATCCATATAACAACCTTAACTCAAAAATTTATTCAAAATCCAACACAACACATAATTAATTAAAATAACCAATTCAACTAATTTTCATGATCAATTGTATTAAATTAACCCCAATTTATGATATTCATAACTAGTTTATAATCAATTCAACAAATTCTAAATTCAATCTAAACCTTGAACAATGATTTCATGGCTAGCAATAGGTGTTTAAAGTGCATGATAATAAGTTTTTGGTGGATTTCTTAGAGGAAGGTTTGTGAACTTTGATTTTAGAGAGAGAGAAAAAGAGTCATAATTTTTTTTAGTTTTTTTTTTATTGATGAATGGTTTAAATTTCATAACATGTGATTCTTCTAAAGCGTGACGTGTTTAATTTTTGCTCTTTTGAAATGTGACAATTATCTTGTTGTGTTTGGAAATAACAATGTTTAGCAAATATCACGCTCCAGAAGCTCCATAAGGTGAAAGTATATTATTTCACTAATCTTTCACTATAGAAGATTTTCTCTCTCTCTCTCTACAGTCTCGACTCAACTCGTCATCTTTCTTTGTTTTCTGGTCTCTCATGGCAGTAGCAAGATCAATAACACACTGGTGAGGTGTTATGTTTTGATTATTGATCTAGAGTATGAAAGAGTTTGTTCCAAATACTATCATTTTTTAATTTGAGTTTATTTTAAATATTATCACATTTAATATACCTATTTTAATTGCTTTTCAATATATAAAAATATTTATTTATTATATTATTTTATTAGCTTAATTATTATAATAGGAATTGTAATACTTGATCCCATTTGAATTCTTATTAGTTTATTTACTCTTTATGAATAATTTTAAAACAAATCGATGACAAGAAAAAAAAAAGATACGCTCTCAAGCTAATTGCTAATATGATATATCTAAAACATAACATCCTATAGTACATCAATACAAAACTTTCAATAACTTTATTGGTTTTTTATTTGAATGATATGATAATTAGTATACACATGGACCATAGATATACCAAATTTATGCAAAGAAAAATATTCATTATATTTTTATACGTTAAAAAAGCTCAGTGTATTCACTATGCATTTTATATAGTAAAAATTATTATTTCATCTCTGCCCAAAATTTGCTGCTTACTTTGTTACGAGGATAGTCCAGTCATTTCACAAAGGTTCAAATGTAATTGTCAAATTCATGATAGTCATTATTGTAGTCTCATATATAAACACCACAATAAAATCACTTAGTTTCACTTGAATTTTTTTTTTCATTTAATTACTTTAAAGTGTGATTATGGTTTTCAACATTTTTAAAAAACTAGAATTACTAAATTGACCATAAAATCATTTTTTTGGCTTCGTATTTAGGGATGTTTGGTCATTTTCATTAGGTTTTGTGTTATTATTAAGTAGGGTTAAAGACGATCTAACCTTTCTCTAATTTTATAAAATATTAAAAAAATCATCATGCACACATCAGAGCGTGGAGTGACGCGTAAACTTCCTTTTAATGGAGGAAACCCAGCTCTTATCGCTGTGCTGGAAGCTTCACAATGCCTTTTTTCATGTTGGGCGACATGTGTGGTTATTCTCGTGACAATTTGGTGTTGGTTACCTTGTTTTCTTTTATTTTCTCTATCCTCCATGTTGAATTTCATGATGAACATTAAAAAATTTAAAATAAACAAAATGAGGAATAAATTTGATATAAAATAAAATAACAACGATAATTTTAATTTTAGCTAAAGCAACGTGAATCTAGAGAAAATAAGAGAGGAAAGAGGTAAGAGAAAAACAAAATTGCATTGTTGTTTCTCTATCGACAAGCATCGTCTCTTCTAAAAGACTTCATAATGTCAATTTGAAAGCCACAAAGGAAGTCGAGTTTTGGTAATTGGAGAAAGTTGCAATCCTCGTTATAATATGGTAACTTGTTTGTAATGTATTTACTAGCTCAGTTGTGATGCCCATTCACCTTAAATCACCATGTATGTATTAGTTTTAATTTTATCCTCTTTAACATTATTATTTTAAATCAATAAGATTTTATTTTATTTTATTTGTAAAATTAAGCACTAATTGAATGCCAAACCTTTCCCTTGACACTACAGGATCCCTAAATTTATACAACCAAAATAAAAATGTCAAGTCAAATCCCAAATAAAGGCAAAATGAAATGAAGAAATTAAAAAAAAATCAAGTGACATAAACTTTCACCTTAACTGCTCAAATTACTCCTTTTTTTTTTCATATTATTTAACTCGCAAGCAGCAGCATATACTTAAATCATGCCACCTCATTAAATAATATAGGGCCCTTGATTATTTGTTTTACCGTGCCAAGGTTAAAAAGATACGAGTACTAATGTGCCAAAATCGAAAGATCCGGACGTGCTAGCTACTCCTTTACACGATCCACAAGACTCCGTCGATGTACATGAGTTAAGTCTCCATCAGAGGCAATGGACAAATTTGAATGATGTCTAGCAGATTAGTGGGGCAAACGTGGAATTGGCTCAGCTGTAACGAACCAAAATTCCCGAGAATGAAAAATGGACTTGAGGGTGGTGTTTTGGCGTTGAATATTACAATGACTGGACAGGCTGTTAATAACTATGTTATTTTTTTGACACTGTATTTTAAAAATATATTTTTTAAAAATAATTTATTTTTATCATTTTATTGTAAATTAAATATTTTTAAATTAAATTATTTTCATGTGATAATATAATTTTTTTAAAAAAATATATTATTTCAATTTATTTTTGAACAAAAAATATTTTTAAAAATATCTGCAACAAAAATATCAAACAGTCGCTAGCAATAAACATGTGGGGGCAAACCTAGGACGAGACCAAAGGTTGAATGGCATGGCCTGAGACTTGACACCATCGATGCAAACACATTTGCTTCCAGGAAACGGTCGACCCACGATTTCCTTTTTGTCACACACACACACACACACATATAAATACACACACATATATAAATATATATGTGTGTGTGTGTGTATATATATATATATATATATTCATTTGCTCGGTTGGTGTGAACCGTTGATTTTCGTAGACATGTATTATTTCCTGTGTGCTTCTTCCTTGGAATTGGGTTCGAGTCTTTGGGCAGTAGTCTAATCCATGTCTTGCACGCGAAAAATGTTTCCAGAAGATCACAGCTCGATGTTTTTTTGTTCACTAAATTAAATGACAAACAAAATAACTTGACTTTTATCTACCATTTCCGGTCCCTGCAGGAAACCAAACACATCAAATCCCCGTAGTAGCGTAGAGTGAGACATAGCACATGGTAGGTTTTTTTGAACTACGTTCCTAGTGGCTTGACCACGGCTGATATTTGATTGATGTTTGTTGTTGTATTTTAAAAATATTTTTAATTTTTATTTTATTTTAAATTATAAATTTATTGATTTTAGATTATTTTGATAGGTTAACATGAAAATATTTTTTTAAAAAATAAAAAATATTATTTTGATATGTTTTTAAATAAAAAACAATTAAAAAAATTAACTTCATACAGATGGCAAATGAGTGGTTTCATAGCCCGGGAAGAGGGGCGGAGCAGGTGGGGCCAAGTTTAGGATTTTGATCCTGGAATCTTATATTATTTAAGAGGACCCGCGGAAAAAAATATAAAAATTAAAAGATCCGGGCCTATACCAGCCTCGAGGCAACATGAGTCTTGTTCCTTAGAAATCATGTCTCATTTCTTTTTTGGTAGTCCAGCAAGGAACGTGCTCCTTTGAAGTTCTCTTAATAATTCTATATATTTTTTTCTGGAATTTATAAGATATATTTAATTTGATAATAGAAATGGCTACACATGAGGGAAGGCACTATATATCTCTCCAGTCTCTACTTTACTGTTCTTTATTAATTTCTATTTTTTAGCTAGTAAAGGAGAGATTAATATAATTAATTGTCGCTATGTACGTCTACGAACAGTACTCTGTGCTGCGTATCTTCAAAAAGAATCAATCTTTTTTGAAGGACGAGAAGAGTTTCGTAGGTCTTCGATCAAGTGGGCTGCAGTCTCAATTCAGCTTTTGTACCATTCTTTTCCTTAAAAGAGGAGGAGGCAAGTACTGCTCTCACCCCACATCTATCCATTTCCATGTTGCTCGGCGGCAGCTTCTCCTCCATCAGCCTCCACGGAAGAAACTCGCAGACATTTTTTTTTTTATTTCCTTGAAGATGGATAGATTGGTTTAGTGATTGTTTGTTAGATTAGTTTTAGTAGTTTTTTTTGTTTAGAAATGTGTTAAAATAATATTTAAAAAAAAATTATTTTTTTATATTAGTACATCAAAATGATCTAAAAACACAATGAATAAAATTTTTAAATAAAAAATAAAAATAAAAAGACTCATTTAGATGTTGTTTGCTATTAGGGTCTTTTTTGGATTTTTAATTAATTTTTTCCTTGTTATTTGAGTCATTTTAACGTGGTTAAGTAAATAAAAAATAATATTTCAATACTAAATAAAAAAACAATTACTAATAAAACTAAATTGAAGAACTTAATATTTTAGCCTCAAATATTGTAGCAACAACTGCCGAGGTTGACTGTGACACTTCTCAGTTCTCACTACACCATGGTTGCTTTGATTTGAACTCACATTTTTAAATATAAAAACAGATTACACAGTTGCTCAAGAGATTGGCTTCTTATATTAGTAATTAATAACACAATCAATCTTCTAATTCCTGAATATTTGCATATAAAATACGGTTCTCGAGCTGTGCAGGACAAGATTGCAAGAATAATACGAACATCGAGATCAATGTGGTAATACATTATTTTTTGGGCCACCGGGAATAATATACAGCTGTTTAATTGTGAGATAATCATCTGGACCCTGGAAATCAAGAGCCATGCTTGTAATTGGACCTGTTTGTATTGAATTAAAAAGAGCAACTTTGAGGTGGTTGGAATGTTGTAGCAATCATGGTATAGATTTATTATAACAAGTGGGTAACGCACTCTTCAAATCTATTTATTTATTTATTTATTTATTTTTAATGAAGGGCTCAATCTATTTTAATTTCCATGGATATAAATAAACATAATTAACTTGCTGTTGGATTACGAAGAATTCCTCTGGGTCCATTAATTTTAGGTGTACAGAAGTATGCAGGCATAACATTCCACTTCCACCATGCTTGTCGCTGCCCCCATGTTGCATTTTAACCCTACACAATTGTATCAGTAAATAAATAGTTGTGCATGTCGTGGTGGCTTTTTGGTATTTGATAGTATACTACACAATATTTTTTTTTTCATGAAAATATACTAAAGAGATTTTCTTTCAGAACATCAAAACTATTAAAAAAAGTACTAAAAAATACCGATTAAATATTGTTTATTATTATTATTATTATTAAAAAACCCTTTCAAAACAAATCCATTAATAAAAGCTACCATGCTCTAAAACACTTCTACGATCCCCGCCCGCCCCCCCCCCCCAGCTATTCCTCTTGCTCATTGTCAGTTTAATGGTGTTGTTGGAATTATTTTTGAAAATGATTTTTGTTTAAAAATATATTAAAATGTTTTTTTTTTGGATATCAACACAGTCTAAAAACACTTTTTTTTATAAAAAAATACCAAAATAAAATAAAAATTTCAAACCTTTTTAAAAAACGACAAACAGGGTATAAAAAGGTAGCAATCAGGGATTGCTCCAGTTTGGGTCCTTTGGGATATTGAAAAATAATAATTGTAGGCTATGATTCCATGTATGTGAATGCATTGATTCGAGTGTGAATGTCCTGTCCATTATCCAAGGGAGATAAGGACTGGCAGCGTGTATATATATTTTAATGGAAGAGAGTACAGGAGATAAAATTATTATTTTTTAAGAGAAAATCTAGACTAGAGATTAAAAAAAAAAAAAAGAGAAGGAAAGATGGAAATTTGAATCTGAATCTTTCTCTTTCTAATAAATTTTGTTTCCCACTGGAATAAAAAAACAATAATTTTCTTCTTCAAAATATCCCTCGACAAAAACAACATTTTATATTTTTTATTTTCTATCTACATGTCGAAACAATTATAAACATTTCTCTCATCTTCTTTAAACCAAATGAATGGAATTTACTTTCATAGCTTTCCCATTTCCCCTCTTCACGTTTTAATATTTTTTTAAAAAATATTTTTTATTTTAAATGGATTTTTTTAATAAATATCATTTTTATATGATGATATCAAAAATAGTTTTTAAAAAATAAAAAATATTTATAAATGAAAAATATTTTAAAAAATAACTTCAATCACAATTCTATATATTGGACATTATTACTAGTCTACAAGTAACACAACCATTAAACGTTAAGGAAAAAAAAACTATAATGTGATTTAATGTGTTTATATATATAGCCTTGTTCCTAAATATAACACTCGATCCATATTCTGGTCTCTCAAGGTCGTCCTGTGGAGTCGACGAAAGAAGAGCTGCCATACATGAATAATTAGGTAGCTTGCTTGAGAATTCGGTCATCGTGTGTCAATCAACGAACAAGGTTGAAAAACACTAAAACTTGTGCTGGCTGGCTAGATTTCGCATGCAAAAGTGGTATTGGGTGGCAATTTTTTTCCAAGAAAAAAAATGGGAATTACGGGGGCACTTTAAAATCACATCAAAGTCAACTACATCTATAGCTATCTTGCATAAAATATTTGAAAAAACACAATAAGTCTTATTAATCCGAAACGAGTGATGATCATGGCTTGATATGTCCCTCTTTCTTTTTCTTTAACTCCAACCAAACACCGCAGGTTAATGCTTTTGGTCGACACTTTCATCTTTACACCTAATTAATTTCCAAAGCATGATGATTCCTCGTGCAAAAGGAAATCTCAGCAATGTTCCAATCTTTCTCATCAAAATCTTAGTGTATCTCTTTTGTTTTCCCGGCCCTTCGGTATCTACATCTCTTTTCTTTATCATACCATCATTTTGTCTTTCTTTTTAGTTAAAACCCATCTTTTTACAGCCAAAGTTCGGCCATCTTTCTCGATGTGCAGGGCAATATAGGAAGTAGGGACCCTTGCAAACCCTCACTTTCTCGACAAAGCTGTTTAAGAAGCAAATTTAACCACTTTTGTGTTAGTGACTTGGTGTTTAAAGGGCGAATCGGCCTCTTTTTTCCATGAACAACAATTATTCCCAAGATTAGATTCTTCGTCTTTCGCCCAGTTTATAAGGCAGGCTCTATCGCTATAATTTTCTACTATTAAAACCCTAGTCACTCGATGGACTCGATAGGCTTTAGAAAAAGGAGCTTGTGCAATGAATATGAGTGTGAAAGTTTGCTTTAATTCCCTTGCTTTTCATTAACTTATCGTACATTTCAGTACAAAATTTTAAACACTATTGATATAAGAGTACAATTGATCTACGATTTTGCTTGTTTGGCCAAAATTTTGGGTTAATTTCTCTCCATACTTGTTAAAGGCAAGAGAAAACACACACACGAAGAAGCATGTTCATCCACACTTGTGTTGTAACGAGACGAGTTAAAAAAAAGAGAGGAGAAAAACGTTGAGAGATTAAAGCAAAAAGAAGGGGAAATATGAAGATATTCGTACAATTATAGCAATTATGAGGACGGTAATTTCAAAAATGGCTAGCTAGCACACACTAGCAAATGGAACCAAAAATGGATGAGGAGTCGTGAATACAGGCCACGGCCAGCCTCTGCTAACTCAACTTTGTCGAATTTATCAGAATCACAACTGTAAACAGCCATGGCATCATTTTCTCACCACCACCGTTTGATTTGTCGGCCGCCCGCCTACCTAGACATGCAGTGCCGCCGTAGATTTCAAAGTCGTTAACATAAGGATTTGGAGCGCCGATGTTTAGTAAAAACATTTTCATGCAGCTGGAAACTTGAATGAATAAAATAAAAATAGTGCAGGAGTAGCAATCATGTTTGCTTGGTGCAACACTCTTTGATGATGTCTCCAAAAGTCCAATCAGCTTCGGGACAAAGTATATGCCTTCATAATTGGTTAATATCTTGATTTTAGAATTCTTGTCCATTTTCCTTTTGAAATGACTAGTGGTGGGTGTCTGCAAACAGATTATTTTTGATGAATTTGAGGATTATTTAATAATTAACTCAACGATTTTTCAAGAAAAAAAATACAATAACATTATGAAGATATAGTATGGATATAAATTTGTAGCAAAAAATAAAGATCCCCAACCTCTTTTCTACTTATTAATAGAGTATTTATAAGATCTTAAATATATTTTCCACCTTTGTTTCCAATCCAAAAAGGGAGAAAAATTGCTCCAAACACCCATTTTATTAGAACCTTTCTCTTTATTTATCTCCTAGTCAAAACAAAATGAACCTACAAAAATTCTGACCTATTTCTAAACAGAGAAGTACTCATGTTGGTCTCAATAAAAAGTCAGAACCTGAAAAAATCCACAGGGAACAAAAATCCATCAAAATTAGGCCACAAAGAGTGACATTAACATCCTCTTCTAGTAAGGAAATGAGATAACCTTTTCTTAAAATTTCCTACTCCACCTATGATAAAGATACTCGAGAGAGAAAAAGGTTGTCTCAAACCCCTAATGATTACATCCCTAGCAACATATGTTTTTTTTTTTGGTATAAACCACGCGGTGTCCTAAACACTGGTCCAGACTAATCCATGTTCGCACCGGGTGGGCCCCGAAGGGGTGAAAATGCTCCCCAAATGGTCAGCTCCATACAAGAGTAGTGATTGAACCCCTGACCTTTCTTAAGGGACGAGAGCGTCCTCACCACTCACGTCAGGACCCCTTGGGTATGTAAGAGAGTGTTGATCCCAGAGTATTAGGTCTAACGTGTAGCCGAGTTAAATGAGATTGAGTCTGACATATTATTACCCATGTCAGGTCACGAGGCTTCGTTTGTTGGTTCTTATAACTTTTATTATTGAACTTAAATGTCATAAACCACACCTTTAGGTCTATAAAAGTTTTTTTTTAAAAGCCTATCACATTTCCAACAACATTAATATAATACAAGAGATATATGTTTCTCATTAATATTGTGTAATATATATTTATCATTCATTAATGCTATAAAAAATAATATTTCAACCCTTCCATTCAAGAAAAATGACACGGTTCAAGGACTATAAATACCCTTTGAATCAATCAGGTAAATGATTTATAATGTGCAGTCATTAAATATTCATACTTTAATTATTAGAGCATTTATAATATATATATAAAAAAACAAAGAGTCTTGTTCTTAGAATATAAAGTTTTTTTTTTTTTTTTAATTTGTTGCAATTTCTCACTAGATGCCATCAATTTTATTATCCGAGGATCGCTCTACCCCATAAAAATGATCTATTTTGCATTTCCCACCAACAATCTATTTTTTGAACTTTGTAAAAGAGAATATTGACATGAATACGTGACTATTTATCATCCAAATACTCAAAAACCATAATTATAAGCACATTGAATTTTTAAAACATAATGAATGCTGATGCACGGGCTGTAAAAATTAATAACCATTGTAGAGCAGATGAGGTAATTTGGATGATTGACACTCACCACCCCCTGCTGTGGTACATTTTTGTTTCTTATATTGAACACGGTGCACGTAGAAAACAAACATACAATCAAACAATATGTGAATAGTTGTTAATTTGAATTGAATGTGGAGTGCTCCTCGTCTCAAGCTAGCAGTTGGGTAGGCCAAGGGAATAAAATCGAGCAACAAATCTTGGTCAATTATTATGGAGATCGATGGCAAGTTCCAGACGGGTGTTATCTATCGTTTCCAACATCATAGTACGCTAAATAAACGGTCCCATCTCCCATGTCCTATGCTGAAATTGCCTTATAATTTCTACCTAATTTGTTTGTATAATGACAATGCGCTGCATGCCTCGATTCCCCACTCTACCGATCTTTCCTCTTGCTCGAATGCGTGCATGGACACTGCACTATGCTAGGGATTATGCTGTGATGGCGTCACATTCTACATGATTGTTTTATTTATAAATTTTATCGGTTAGATCGATTTAACCTACTATTTAAATAATTTTATATGCTGTTTATATGTTACATTTCTTTTTTTACATTCAAAACTTATCGTGTAAAAATCCTCTATAATTTTAATGTTATTTTGGGATCTACAAAACTCTGATTTCTTTGTTTCCATTATATGCTATGGTCTTACCATTCACCACCCACCTTAATTTTTTAAAATATTTAACCATATTGTAAGTAACATTAATTAATTTATGATTCAGAGAAAGATAATAAATATACTAGATTACATTGAGATTCGCCATGGCAATATTCTTCATTATTGATTTGTGTGATGAAACAATGGAGAGAATCAATAAAAAATAATATTTACGTTAATAATAAATAAATAAAAAACCAGCTGGCTGTGATCATGCCATTTATATTTACATCGGGGATGCATCAGCCTGGTAGTATCGCCAAATATTTGTTGATTTGAAAGGCTGTTTAGACCTTATTTAGACAACCAATGATTCCATGTACCATAATGGGACAATAATAAAGCTTGTGTAATTCTTCATTTCACATTTTACAAAAATATAATTTCAAGTCTCACGTGTGTCATAATCAAGCTAGCCACGTACATGCCCTCCCTGTTAATTTTAATTTCTCAGAAAAGCATGCCTAAAAAGTGAAATGATCAACCGTCCATGTCTCTTGTTTATTTAGATTGTGTTTAGCTAGTATTCTAAAATATATAATAAACAAGAATATATAAAATAAATCTATTTTTTTATTAAATAAATGCAGTTCTATTTATAATAAGAAAAGGAACATCGTTTTTTTTTTATTTTGGAAATTCAAGCTATTTTTGTCAAAAAAATAAAAGTTTTGGAGGAGATGCGTGTAACGTTCAAGATTTGTTCAAAGATTTTGGTTGGCGGGATGTCTGATGTCACAGGAAGGATTATTTGCGAGATTTGGCTTCTATTTGTGGCCGCCTATAAATACAGAATCGTCTTTCTATGCCTCAACTTGTTCGTGCAATTTACTGACCAGGGTGAAAGGGATGGTCGGCTAGCTGTATTCTAGTTACTCTTTACTCCCAAACAAAAACTCGTAATGATAATGATAATATTCTCATCTTGTTTCAAAAATATTTGTTTTATTCCATCTTGTTTTTCTCTAGCTCTTCATTTATCTTTATTTTATAAAATAAAAAATAAAAACTATTTCAAAAATGAGATGTTTCTGTTTAGAGTAAAAAATAAGTTTTTATGCATATAAACTAGTCTGAATAATATTATCTTATTTTCAAATTTGATTGTTTGTATCAGAATAACTAATTTAAAATTAATAATGTCAAGGTAACACTTCTTATGCAAATTCTGAAAAACAAAATAGAAAGTACATTTTTTTAATTCATTACTAATAAATTTAGTTAATTTTAGACTAGACAATAAAAATGGCTCTTTTCTATCTCTAAAATATAAACTAATTATTTTAATATATTTTAAAAAAAAGAATAATAAATTAATTTAGTATTCTTAGAATTAGATATCGAACTCCCCTTTCATTTTTAAATATTATAGAGTAAAATTGAGTATCCAAAGGAAAAAAGCTCTTAATTTTTATTTTTATTTAATTTTATTTGAATCTTCTTTGGAGTTGCGTGGGCTGATTAATTTTATTGATTAACATTCCTTTGTATATATGGGCCTGTAATGCCCATGTTTTCATTTCAAGGCCCTTGTCTGTAAGGTCCGTCAATACAGCCTAAATTTGTTAGCTAGTCTATGCTAGTCCTGGCTGTCTAGCTTAGTCGATCCAAAATGTCTCTCCGGATAAATGGGCCTTCATTTGTCGGCCCGGAAGTTATAGATACTGGGCCTAAATTGATTGTATATGTAAAATTAAACTAAAGAGTTGATCGTCATTTTTTTTTCTAGCATGGAGATCATTAATCATATAAATATAAACTAACACATATTTTTTTTGATTTTTTAAATATTTTTTTTATTTAGAGATTGAAATCAATCGATCAAACTCAAAATAAACCCTTAAACCGAGTCTAATAATAATGTTACACTTGTATATGGCTCCCTTCTCTTGATTATCCCATGTGCTACCTTTTCAAGCCAACAATATAAGAAAAAAAAAAGTCTCGAGCCCAAAGAAATGAGAAAAAGAAGTTTATTTTTTTTATTCTTTGAAAAGAAACAAAACAGGGGAGATGGTGTCAAAGAGAGACAGTCCGGGATGAAATATGGATTTACAGTACAAGAAAGCTGATAAACCATTTTTTGTTTTGGATCAGCTGAAGATCTTAAACAGAGAAGAAGGCTTCGAGGATCTGTGATTTCCTAGCCAGTGCTGCATATGGACACCGATGGCATCCATGTATGCGCTGCTTCTTCCATGGAAGCCAACAACCTTGCCCTCAGTCGTAGTTGAGGTGAAAAATGTTCCCATCTCTTCTCCGAACGGACCATACTTTCCTCGACTAGTATGAAAAGTAAGCGACTTGATAACTTGAGGACTCTTCTCGTCCCTGCCGATGGGACCATAATATCCTGATAAACACACCAGCACTTCATGGGGGCACTGCAATTTCACCTGCAGATTGCATTTTAAAAGTTAGTGGAAGTGTTATTCACAGGAAAGCAGCCAAGCCTGCTGTAATTACATGGCAGAATGTTTGATTACCCTATGTGTGGCAGTTCCTCCATTGCCTCCATGTTTTATAGACCAGACAGACTGGCCATTTCGATCATACTCAATCTGTATTGAGCAGATAGCTTCTGCTCTCGTAATAAATATCTGCTTAATCCCAGAAAATACTCCATCATCCCATGGCCGACCTCCATCTCCACCCCAAGGACCCGGTCCACAAGGAGCTGGCTCTTTTATCACCCCACAAACAACCTGAGAAGTTTAATAAATTTATATGAACTTAACTGCATATAATCTAGTGGTGATCATGTAAAATTAAGGTGATTACGCGTTACCTCCTCGGTTTGGCCTGGTCTTGCTGCTACTAGTTTATTAGACCATGGAGAATTATCTATCTCAGCAACATCCGCTTCAGAATGTTTAATTGCATCAGAAAGGTGATGCTTTGCTGGTTTTACTGTTCCTTCCAGCACATGTGCCCCAATAGCGTCAAGAAGAAAACCCTCCCTCCCGTGGAATCCTATGATTTTCCCTTCATCAATTTTGTTCGCGAAGGAAGGACCTTGTTCTTCTCCAAATGGCCCGTGCTTCCCTTTGTTTGTGTAAAAAGTAAGAGACTTGATGACATTTGGCCCCATGTACATTAAGGGTCCGTAGGTTCCTGTCACTCGTGTGAGTATTTCATATGGATAGTCGAAGATTATCTGCAGAAAGTGCAGAAAGAAAATAATGAAGTTGAGCCAATATTTCTTCTCAACTAGGAACTGGTGTTGACATAGAGAATTAATTATTTCTTGAGAGCTATTCACCTTGTCCGATTTGAATCCTCCACTTCCTCCATGTTTGCTTCCCCATATAGCCTGCCCATCACGATCATATTGAACTCTTATGGATGCAATCCCAACATGGCGTGATAAATGGATTTGCCTTATTCCAGTGTAGGTTCCATCGTCGAACTTGGAACCACCAACACCACCCCAGGGTCCATATACAATTACCCTCTCAGTTTTTGAGGGCACCCTTTCGGTAGCAATTGTCTGAATCATGACTCATATTTTAATTGTTTAATGCAAGAAAGAAGAATAAGAATGGAATGCTACAGCCTCAAAATAACCTACCGACGGAAGAAGCTCTCACCTTCCACTTAGTTCCAGCATCGCTGAGTTCTCGAGAGATTTGTTTTGAGAGCTTGCCTGACGAAAGGCCGCTAAAATCATCTTTTTTGCTGCTTTCTGAGTCACTGGACTCTCGAGAAACTTGTCGATAGAGTTTGCTAGGAAGAGAGCTGCCAAAATCATCCTTTCTGTTGGTTCCTCCACTGTCGTCCTCTGGAGAAATTTGAAGCGAGAATTTGCCAAAATCTTCCTTCTGCTTTACTGCAACAAATACATCAAACCCATTTCCTGCACCCTGCATCATCGTATAGCTAATATTATCAGTCCCGTTGGTAATATAATTTCTTGATTGGACCAGAGATTTCGAGGTCTTCTGTTTCTGTATAGGTTTCAAATATATGCCAATTGCATCAAGGTACCAGCCACTCTTCCCATGGAACCCAACAATCTTTCCCCCAGACGTTGGAAATGAAAAGTAAATTCCCTGCTCAACACCAAACGGTCCATAAGTTTTCTTGTTGCTTTGAAATGTGAGTGAGCGAACAAATACAGGGCCCCAACCATCCAAGCTGCCATAATATCCATGGACTGAAGTAAGAAACTCATCTGGGCAGTCGAGCTTGACCTGCAAAATTTGATCATACAAGAATAATTGCTTTGCATGCATGACGTGATGGTGTTTATATAAAGCAACTAAAACCAATAAAACCAAAGATCTGTTGTGACCATGGTGGTGCAGTATTCTGTGTTGGAATTTAAAGCTGATTCCAGACCTGCCGCAGATGCTAACAAAGTCTGTGAAACAGGATCATGAAGAACTGAAGAATTGAAGATCAAGCTTTAAGTGTTTTTTGTTTTGATATTGTAATTCGGATTATTAATATCCTTAGTGCTCTTAGTCTATTACAGCATTGTTTAGCTTAATTCAGTTAAGAGTCAACAATCGTAGAAAAGTCAACTTTAACAGATTTTTGAAAAACTAGCCGTTGTAATCGTTTGATTCTTATAAATAAGATTTATGGGATGGCAGTAACCATACGAAGCTATTCTGCCAATGTGTGATTGTTCTCTCTACTCAAAACTATCAATTTAGTAAAGTTCTTTTTTCTGGAAAAATACATTCCCAGTTTTCAATCTCTACAGTAACAGTTTTCTGGAGATTTTTAGAGTTCGTCCGTACGAATCTCTACAGTACTTGTTTTTCACGAAATTCTCAGAAATCTTTCGTAAATTCTAACATTCTGACCGATCAGAATAAGAAACTAACACTCTTATCAGCATTAACACCGACTAACCGTTGTTTTCATGCCTCCATTGCCACCATGGATCTGTGACCATATCGAGGTCCCTTTCCTATCATACTCAACCTGGATGGATTCAATACCTGCTCCATGGGCTATCACCAACTGTTTTACTGTGGAGTGCACTCCATCATCCCAAGGAAATCCTTCCTGACCACCCCATGGTCCAACAGCCACCGGTTTCATCTCGCCGTCCTCGGAACTCTGTTGGAACATCTTTGTAATCTCAACTAATTGGTCAAACACAAAATATTGCACTAAACCAAGTAATAGAACTAAAAAACGTTATTACCATTTTCAATGGACTTAGTTGAAGCTGAACAGAACTACTTGTGTGAGGAACTGACACAGCGCGGGTGGGATTCGAAAGGCATAGCTTGAACTTATCATATAGAAAAGGGTGTTTTTTATTTTATTTTTGTGCGCGAGAGCTCTACAAAGTGATTATCGAACTTTGTAGAAGGCACCGATTAGCTGTCCCACTAAGCATAGAAAAGGATTACAGAGGAGATCAAGAATCGGATCCAAGAAAGGAGCATCGTCATCTTGTGCTCTAAAAGTTTCTTGCATTTGCACCGTCGAAAATCTCTATTATTCAATGACCATTCTTTCTCCTAGTTTCTTATTTTAAAGTAAGGACGTTTGTTCTGATTTCAGAATATTTAGAGCTTCAAAATTAGGGTTTTTAATCATGGTCATGTATACACGCAAATTCAATAGATGCCTGGAAAAAGAAGACATGACAGATGCCCAATAGCAGAGAGAAAAAAGGAGCATTCTTCTCATAATATGGGTGCGGGTGATGGCAATATCACAGAGAGCAAAAACGTCTAGTGCGGGTCGCTTTACTTGATTCTGCGCGCGGAGCTGTGAGCAGGAATCATGTTTTGTGATATCTTCTATGTGTGTTTCTATTTTTTATACTACATTTTTAATGTGTTTGTAATTTATTTAAGTTTAATGGAAGTTATTTTTATGAATTTGATATACCTAGTAAAATTTGTGAATTAATTGCTAAAAAATAAAAAAAATCAGCATTTTATATTTGAAACCTTGTTTCTTGTGACAATTTTTTCACTAGTTATAATTTCATAATGTGAAAGTGGTTAAATCAAAGTTAAAATACATATGTCAATCTTTATAGTAAGGTGTTATTGTAAAAAAAATCAAGTTCATTTGGACTTCTAATCAAACCTAT
Organism: Salix purpurea; assembly: GCA_027405865.1. Taxonomy (NCBI): domain Eukaryota; kingdom Viridiplantae; phylum Streptophyta; class Magnoliopsida; order Malpighiales; family Salicaceae; genus Salix; species Salix purpurea. The sequence goes on along the minus strand of CM050329.1, from coordinate 1,646,930 downwards.
GGGATTGAGCTGAAATTTTATTTGTAACTCAATTTTCAGTTTTCACATTATAGATTCAAATGAGTATATCTTGAGTCTCAGATACCAAAATAATGCAATTTTAAAGCTCAAATTTATCTTAACATCCAAAAATGCAACCTTTATGAAAGATAAAAGGAAATATAAAATCATTTTAAATGTGGTACCCGAACGCAAGCTGAAGAATGAGATTGATTTTATAATCCGATGAGAAAACGAACAATGCCAAGTATCCCACTACGATTGAGAGTTTGACATTGAAAAAGATAGGTCTTAGCATTAAATAAAGGTGCAAATAAATCCTTTAACATGCCATAAATGAAAAAATATAGATGGAATGGTCAAATATTGCAGGAACCAAGTTAAAAATAAAGTCTAAGTTGCAAAATAACAATAGAGTTGTGGCAGTAGCAAAATTAGTTTTCAACACGAATTTTGAGTGATTTAACCCACTTCAAATGACCAGATAAAGCAAAACGAGTTAAGTGACATTAAAAACATTTAACTAGGAGAAGAATTCTAATGATAGACAACAACTACTGGAAGGAATAAAAAAAACTCACGACAAAAACAACATATTTTTTTCCTCTTTACAATATTCTTTTCTATTTGTTTTTGTTGATTTTTCAGTAGTTATCAACTAAACTTTTACTTTCATTTCAATGGGAATAGACATCATCTTCATTATTAAGTTATGAGAAGTAACATTATCATTATAATTCTTTCATATTTGTTATTGATTTGTGTTAATGTTTATTGATTTTTTTAAATAATATATATGTGCCTTTTAATTTCTTTCAATCCATAATTGTTGTAATGAATTAAAATATGAAGCAAATGAATTAACATGATTGTTGCAACTATCACTTTGATTTATCAAGGAGGAATAGACTAAGTTAAATTACTAAGCTTTAAACGGTTTCTTATAAATTTATAATAAGTTTTAGAGACTTCACTCTTAAGATTATTGCCGCCGAGTAAATTAAAATTGCTTTCCAATATTAAATTTGCTTGATGGTAAGAAATTGATTAGAGAATGTTATCTAATTAATTTACTTATAATCTTAATAAACATCAAATTTATTTGCTTGAATTGAAAGGATATTTTAAAGGCAGCAGAAGCTCACATCCAAAATAAAATAAAATAAAAAATTAGAATTATATTTTAAAGATTTCGCCGACCGAATATTATGCGATCTTCAATCAAAAGGCAGCAGAAGCTATGATCATGGTTAAGAGAACCATGATTGGATAGGTTTTCGGTGCAAAGGGCCGGGTGGAAGTGTCAGCTATATGGAAAGGAAATCTTACTCCACGGTCTCAAGATGAGACATTGTAGATAGCTCTTCCAAATATTGGAAAGTCCATTTGTCAGCAAACAAAACGAACTATAAAGGGGGGGAATCCCTCAAGATAGACGAGTCACCACAGTCTGCAAATGAGATCACGTTAGGTTAATTGCAGATCTTTAGGTAACATTTGCCCGCTGCTCACTGCTGTAACGACAAGTTCTTTTTCTTCATCACAAACAATCTCAAATTCCAAATAACCCAAAGTAAGCCAAAAGTCACAGAAACGAAAAGATTTACTCCTGTGATAATCATTCAGAAGCTATGGGAGAACTGTGAGCAAAAAACAAGATTCCTTCCGAATTCAACCTCTATTAAGATTTCCTTCCAGAAATTCTTACACTTGGAAACAAATCAAGAGCCTGGTTAAAAACCTTTTTACAAACTGAAAGTTCCAAAATTTCATCAGCTAATGTTGAATACTTGATGGTTTCAAGGCTTGCCCGCAACGGCTAGTGCTTTTCTTCTAAAAAAAAGAAGAGTTTATGAGCTTTCTGACCATAGATTCCATGAGAATTATCTATCTGATTGCCAGTTATCTCAGCCCATTGCAAAGGATGACCAAATGCCAGCTGCCAGAACAATAGAAAAGTTGAATCAATTAAACTCCTCTAGGAAAAGCTTTCTTAGTGGAACTAAAGCCGCAGTAATAGAATTTTATAGGAACTTCTCAAACCTGTCAACAAATATGGACGCAAAAGCATGCTCTTTAGTTAAAGAAAATATCTTCATGTTCAGCAAAGAAACGCAATCTCTTTATATAGAATGTTTTGCAGTTTTTATATCTATCATATCCACCTGCAAAGCACACAAATCTAGTCAGTGTAGGACACACAAGTGAAAGAGGGTATAGGTTGAAAATAAACTCTACAATCTATCATACCAGATTTAGATATAAACTGTTTAATACAAATTGCAAGAAAGCAAAGGTCTCTAACAAATCACCTTAAGCAAAACTGCTGCAAAGGGAACAAGAGCAATAATTTTTTAGCCGCTTGAACAGTATTCAGATTCTAAACTACTCACAATCTTATATTTGAAACTGATCTCGCAAACCAATTCACACGTCTTCAGTTTTCATCTTCTACTTTTACCAGTAATCACCACAGGAACAAGACCCTGATTTAAAGTGGTGGAAGAAGTTTGAGTCACTCAAATATATTTCACATCCATGTTTAGCGGAGATGTATTTTGCCATCCTATGGCAATCTGCACACGTTCTAAGGTTTTTCACAATTCTTATACTTTGAGGTGCAGAAGGTGAGCGAATAATGGCAAACGCAAGCGCAAGCTTTTCACTATGGATGCCGACAATTTCTTCCTTCTCTTCCTCCTCCTCCTCCTCAATGCAACACCCACAGTGCAGATCATGTACCCTGGCTTCCGTTGATACTCGTTCTACCCAAGAAAAGAGGTCCGAGTATGATGTAGACTGATCACCCGCAACAAAAGAATGCACCGTGTTGTTGACTTCAATCCAGCTCTGTCCTTTAGGTTTTTGTACTTCATTTCTATTTTCATTTTTCTTCACCTTTGGCGCATCTTCATATTTTCCATGCATAGCATATGACTGCAAAATTGACTGGTGGTTTGAAGAATTACTTGGTTCCAAATCAAGTAACATTTCCCTTGCACGGATTGCCAAGGCAGAATTTCCATGATTCCTGCAGGCAGTTAGTAAGGCATACCAAACTGAGGATTGAGGCTTGATTGACATACTGTCAATAAGTTCTATTGCGTCTTGGAGCCTGCCAGAGCGACCATACAAATCTACCATAGCTGCATAATGTTCTGAAGCTGGTATAATCTCAAAGTCTTCTGTCATACTGGAGAATAATTTCCTCCCCTCATCCACCATTCCAGCAAGACTGTGCGCAAGGATAATATTCACAAGAGTACCTCTGTTGGGTTTAAGTCCCAACTCTCTCATCTGATCAAGGAGACCAAGCGCAGAGTCTGAACAACCATGTAAGACATACCCGGTAATCATTGAGTTCACAGTGATGAAATCTTTGGATAGGATTCTATCAAATATTGCTCTTGAATATCCTATTTCCCCTGATTTGGCATATGTGTCAATAAGGGAGTTTGAAATAGAGAGAACAGAAACTAAATTTCTGCGCAACACAAAACCATGGATCTCTTTAACTTTTTTTAGCGCAACTAAACTTGCACAAGCTGGTAACATGCTCAAAATGGTAACAGGGTTGGGACTAATGCAAGATGATTGCATTTGTCGAAATATGCCTAATGCCTCGTCTTTTTTCCTAATTTGCAGAAAACCAGCTATAAGAGAGTTCCATGATGCACTATCCCGCTTGATTTCTCCCTCCTTCTCCATCCTATGAAAGATATCCATGGCTTGGTCCTCATCACCACTTTGAATATATCCCGATATCATAGTATTCCAAGTAACAACATTAGGTTGTACCTGAGACTTCTGCATCTTCGTGAAGAGCACATAGGCCTTGCCACAATATCCAGCTTGACAGTATCCTCCAATCATTGAGTTCCAGGTATAAAGATCCTTCTCTGACATCAAATCAAATACCAGCTGAGCAGCACCCAGCTGCCCACACTTCGAGTACATGTCAATGAGTGAATTCCCAACCAGTACATCATTAACAGAACCCATCTTAATAGCAAGGGAATGGATTTCCAACCCCATATTCAACACCTTCAAAGATGCAACGGCTGATAAAGCACTCGTAATGGTAACTCCATTTGGTTCAACGCCTGCCAAAATCATCTCCTTGTACAAATCCAACGCCTCACCGTTCCTGTTATTTTGAGCAAACCCCGAAATCATAGCAGTCCATGCAACAACATCAGGTCTAACCCCAAAACTCACCATCTTCTTCATCAAATTCATCGCGACATCACATTGCCCTTTCTGGTTATAACCAGCAATCAATATATTCCAAGTAACTAGACCCGGTTCAATCCCTTCTTCACACATTGCATCAAATAATCGATGTGCTTCCTCGATCTCACCCTTAAAACAATAACCAGACATCATAGCATTCCAAGCCACTATATCTCTCTCATCCATGCTCTCAAAAAACCTCCTCGCTAAACTCAACTTCCCACACTTTGAATACACAGCCAAAACCGAATTATTAACACGCGGAAAACTTCCCATCCCACATCTGACCACAAAAGAATGCAACAATTCCCCAGTCTTTCCATCCCCACAATTCCCAACCGCTTGCAAAATCTTAGGTAACAAAAACCCATCAGGCAAAACATTATCTTCCATCATCATATAATACAGCTCCACAACTTCCCTCCACCTTTTCTCTCTACAACACGCACCGATCATCGCCGACCACGTGAACAAGTTTCTCTCAGACATTTCATCAAACACTTTGCGTGCATCCCTTAAATAACCACATTTCGCATACATGCTAACTAACTTAGTTTCAATAACTGGAGATTTTTCCTGCACGACACTAATTCGAGCGTGAATTTTTCGTCCCAGATTAATAGAATTGGTGTCAATGCAAGATTGGAGTAAATTCATGTAGGTCCTGGGTGTTACCTTGGACCCTTGTTGAGCTACGGAATCAAGAACTGTTATGGCGTCGGTTAGACTTCCGTTTTTGCAGAGGGAGTCCAAGTGGGAGTCAAAGGATTTTGGGACAGGATTTTTAGCGAAGGAGATTGAGGATTTGATGGATTTTTGTGAGAATTCTGATAGACTCTCTTGTCTGCTTTGGATTGTCAGTGGGGTTTTTGAGAAGTTTCGTATTATTACCAAGTTCTCCATTTCTTTTCAAAGAAATTTCTTTCTTATTATTTCAGGTGAGAAATGGATAGTGAGAGGGAGAGCGAGCTGAAGTGAGGCAGAAGGAAGAAGCAGCTCAAATGGATAGCAGTAGAGATCCTCTGTAATCTTGTTCACACACAATCATCGGTGTTTATTATGATTCTTGCCACGTGGAATTTGTATGTTTTTTTTGGTGAGACAATTGTCAATGTGTGTGGGAGCACACACCGTAAGTGGATTTTCTTCTTCTTCTTCTTCTTTTTTTCTTTCCTTTTTTCAGGTCTTAAGGATTAAGGTGTTTTCAAAGCATGACTTTTGATAATACGAGAGCATCTTTAAAACAATTTTCATTTGAACTGAAAATATATTGAATTATTATTATTATTATTATTGTAAGATTTTATGATTTTTATATAATATCTTCCAAAAGGAAATATGTGTGTGTGTGTGTGATTTTGATTTTTCTTAGAATATATTTGTTTTTGCGGTTCAACATGTTTTAGAAGTGTTTTTTTTTTTAAATTATTTTTGAAAATATATTCCACTAATGTTTTTCTAATAACTCTAATATACTAATATAAAAAATAAAAAAATCTAAATAAGTAACATTTACTATATTTTTAATTAATAAACACTAAACAGCATTCATACATAGAAGGAATTGCCAAGTTAATTAAAAAACTTGTTCATGATCATTTTGACAGGGCCTCCCCGCTCGCCAAGTCCTTGCTGGGACAAGTCATTAGGTCGTTGCTGTAAATGAACTCCAATTGCATTCAAGTAACACCCACTCCTTCCATGGAACCCGACAATTTTTCCTTCAGTCTTCGAGGAAGTGAAAAATGTTCCCGCCTCCTCCCCGTATGGTCCATACTTGGCCTTGTTCGTATGGAATGTGAGAGATTTTATGCAACCACGATCATCTCCCGTGGGAGAAGCATTATAACCGCTAACACTTGTGAGGAATTCATCTGGGTAGTCAAATTCGATCTGTTTATTTATCACAAGTTCATTAAGATTTCACTGGGGAAGGTCGAAATTGAAATTGAAATTGAATGAACATATGAAATTAGAATTATAAGCTGATAATTACCATATTAGAGCTTCCTTCACTGCCACCTCCATGCCTAACTGACCACACAGATTGGCCATTTCTGTCATACTTGATTTGTATACAGTATATGGCTTCTCCTTCGGTCAAGAAAATCTTCTTCACCCCAGAGAACACCCCATCATCCCAGGGCTTTCCCCCACCCCATGGCCCTGATACTTGTGGAGCTGCTGCTTCTTTCACCACTCCAGGGACTACCTAGTAAAACCGTGATTCTTAGTTGTATTTGTTAGAGAATAATATGAATTATATTCTGAAAACTTATTTAACAGTTTAAGTTTTTAAATGATATAGTTAACTTAAAGTATTTAGATAAAGTCAACACATGCATATGTAATAAGGAATGCGTACCTCGTATACTTGAACTGCTTTGGTAGCGAAGGACTCGTATGAAGGCCGAGGTATTGGTCGAGAGATGGGCAATGCTCCTTCTAGAACATGGACTCCAATGCTATCAATGAACCATCCCTTTCTTCCATGAAACCCAACAATGACTCCATTGTTAGATCCAGAGGAGAAAGAAATCCCTTGTTCATCTCCAAATGGTCCGTACTTCCTTTTGTTGGTGTGAAATGTAAGTGATTTCACAACTGTAGGCCCTCTTAAGATTGTTGATCCATAATATCCTGTTATGTGAGTCAAGATTTCGGATGGATAATCAAAAGCTATCTGTTATAGAACAACAAAAAGAATGACTTGTCAGCAAAAAAACAGCCCACGCAATTTGACAGGAAAAAAAAACAGTGACAGACAAGGTTTTGAAGCATGTCTGAGGCACCTTGTCCACTCTAATTCCTCCGCTTCCTCCATTTTTGCTTCCCCATAGAGCTTGTCCATTCAGATCATAGCAAGCTCGAATCGAAACAACACCTCCGTAACGTGTTAAATGAACTTCACGGACTCCTGTATAAACTCTATCATCAAATATATTTCCACCATTGCCACCCCAAGGTCCATATGACACTGCCTGTTTTGTGTTCACGAATCCAGCAAAAGGAGTCTCTTCTCTACTAATAACAGCCTGGAAATATGTAAAGTTCATTTAGCTAATTAAATGTGCTCCACCAAAATGATACGAAAAGCGGATGTTATGTTACCAACCTTGCTGCCTGGTTCATCTTCAAGATCATGATCGAAGCCTTTGTTTTTCTCATCAGTCCCATTTGCTGTGTAGTATTGTGGGGTACTGAAAATATTCGATTGATTTAGTTGCAGGAGAGGCATCAGGTATACTCCAATGGAGTCGAGGTACCAACTACTGCGGCCATGGAAACCAACTATCTTGCCCCCAGTCATTGGAATTGAAAAATAGGTTCCGAACTGAATACCAAAAGGCCCGTACTTCTTTCTGTTGCTTTCAAACATTAATGAACGCACAAGGACCGGGCCATACTCCACTAAACAGCAAATATAGCCACTAATGGAAACAAGATATTCATCAGGATAATCAAGCTTGACCTGCAAAATCGAGCCCAGAATTCTACTTGGAAAAGCATTCTAGATTTTGTTAAGCAAATTAGTATGACGTTTAGAGCTGATAGTACTGACCTTGTTTGTTTTCAGACAACCAGTTCCACCATGCTTATCCGACCACACAGAGGACCCCCTCTTGTCATACTCAATATGAATGGAATCGATAGCAGCTCCATGGCAGATCACCACTTGCCTTACGGTGCTGTAAACTCCATCGCTCCACCGCGCCCCGCTTTGCCCTCCCCACGGTCCAACTGAAACGTGGTTATTGCCGAATCCTTCATAGCTCTGTCACGTGCATTTAACTAGTCTCGATAAGCTATCACAGGCCAGCAAAATTTGAGCAAATGAAATATTTGAATGATGGCAACTTACCATTGTGATCCTAGGAGGGGAAACACAGTATAGATGACAGTGTGGAGAGTTGTCTGTCAAAGTTTAAGACATGGTGCGGGTAGATTTTTATAGGCAGCATAAAATTTGTTTAGTGCTGGGAAATTTATTCCCATATTGATCAGGAAGGAGAGAATCCACTAGTCCATGAGGAACCTTGGAAAAGTAGACTACATCTATCACAAACAGCGCATCCACACAGGTCCCATCAGCACCACCTTACCTTCTTAAGGATTAGACAATGGTGCTGTCGGTATGAGTTCTCAATGATAAATACACAGCCTTCCAGGAAATTAGAACAATGATTCTTGAGATGTTCTACTTGGCACGAAACCAGGAAATAACTTTCTGGTGCTCTTAACATTTTCCCGTACTTCACACAAGGCATCGCATTCGAAAATGCCTTTCTTTTCATTTTTGGAAATTTGTGGTTTTGTCGTGATTCATAAGGCTAGAAAGATCTCTTTTTTAGGAATTGGATGCAATCCATTCCAGTTTATCACAATCAGTAAGAGTTGATTTTTTAATTTACCGTTGTAATTCAATCTAGGCTGTGAATTCTATTCAGAGTAATCTTCTATTTTTTTACAGAAATGTTAAATTTTGGTTTAAAAATATTGTGACATTTCCTTTTATATTTATATATATGTATAATTTAAAGTTGAATCAAATTCCAAATATAAAAATAAATTAACTTCAAATCATGCAATACAAAAATAATATCAGGCATGAACATATAATTTCAAAATTTCAGTTCACAACAATGCATCGAAAATCAAGACTAATTTTGAAACAATTAATAAAAACTCTCTTTATAAAAAGCAATAAATGACCAACTAGAAGCATTCAATGCATGTTTCATACGGTGGCAGCACTGGTGCTCAAGTGTTCCATGCTTGGCATTTTTATCTCAGACATGGGCATCATGTATAATCTTTGTGTTGTAAAGTATATTTATCGAATCAGTTTTGGGCTTCACGTGGGCTTGATTTGAAATTAAATGGGATAAAAAATTGATCACGTCAAATGAATTCACTTGGTTAAAATATGACCAACTCAAAAGATGATTTTGACAAAATAAAAAAATCAAATAGCCGAGAATATAATTTGAACTTTAATGTTTTTTAATTCGTAAATAAAAAATCCCCGTTCCACTAAGATGAACATATGTAAGCACATTTAATTTTAAAATCATATACATATTTGATCTACTAGATTGACATGATGAAATTGACAGGCATTAATAGGATTAAGCTTCCACCCGAATATGACTATTATGGATTCTTTTTGGCAATTGACCCGGGTTAGGTTCGGCGCCATGGAATAATCCAAACCATGATCTGGCACACGTATTCTCGAAATGCTTCTTCACTAGTGAAAGAAACCAAATCACCACACGTGGCTCGTGTAATCAAAATACTGACCTTGTTTGTATTCTTAAAATGCTTTTTTTATTGTTAAAGGTAATTTAATTATTTTAATTATTTAGGTAATAATATTGATAATAATTTTAATGTTATAGTCATTATAATGACGGTAACATAGAGATAGATTTTCAAGGATATTTTTTTTCTTTTGTAGAGAGAAAAATAACTAATTTTTTTTTATTATTGCAGATTTTTTTACAATTTATATTTTATTTGTTGTATTTATTTTAAATTAAATTATAAAATAAACCAATTTTAATACAGTGAATTTGACAATTCAAGTATCCACATCTTTTTTTTAATGATGATAATAATTTTATATTGATAATTTTATTAAAAAAATATTAAACAAATAAATTTATATCAATTTAAAAATTGCAATTCACAATAACTCTATTTTATGATCTCAAGGGAGGCTGTCTTGTATTCCCGATACAAGGGTGATTGTATCAAAGTGCCATAAAGAGATGAGGAATCCCACTTCCAAAAAGAAAAAAGAAAAAGGATTGTATTTATTGAGCAACGCAAAAAGATATTCCATGAAACACTAAATCACATGTGCTTTTCTTCTGTATTTAAATCACCCCAAGGAAAGTCATTGTTATCTTGAATTTCTTAATACTAATGAATCAAGCGAGCATCACATTTGCTTTTCTTCTGTGGCCTTGTGATATTCTGATGGAAATACATGAAGGAAAAGCTACAAACCACTAAGTATGTGGAGATCTACAATCTAACTTTCTAAAAGCAAGTCAAGAACATGAAAAGTAATATGCCAAAAACCTGATTTGCAATCAAATTCGCTGAAAACTTTACATCCTTGGATGCTATCTATCTAGTGATCTTTGTTTGGGATATCATAGCATCTGCTTTAGTTATGTCATTTAGTCTCTTATAGTTTATCACCATTCTAGACTATTTCACTGTGAATAAATCTAGGATGTAAATAAAGACATCTCTCTTGATTGCAAACCCAGCAATTCTCAAGAAAAGTTATTTTGGAAGAGTTACCACTGCCAGCAACCCACGATGTCACAAGTGCAATTATATATCATAGCATCTGCTTTAGTTATGTCATTTAGTCTCTTATAGTTTATCACCATTCTAGACTATTTCACTGTGAAATACACAGAATAAATCTAGGATGTAAATAAAGACATCTCTCTTGATTGCAAACCCAGCAATTCTCAAGAAAAGTTATTTTGGAAGAGTTACCACTGCCAGCAACCCACGATGTCACAAGTGCAATTATTTGACCCACCACTACGGCGAATATGTTGAAAAGCAGCAAAACGAATAAGCAACAGAACAGAACAGAAATCTCTCTAGGATGATTGGTTTCTAGAATTTTCGACCGGTTCATATGATTTTGCGAAATTAAAAGATGCTGAATCCATCAAAAGGAAATTGTGGGTAATAACAATTTGGCTTGCCATGCATTTAATCGAAAATTGCTAGCCAGTTTCTAGCAGTCAACACAATGGCATGATAAGAGTCTAGCGAATCCCAGGAAAAGAAAGATACAGCTTTACAACTACACAAGCAAGATCATCCGGGCTTTGTAATACGTTGCAAACTAGCTTCTCATGAGAAAAAGATTAACACATGACAATAAAAATGTCAAATACACGCATATGATCCATAATTAAGTACTTGAAAGAAGGACATTGCAAACTGTTGCGCCTATTATGCAGTCTAAGCCGAGTGCTTCGCAACCATTGCTTGGAGGCCATCTTTATCAGCACCCACAATTTTGTCCACTGTTTTTCCGTCTTTCATGAAAATAAAAGTTGGCATCGCCTCCACTTGGCAGTCCGCGGCAACAGACTGAAAAACATACAATAGCATCAATTAGAGAAGAAAGAGAGAGAGAGAAACACAGTTAAGCACGAGATTCTCATGCCATTCACTTAGCATCAAGCAGGCAACGGCATATGATTTTTTACCTTCAACTCATCCACATCCACCTTCAAGAAGGTGACATTGGTAAACTTCTTGGCCAACTCCGCGAAAATCGGAGCAATGAATTTACATGGAGGACACCATGAAGCAGTGAAATCCACCACGATCTGTAAGAGCAAGTTTCTTAGTAAAATCCAGATAAAACAGAATCGTGCGGCCGAAAAAATAGACAGATGCATCATTTTTATACACAAATCTCAAGCAATTTACTCGTGAAAACTTCAGACTCGACGTCAATCAATGAAAATCCGGACTCAATCTCTTTAAATCAAAATTACCATCAAATCAGGTGATTTGTTCAGGGAAAATAAAACCAACCCAGAAAACCCCATTAATCAATTGGGGGGATCAAAGTTTCCACGAAGAAAAATAAAAAGAAGGAGGGCGGAAATCCCAATTTTAATGGCAAACACAACACTAAAGGTAACAAAAGAATAAAAAATGATTAGTTAAATACCAGCTTCTCTTTTCCCTTCTCTAGTTGCGCTTGCCAGGCTTCAACGTTGTGGCAGGCAATCACTTGTCCTTCTTCTGCCATTTTCCTTCGGAAAAATCTGTAGCTACGCAACGGTCCCCCTCTTCTATCCGTTTTGAGTATTTTGACTAGTAACCTTGAGATTTGGAGTGACTAAGCTCCTGACCCCCATCCATTATATATATAGTTCGGTTACTAAAATGCGTCTTCTTTTTAAACAATATTACATATATGCCATTCGGCTGGTTGTGGACGGCATTCCTTGCTGCGGGTGCACGTGACTTATCCTTATACGTCAGGAGGGGGGGGGGGAATCGGGTTCAGCCGTGTGAACGAGCAGAAATTAGGAGTAGATCGAATCTCTTTGAAGAATGACGCGACGCGCACACGGCCAATGCAACTCAAAGTGCCCACGTGCCAGTTTCTTCTGGGTGGGTTTTTATCGTGTGCTTATTTTCTCCAGTTTGATTGGTCTCCTATTTTGGTTAAAATGGGCTGGGCCTAATATTAAACGGGCTTCGGACAGTGGGCTGTTAGTGATGCAACTGCAACCATCGCTTATCATGTTGTTGACTTGCTGCTGCGTGCTGAGAGTTATAGAGGGTTTTTTTCTTTCTTAACAACAAAATTGGACGAGGTTAGGTTAGTTGAGATCGACATATCAAAGTTTAAGGCATCACCGAAATCCTTATTCCTCAATTCTTCATCTAACTTCTTTTTCATTAACTTCTAGCAACGTTGCAAAATTAGACTTGAAATAGGGTGTTTATTATTTTATTCTCTCTCATACATTTCTCTAAATTTAATTAAATGGTAGTGATAAAATAATAATAATAGTAGTAGTAGTAGATGATTTTGTATACGAACTCAGTCTCTGAAATCATAATCTAACTAGGCATGACCTACGTCATGTTGTATTTTTGTATATTTTTCCCCAATAAGAAACAATGCCTATATGCTGCAAATGTATTTAAAAAAAAAAAATAAGAGAACAACAATGTGTGTTGTAGCATTGACCGTGTTTAATAAGTTAATTTTATTTTAATTAGACAAGCAAATAATAAAAAATAATAGTAAACAAATAGTTTTTTAAATTGCGATACCTTAGAAAAAAACATGGAAGTACAAGATTAGACAAAAAAAAAAGGACTTGAATCAGCCCAAGATAGCATGATAAACATGTAACCTTGGTGATATTAGATGAGTCAGCATAGGTTAACTCGCAAAAATAATGTTATGGATCATGAGATTGAGATAATATGATAAAACAATTAAAAAATACATAGAGGTTTTTTCTTAAGAAAAAAGATTGGTGTTGAATGATGAAACAAAAAAACAAAAAAAATATTGACCCACGTTAACTTTTTAAACTCATGACTCGGGTCATGAAACACCATGCATGAAAAAATAGTGAGACATATTCCTTAAAAAATTAAAATGTCGAGGAGAGAAACGAGGAAATAAATTAACCACGCAAAAAGAACTAAAACAAGAAATAATAATTAAAAGAATATAGTGAAAATTAAAATAAGTTATAAACAATTGTTTTTCTTTTATTTGAAGGTTAATCTGGAAAACAAACTTAAACAAAAAATAAAAGAATGAGGATTGAATTGAAACATAACACGTCGTGAACTTAGATTTGAAGGTGAAATTAAAAACCAATAAAACTTTTACAAAAGAGATAAGAAAAAAAAGGAGAAGGGACAAAACTTTTTGATTTAAGAGTTTAAATTAAAAATACCAACTTCAATAAAACAGAAAAAAGGAATGAAGACAAAAAAAAAAAAAACACGCCATAAACTTGCATTGAATGATAAAATTAAACACCAATAAATTTTTATAAAATGATAAAAGGGAAAAAACAATATAATAAGGACTAAGATAAAAAAAAATATGCAAAGTTGAAATTGAAGGACTAAATTGAATTTTTTTATTTTATTTTACAGAGAGGTCAACATAAAAACAAGAACCTAAAAGAAAAAGGACTGGAGTGCGAATATAAAAAAACAAAAAAGATCAATATGCAAATCATGAAAGAGGAGAAAAGGAAGAAAATAATAAAGATATTCATCGACAACATAGCACTCAACTACCTTTCTCGCATGGCATACCAGGAGGAAATGCGTCAATGCATCAAACAACATGACACAGGAAAGGGTTATACCACTAGAAGGTGTCATGGAAATCATTTAAAACGCTCATGCATCTCCTCGTATTAACACATGCAATTCACGTGTCGATAACTTTTTTAAACTCAATATTGTTCAATACTCGCTAAAAAAATCACATTGCCCTCGACAAAACATTAATAATGATAATAAATTTGAAATAACAAAAATAATCACCAACTCGAAGTTGTTTATTCATCTTCTTCTTCGTATTCCTTTTCACTTTAAAGGCATTTAAATAGTTTAACCATGTATTAAAAAAAACTATCCTCATATGTTATGCATATATTTTTTTCTGTTATTTTTATATTTTCATTATTTATAACAAATTAAAAATATACTATTACCAATATTATTTTATTACTATAATCCACGACAAAAGAAAATTAATACCACATTTAAATTAAAAACTTTAAAATTCATTCTCGTAAGTTTAGATGCTGAATTTTCATGGAGGTCTGATTTGGTCCATTTTAGTCTAAAAAACACTCCTCATTGATTGAGTTATAAAACTTAATTTGAAGATAATTTAATCTAAAATCCTATAATCCAAACTTTGGATTTTTTTTTGTACAAAAAGTGTAAAAAACAACAATATTTTTTATAAAACAACATAGATTTTCCTGTAATCCCAATTAACTCAGCTTTCAAATCAACGAGTTAATAAATTGACTTGTTGAATTGAGTCATGCTAGATATTATATAAATATGCTTTTAAATTATTGATCTCTAGGTATTTATGAGTGTAATAATAATAATTTTTTAAAGTATTTTTTAAAATTGTGTGTGTGTGTGTAATATTTCTATTTTTTTTTTAAATTTAGCCCTTCTCTATTCGGCCCCAAAACCAAACGTGGCTCAACAACAAGATAAGCACAGATTTTTTTCATGAATTGAAAACGATTTGGCTAGCAACAGCAACCGGAAGGGCACATTTGACATTGCCAATAGCCTAGCACAAGATAACCCTACTCCCACGTGGGTAACTCCTTACCACACCACCAAATTCCTACCCCACCCCTTCCATTTAATCCACACTTCCCTCCCCTCTTCTTAAAACCACCAGATCCCCAAAATCAATGGCTTTCAGACACCATAATCACATGAAAACACATCATCATCGAACAACTTCCAGGAATCAAAACATTTTACTCATGGAACTGAACTGAACCGAACCGAACTAAAGTTTCTGTCTATCGACATTTCTAATCTTCCCCAAATGGCTCTTCCACAGCTAATCTCAACGCGCAAACCCTCATTAAACCCCAACTCCACAGCTCTTTCCTCATTAAACACTAACAATCTCAATTCCCTCTCCAAATCGCCATCATCACTTGACTCGCTCCTCCACAGTCGCCGCCAAAAACGGCGAGCAGCCTCGTTAAAATGCTCGGCCTCATCGTTCTCCGAGAAACACCACAACACAAACCATCCAAAATCAGACGACGTCGTTGAACTCCCACTATTTCCACTCCCGCTAGTTCTATTCCCAGGCGCAATCCTCCCTCTCCAGATCTTCGAATTCCGCTACCGCATTATGATGCACACCCTCCTCCACACCGACCTCCGTTTCGGTGTCATCTTCTCCGACTCCGTCTCCGGCACCGCCGAAGTGGGCTGCGTCGGTGAAATCGTCAAGCACGAACGCCTCGTCGATGATCGATTCTTCCTCATTTGCAAAGGGCAGGAACGATTTCGTGTAACTAGTGTAGTCCGTACGAAGCCTTACCTTGTCGCGGAGGTGACGTGGCTGGAGGACAGGCCGTCAGGGGAGGAGGACGTGGAGGCGTTATCAACGGAAGTGGAGACGTACATGAAGGACGTTATAAGATTGTCGAACCGGTTAAATGGGAAGCCTGAGAAGGAAGCGCAGGATTTGAGAAGGAATATGTTTCCGACTCCGTTTTCATTCTTCGTAGGAAGTACTTTTGAGGGAGCTCCGAGAGAGCAGCAGGCCTTGCTTGAATTGGAGGATACCGCGACGAGGTTGAAGAGGGAGAAGGAGACTTTGAGGAACACACTTAATTACTTGTCTGCTGCCTCTGCTGTTAAAGATGCCTTTCCTTCTTCATAGTGTAGGTAAATAACGTTTGGTGTTTGACTGTGTTGGCAATTTTATACACAAGAAACTGGCTTTTTTTGTTAGATGTTGAACTGTGGATATTTTATAAAATGATTAAGATTTTTGCTCACAAGGGATAGCTGCTTAACGGGTAATGTGACGTGTAATTGCTTACTTGATAGTTTGGATTCGAGTGATTTGTGATTATTCTTACATGTGCTGTGCTCTGCTCATGCTCAGCCAATCATAGAATTGTGGAAGCTTGAAAAACCATTAGTTAACGTTGATCATGTCTGATTTAGCACGGCGAGCTAGTGTTTGTATGGAATTGATCTGTCTTAACTCCAACAATGATGATCGAGATGTTCTAGATGATTCCTGATAAGATTTTGTGTGCAGTGTGCTGTTTATAGCTGTATTTGAGTTAAACTATCCAAGAAATTAACTTCGGAGGGTATGAGATTTGCTGCGATGTCCAACAAAAGAAGTTCCACGTTTTACCAGATGCTCCCTTCTCCTTTTCTTCTTGCATGATATTATTAAGTGGCTCACGAGCTATATGTGGCATCGCTTAGACTACAAAATTCAGCATAGTTTTGTATCAGTTTCTTGCAGGCTAGTTTTCATGCATTTGAAAGGTTTACAAGTTACTAGTTTACCTGAAGCAATTCTTCTGGTCAGAAGATTTTGAGATTTATATGTTGGTAGTTCGCGAACTATAACTCTTCATCTCACCATCTAAATTTGCATCTATGGCTGTGTTCTGATGAATTTTGACGGACACGGATAACCCTATACCCGCGTAGCTTCATTTCGCATGCCACAAGTGCTTCATACCTTCTTAGGCAACTCTGTTATGATATACAATGTTGAGATATAAACTAGGAAGCAAGAAGGTGCTACCGTGCGACCGAATTCCATGAAGAAATATTCAAGATTTTTTCCCTACTGGAAAAAAAAATACACAAAACAGAAATGCAATGTGATGGAAGGGCTACATACTAATAGATGCTCGCAATAATCTTTATGCACCATGCCGAAAGGTTCAATCTGATACGACATATTTCTCCAGACTCCCTTCACCCGCTAACAAATTTTAATGGTTTAAACCAATAGGCTCCAGCGCCTAATAGTTTTTATCGAGTCTTTTCCCTTCAATGGTGAATCGTAAAACAACAGCATGGAATTGTACAGCAATGGAAGCATGATATAAAAAAATTCCCCAGCATGGTGGCTTCATCGAATCCAGGCTTCAATAAGGGAATCCCAGCTGCTTAACTTCCCGGAGGTTTTTCCCTCAATCGCTTCCATTCTTGTGGCATTACCAGCACGCTGCGAGCACAGGAGAGTTTTAGTCTAAAGACGACAAAATTCTGAAAGCAAGCTAGCATAGGTGTTTGGCTTTGCATTTCTTAGGAGGTTATTGCTAAAATACTACAATCGATGAAATATTATCATAATGAATCTCTCCTAGGACAAAATTACGTGGATTGCTGTTTCTGTCTATCCTAATTGCCTACGAAACGACCTTGTATATGTACCAATGCCAGGTACTAGAGCTTAGACCTGAACAAACAAGCTGGCCTTTTCAGACAAGAACCAGCAGCTAAAGAAAAATACCAAAATAAAGTCGGGTCGTTTTAAACGAGCTTCAAATTGAACTTAACAGGGCTATACAGAAGGATCGACACCAGAGATCTATGGTAGCCTAAATATGTTCCTGGGTTGTCTTATATGATCATGTCTCACCATTTTTAATGCCCAGGTTGAAAGCAGAGAAGTCATACTGACCTTAAGGCACATGTTCATGTCAGTGTCACAAATTGGATAATCATGGGGGCAACAGTGGAGTCGGTCTTTACAGCAAACGGCAGAATCCAATCCGCAGCACTTCCATGAAATGCATATTCCAAAAAATTTGCTTGCGCAGCAGCAGGTCTCTCCTGCTCCACAGCGAGTAAAAAAACTACATCTGGTGGGTCCTGGTGGAGGAGGAGGTGGATTTGGGCTAGTCTTTACTGGATAGGAAGCTAGCATGTTGATACCACAGACCCCTTGAGAATTGCCACTATTGCGCTGCATATGCATATAGCCACTCATTCCCCAGCTTGTTCCCCATGAGTTCTTCACAATCCAGTAATCCACTCCATTTTCTGACCCATATCCTACAATTAATACAGCATGATCCAAAGACGTTGAGCATGGGCCAGTGAAAATCCCCTATCATACAAAATAATCAGAACACTTCCAATCATAATCATATTTCCTGTCACAGATATCACTACTCAGCCATATTGCCACAAGGACCAACCTTTGAATACATCTGAAATGCTCTCTCACTGCCGCATATACCCACACTCACGGGCTGAGCTGCCACAGCTTGTAAGAGCTGCTTCTCGTTGTTTGGTGGCACGTCAACATATTTATCAATAGTCACAGCATGCCTCTTCAACTGCAATACAGTAAGGCAAAGCATGCATTTTGAAAAATAAAACACTACAAAAATCTACAAGCCAAGCTGCCAAGAACACACACATGCATATGCAGGAGGTGAAAAGAATCCGACCAAAACAAGCGCAAACGGGGAAAATAAAGCTCACCTTTTCCTTTTTGCAGGTCCCATCCTGTGCTCGATATGGATAATCTTCCTCAGTATCAATCCCGTGGTTGTTTATGACAAATTTGAATGCATAGTCCATGAGTCCACCCTCACAGCCACTATTGAAACTTCTATCACAGTCAACTAACTCTTGTTCCGAAATGCTAACAAGAGATCCAGTGGCAATCTTATTAATAGCTTCGATGGCCCCAGTAGCTGAGAACGACCAACAAGCACCTGGATAATTCAGCAGTTGATTTAGTTCTTTAAGTGCATTAAAAAGATGAACTGCGGCAGTTCAGACCAAACCGAGAAACAGTTCTGAAATACACTTGCCAGCTGCATCTGCAATTCTATACCAAGCTAATAAGGACAGACAGCGAGCATTGTAGCTACATGATTTAGGGATGATAAAATAACTTGCATGAAAATAGTAACACATTTAAGCTAGAATGAAAGTTAGTGCTCGCAATGAACAATGGTGTAAATTTGTAGAGTTTCAGTCAAAACACAAATATCTGCAGGATATTACCAAAAATCAAGAGCAACAAAATAGAAGGCAGTACAAGTATATTTGCAGAGGTATAACTAAAAGCAATAGGAGTAGTTATGAGGGCATGCTATATTTTTTTTTCATTCGAGGAAACTCATCTCTTTTAAGCACTCTTTGCAGGCTCGTGTTAAATGATTAAAATCCTATTTATCCTAGACTCTTGCAAGATAAGCAGATAAGCAGTCACTCTAACCCTACAGTCCAGATCTCAGGCTATTTGACACCTAATAGCGTTAACCATTATGCTAATTATGACAGCAATTCGATCATACAAACTCAAAACCCTCTCCTGTACAGCTTGACTAATAGATAATTGTGCTAATCATTCATCAAACAAGAAACTCACATCTGAAAGATATAGTAAAGCAAATGCATAATCCAATAAAATTAAGCATGATAATTGAACTTAAAATCATAAAAGTGTTTCTATGATCACTACATCAAGTCTATTACAAACGTACCACAGCTCCCTTGATCCTTGACATTGGTCACAGCCCCTTTCTTTCTCCAATCAATCGAAGCAGGAATATCGCCAAATACCCCAGTAACTTCTAGATTTCGCTGATCAAGATTCAGAGGAGCAGCAGAGAGTCCCAACCGAGAACTCTTGAACTCTTGATGAGTTAGATCAGCAAAGGCATTGAGAGAAAGGGTATAAGAAGAATTTCCCTCGTTGTGTTTTTTAACAAAATCACAGTTGTCTTCAAAGGCTTTAAGTCTATAAGACTTCTCTTCCTGCGACGTGTATGTCTTACCATGCTCCTTGCACCATGTTTCGAAGAGCTGAGAGATGTCCGAAGAAGAAGAAAGAGAAAGGAGGGAGAGAAGAAGAGTGGCCACAAAGGTGTAAAGGAAGTTCATTTTTGTCTGAGAGAAAGAAAAAAAACAGTTTTTCGCTTTGGAGATTTTTGTTGGACTGGATTACGTAGAGACATGGAGAGCCAAGCAAGCTGCGAAGCAATGGCTATTTAATACATAAACTTTCCTTTTCATTCAAAGCACCGGGTCATGTCTAAAATTGTTTCACGTGCTGGCCAGTTAAAAAGTGAAATTTACAATTTTTATGTATGATTTAAGCATATAGAAAAAACATTTTTTTTTAATATTATTTACTAATTTTATTTTAGAGGGTGATTTTGCCAATAAAACTCATATTAGAAAATAAAAAATTTGATTATAGTACTTTATTAAAATAATAAAAATATGTAGACGTGTTTATATAAAAAATAATTTTCACATATATGATTTACATAAAATTAGATTAACGATAATGATTTAATGAGACATAACATGTCATGATTCATTTATCTACTGTTAATTAAATTTATGTTACTCATAATTGAAAGTACTGTTTAAAGTAAAAGGTACGAGATAATATAATTTTAAGTAAATATATTTATGCAATTATCATTTTTAAAATCTACATATATTTGAATTTTTAAGCATAGTTCAATTTATTTATCTAATATTTACTTAATTCTAGATAATTATTTTATATGATTTAAAAATTAAACAAATTCTAGATAATAACATAAGGAATAGAGAGAGAAAATTAAATAGAAATATTTTTATTAATTGTAATTAATATTTTTTTTCTTTTTCTTGTTTTTTTATAAAATAAACCTCAAGATACAAATAACATAATGTCACTCGTTCTGCTTTGTATTATTTGTTTTAAAAAAATTGAGAATAGATTAATTTGGATCGGTCCTGGTTAGGTTTCTCAGCATGTGACTCGTGTCACAGATGAGGTAGAGTTTAATAACCGTGACCCGCACGTGGGAAGATCGTATACAGCAACAGCAGTTTCAACCACGCCCTCAAACCCGTAACTACTTCCGAGCACGTTTCTATTTTTGTCCAAGCCAGGATAGCCCTAAAAATCGTAATAACAAGTTAACAACTGACAAGACAAAAGCCACCATACCATCAAAAACCTCAATCTTCTCCTCCTACTTGTAATCAACTTCCTAATCCAGTCAACCATGGACGTTGATCCTCGTCACTACGAACAAATTGTAAGTAATTGCAATCATTATAATCTTAGAATACCAGTTGTTTCTGTCAATTAACACTAGTACATCACACTCAATAATCATTACTACTACTGATCGAAACCCCAATTTGTGTTTAACATCAATTGCTTTGCAATATTGTTAATAGATGAACATGGGTGTTATCAACGATGTTGATTTACCGAATTGTTTGAAGCAATTGTTAGTAATTATAGTAATCAGGGTTCGAGGGTGCTGCTTAATCTTTAATCTACGTATTTTTTGCTTTTATGTGTTCTTACAGGCCATCAAAGATATTGATATCCACAATATTGTGCTATCCTATCTGGTGCACAATTGCTATCGAGAAACCCTGGAATCATTCGTGGCTTGTACTGGGATGCCGGAGCCTGCAGATTATATCGAGGATATGGAGAAAAGAAAAGGTATGTGACCAGTTTTTGGCTGTTAAGATGGATGCACAACTTTGAAGTATGTGAATTGCTGTGATTTACCTGTTTCTCTTCCTATATTTGTGTTTCTGGTGATGTTAGCTGTTTTCATTAAAATTGTTGGAAGAATTGGGTAGATATTTCTTGGCAACTGATATGCAGTGTATAAAGTAGCTTGTGTGTACGTTTTCTTGGATATAAATGATCTGACAATGGTTTTCATTTCCTCTCCTTTGCTGATCCCCACTCTTATTATAGTGGGCTAATTGTATGCTATGTGCTTAGGAATTATCCGTTGTGCTTTAGAGGGGAATGCACTCAAGGCAATTGAGCTGACAGAACAGGTGGCAAGTAACTTACTGGAGAATAACAAGGACTTGCATTTTGATCTCTTGAGCCTTCATTTTGCCGATCTTGTTTGTGCTAAAAAGTGGTAGGTAATATAAGAGCTATACTTCCAAAATCGTGATGCGGCTGACTTCATAAGTTAAATTGCTTGCATGTTTATGGTCAGTACGGAAGCTTTGGAATTTGCACAAAACAAGTTGACACCATTTGGGAAGGAGAAGAACTACGTTGAAAAGCTTGAAGTATGTCCCTTCTTGAGGAAACTGTTTCAAGCATACCTAACATGACCGTTTTTAGTTAATATTGTTGGGAATGAAAAACCATTTCTTATTGCCGCAGGACTTTATGGCTCTGCTTGCTTACGAGGAACCTGAAAAATCACCAGTGTTTCATCTGATTGGCTTGGAGTACCGCCAGGATGTAGCAGATAAATTGAACCGGGCTCTTCTTGGTTTGTTTCCTTGTTCCACGTTTTCCAAGAAGATTCTCTACTAATAAATATGCTTGTTGTAGATTTGATGCTTCTCTTAATCACTATCATCAGCGACACACTTTATATATTTATTGGTCATGAATGATATCAGCTCATACAAACTTGCCAAGCTACACCGCAATTGAGAGGCTGATACAACAGACCACAGTAGTCAGGCAAAGCTTAAATCAAGATCACGGTAAGGTAAGGCATATTGAAACCATTAGAGGCTGAGGATGTTAGTTAATTCTGGTGATGTCATAACTGCTCTTGATTTTCTTCTGGGCTAGCTTGTTCTTTCTATATCGATGCTTTACTCTGTTAATATTTGATCTCACAGGATGGGATTCCACTATTTTCTCTGATGGATTTTCTCGAAGGCTAGATTCTGGAAGTGATTGAAAGATTTCGGTGAGAGTAATGAAGGCACTTCGCATCTTGTTGCCACCGCGTAGTTTTGGTGTAAGGTCTGTTCAAAGGAAGATGACTGTTATGAATGCCTTCACATCGGTAAAAGTTGTTGAGAAGGCTGCAGCTGTCTCATGTGTCTCCTTCTTCTGCAATTGATGAGGCATGTCTCTATTCATGATTGACCTCGATACTAGTGCATTTGGGTGTGAGCTCTGCCCTTAATTGGATGCCATCATCTACTATTGTGACAATCCAATGTCTGTAATTTTTTGCATGCATATTTAATTAGAGACCAGGACTCTAGACTGTTCTGTTCCCTAACGTCAAGTCAATTCTGCTTTGACGTTACTGGAAGTCATGTGTAGTGGAGCAAGGTCGAGGTGGAAGAAGGACCTCACTATTTCATGGCACTGTGGCTTCATACATGGTAGAAGTTCTTAACAATCTTGCTAGTAAAATTAATCACGGGGGCAAAAACTGCCATTGGCTGGCGTGCTTGCACCCATATTTCTACAATATGGTATGCAGGGTGCAACCTTGAAACGAATTGTAATTCTGGAATGTTGATGGTATTGTGCTTGCTAGTACTGGAATTTTTCTGTGGTTATGAAGGTAGGTTTCGACCGTTTGATTACACTAGCCGCTTGCCTGAGGCCCATGATACAAGCCTATTATTCTTTTCGGCTTACAAGTTGCTTGGAAAAAGCCAATCGTACGGTCTTTTTCGAAGCTGATTCTAACATGGGTTTTGCACGCAATTGGTCGGGACGGGACGACGTGGTTGCAGATGTTATCTTCTCCTTAGCAGTACCAGACATTTGTTATCAAGAGACTGAGTTATTACAATGCATTGTATCATCGTGATTGGTCAGCAGGGAAACTAATGCGGCGTCGTTCCTTCGCTATTGTCCTGGTTAGTTTCTTTTCCTATTTTCTTTTGTAACCACAGTAAGGAAAAATAAATGTATGACGTTAACCATAGTTATAAGATTCTGCTGGGCTTGCCTTGGCGAGTCAATTGGTAATCTGCCGAACAGGAGCCTGGCTTTTTCAATATATAGTTTCATAAATAAATAAATTAAAACTATGGTTGAACTTGGTTAATTTATTTTGCGATCAGAGTTTTGGATTAGGTTGACCGTGGATTGGGTCTGGTCTCGTCCCCTGGTACTCATCTCCAGTCCAAATAGGAGGAAGCAGCTACATACATGGTTGTAAAATCCGTTCTGTTCCGTTCGTAAAACCGGGACCAAACGACGTCGTTTTCGTCCCGGTTTTAATTCCGGCCCGTTCCGGAAATTCCGGTCAAATTCCGGTCGGAACGCCCTGGTTCCGTTCCGGGTGTGCCGTTCCGGTATCAAAATCAAAACGATGCCGTTCAATTTGTCACTTTCGTCTTTGATTTAAATCACACACATATAGCCCCGACACCCAAAAATTCTTCCCCAAATCAATTTTTCATAATTCTTCCATCAGCTCACCTCAAATCTCAACAATGTTTTCTGAGTCACTGTGGATGGAACTTGGTGTTGGAAAGCATATATGCAGGAGTGCCGATTCTAGCATGGCCATGATGGCTGAGCAGCCTTTGAATGCACGAATGGTGGAGGAGGAGATAAAAGTATAGCTGAGAGTAGAGACATGCAATGGATCAGTGCGAGGGTTTGTGAAGTGGGAGGGTTTGAAGATGGTGGAGGAGTTGATGGAAGGAGAGATGGGTAAAGAGGTGTTACCCAGGTGAAGAAGAATGTGGAGGAGAGAGGTTACCCAGGTGAAGAAGAATGTGGAGAAGAATGAGATGAGTAAAGAGGTGAAGAAGAATGTAAAGAGGATTACGGGGAGGACCAAGGAAAAAAAGAAGAAAAAAAGACGCCTAATTAATGCTTCATAAATGCTATGAGCTGGATCCATTATTTTTTTTTTTCAAATCTCAAAAACCCGGCTGAGATGTGCACATTTTAGTGATTTTTAATTTTGAGATTATATTTGTTTGTTTTTGTGTTTGTATTATATAATTTAAAGTTAATTTATCTTAAATTTTAATTATACTTGTTAAATTAATATTTTATTTTTGTCATATATATATATATATATATATATATATGAACAGTACGGAGACCAGAACGTTCTGTTCCAATCGAAAAACCGGAACGGCGACCAAAACGGTATTGAAAACTATGGCTACATATGATGGCCAGTGCATAACAATAATTTCTTGATAAAACAATTTTATAAATATTTAATTATAAGCTTATTGGTATATTCTGCCTTCTCAAGTTATTAAAAGCAAAACATTTCATTTCTCGAAATACAAGTTGCCCTATATTTGACACGGGCATCATAACCAGCCGTCTAAATAAAATGACACGTACCGGCATCACCATGGGCTATTGGGGCTTCCAAATATCGCAACTGACCCAAATCATGAGTGGGCCGAAACACGCAACCAGTCCACAACTATAAATAACCAGTGGTAACTCCCAAAATATCCATCTCGGCTCCCTTTCCAATTCGGATAATGCTGTCAGGACCTGCAACTCCATCTTCTTCTAAGCCTCCACCACGGCAACGACACGTTTTCCCTCCCCCACTTTCTCTCCAACAGGCACTCGTTTTCTAGGGTTTCAAAAAACTTCGAGCCAAACACTCCGAACTTAAGATTCTGCAAAATTACTTGCAGGCTTGCTAAAGCCAAAGAGACTATTTCTACCACAAATCCTGATTCTTTAATCAACGAACCTCACAAGTCACAAGTACTTCGATCAAGTAATAATCACCGTCCGATCGGGAGATGGAGGCCATGGATCAATCCTTAATATGCCTAACCAATAATGATAACGGTGGCAAGGGAAAACAGGAGAATAAGAGTAGAAATAAGAGCTCGTATAAAAGGGATTTTGATGGATCGTTGATTCTTCCTGTGGGTGGACATGGAGGTGATGTAGTGATTTATGCGGATAAAGGAAAAGATTAGTTGCTGGAGTTTCATAGTAACAGTAGATTCAATGCGAAACGTGGAGGAAATGTTGATGCTATGGGCGTTTTAACTTCTCAATTGCATAATGGATTTTCCGCCCCGACTTTGCGTATTCCTGTGCCTGTAGGTTTGTACGTTAAGAATTACTTCTTCTCTTTTGCTACACTTTTTAAAACCGTGTTTATGGTTTTTTCTTTTTGTTTTATTAAAGGGATAGGTACGGTTGTGAAGCGTAAAAGAGGGATGTTATTGGCTGATTTAGCTCAACCAGGGGATGAAATACTTGTTGCGAGGGGTGGACAAGGAGGGGTGAGGAATTTGCTTTTAATAGAGTGGAATGTGGAAGATTGTAACTTGGGTTTGCGGTTTGGAATTCATTTTGTTGATTTTACTGCAGATTAGTTTGATTGAAGCGCCAGAGCATAGAAAGAAAATATTAATGACGTTAACGACGAATGTGATGAAAGATGATAGTGATAAGGTGAAGAACATGTTCTTTGATTTCTTTATTTAATATTATATGCACACAAGATTGGCAATTATACCTGCTCTGTGCTTGCTGCTAGGTTTTGATACTTCTAGCGATGCCCAACTATGTAATGCACCTGTGCTTAAACTTTTGCTTGGCTTAAGTTGTTGAGGAAATCTCTCTTCTTTCTTTACCTTGCATGTCATGATAGCAGTTCCATTTTTTGGTGATGTGGTCTTGTTTAAGAGTTAAATATGTATGAAATGATGATTATTAAAGAAGTTCCTCAGCAACAAATTCTAGACTTTGCTATAGAGTTATAATCAACAACAACTGTATCTCATGTTTGATTTTCCCTTCTTATACTGACAAGAGTTTTAAACATTTATGATTTACTGCAGGTTTTAATTCTCGGTCAGTCTGGGGAGGAAGTCAGTTTAGAGCTGATTCTCCGAGTTTTTGCTGATGTTGGTCTAGTGGTACAAGTCATTTCTCACTTAATTTTTCTTGTTTGTAATGTATGCATGTGTATAGGTTCTTTAAAATTTCAGTAATTGGACTTTTGTAGCTTTCATTTCATAAATACTAACAATTTTCTTTAGGACCATTAATTTTATTGGAATCAGAAATATTCAAACTTCAGAAATCACAATATAGTAGAACATGCAACCGGTAGATGGTAAACTAGAAATCTGCTTTATATGTTTTGTTGGGTTGCTGCGGCTGTGACCAACCCCACTCAATTAATATATTGATAGAAGCTTTTATAATCTTCTGATTGCCTGAGCTGTTAACTTGCTTGTGTAGGGACTTCCAAATGCCGGAAAATCAACCCTTTTAGCAGCCATCAAGCTTGCAAAGCCAGATATTGCCGATTATCCTTTCACAACATTGATGCCAAACCTTGGACGCCTCAATGGTGACCCAGCTTTAGGTGCAGGGATATATTCATCTGAAGCAACTTTGGCGGATTTGCCAGGCCTTATAGAAGGCGCTCATCTGGGGAAGGTACTGTATTTTCATATCTAACTCTACGGTTTGTCAAAAGCTTCAGTTAGTAAAGTTGAAATTTTCCTATCCTTCAGGGTCTTGGCCACAATTTCTTGAGGCACCTTAGAAGGACTCATGTGCTGGTCCATGTTGTTGATGCAGCTGCTGAGGACCCTGTGAATGATTATAGAACTGTCAAAGAAGTATATATTCCCTTGATGATATATTATTTCTGGTTTTATATATTTGCTATGAAAATTTGATTTCAGTCTCACTAGTGTAGACAGATCTAGAAAGTACTGGTGCATTTCTGTGGGTTGATATGACTTGAATAGCAAAACCTCTATGGGTTTTGTTTGCCTATTTAAATCAAGATCTAAATCTCAAGATATATATATAGCTCTAGGGAGTGATGGACTCAAGTCAAGCAATGAAGTTCACTCCCAGATCCTGCCAGGACGTGGACTGGACTTAATTGATGAAAATCCCAGAAGAAAACAGGGAAGAAAAAGGAAGGGTTGGTGTAGAATGTCACAGCTGTCAGAGAGCTTTGATCACAAAATAACTCATTAGATGATGAGGCTGATGTAAGGCTGAAAGGCAAGCTTCTTAGCTTAGACGTGGTCTTGAGCAGTGCTTGAAGGGTGGCTTGTGCTTTGTAATTTTATGCACGATTCATTATTTCCTTTCAGGAATGGACAAACTAAAGAAGTTGTCTGTCCCCATTGTTTGTCACCTGCACATTTCTTTTTTGATTCAGATCCAGCTCTTGGCTTTGTTTTGATTTGAACAATCAGATTGGAAACTGTTTCATGCATTTTCTTTTGTTGGTTTTGTCAGGAAAGGAATCACAGAGTAAATGAGATGTTGAAGGAGATCCGGGCTGCCTTAAGGAAGTGCAGAGATTCTCATGAGACATTGGAACCAAGTACGTAGACTGTGAGAGCAATGTAGTTGCAAAATGTCCAACGACCATCGGCTTGTCAACTAAAGCTTAACATGATTTTGGATTGATGGATAAACCCTATAATCATGTTAGCTTCTTGTCGCTCAAGAGCTGCCAAATTGCAGAATTGCAATAGTATGCTAAAATTCTCACAAAGCTGGATATGCAATTCATGCTCAGGTGCTTACTATGACCCCATTTTTTGTTGCCCTTTCATAACTACAAATGCTTCATTTTGGACCCAAAGGAGACCGTTCTCACTAGCCTCTATACAAAGTTTGTGTAGATATTTTGTATCGAAACTGCATTTTTGTGTGTTTCATGTCGGCGTATTTGTCAGTGTGTTTCTGTCTGACCTACATCTTATGCCCACTTAAAATTCTATTTAACTGACAATTGGAGACATGCACAAAACCTTCTGTCTCTATATAGTCCATTGCTGAATGCTGGAAAACTTGCTTAAAACCTTGAAAACATTTTAGGTAGGAGGTGAGGAGCCCAAGTCAATTTGGCAACATATCGCGACTTTCCACATTCCACATGGACTTGGTTTGGGCCTGGAATGCTGAATTAGAGTTTATAACGGGGGCTGCCCCACAGTTTATTGTGTTAAAAATAAATAAATAAATATTTAATATTTTCAGGTAAAAATAATGTGAAATATAACTTTAAAAAGCCTGTCATACTGTAAAAAAAAACGCTTGGTCTACCTGCTAACTAGCTTTTCGTTGCATCTGTAGATTGCATAATGCATGTTTTCTGCTGTTGTAAAGATATATTTTATTTCAATTGGATGCTGGAGTGGTTTTATTTCCTGCCAGAAAGTTGGCATGTTTTTTTACTTTCTCCCTCGCACCAACTTATCAACAGCCACGAAAGCTAATAGATTCATGCACTAAAAACTTGAAAGTGCTTAGCCCAAGCTGGAATCTGAATGCCAAGTATCAGCAGTCAGTAGGTGAACGCATTAATGCACTATTTTCCGAGTGCACCAACCGACTTGGAATCTGATCTTATGGATCGTCGCAAAGGGCGAGGTTCAGTGTACGGCATCAGTCTGGCTAGTGGGCCCCCCATCAGTAGCGCATGAATATGGCAGCTGCGTTCCCCCAGAACTGAATTCCAAGCCCCACCACCTCGCAAGAGTTGGAAGTCCCACGTATCAAACAGCCGTTGCAAAATGTGCTTATCAAAAGCGTTGCTGTGTCGCTTATTTTCTTGTGTTTTTTATGGGAGGAATGTCAAGATCAATCCTGAGTGGTTCTGGAGAGAAAAAACAGCCCAAGAAGCCTGCGCGGGCTAGTTCTAGAAAAGGGTGCATGAGAGGCAAATGAGGACCAGAGAATGCTCTCTGCACTTACAAGGGTGTACGCCAGAGAACTTGGGGCAAATGGGTGGCCGAAATTCGGGGGTCCAACCATGGTGCTCGTCTCTGGCTTGGCACCTTTGACACTTCCCATGAAGCTGCCATGGCTTACGATGCTGCTGCTCGTAAACTATATGGCCCTGAGGCCAAGCTCAACTTATCTGAGTTGCAAGTTGATAATAGCCAGTTTCCAGCCTCTCCTGCCAATTCTCAGGTGATCCAAATGACACACCAATCTTCTCATCTCATTCATAATTCTGGTCCCACATCTACATGCTCATCAAATATCCCAAGCATGGAGTCAAATGAGGCGAAACCAATATTATACAGCCATGATCCAATCATGTCTTTCTCTAATGGAAGCGTTTATTCGAATGGAATGGAGGCAGAAAATGACTCACGTTTTGGGCGAAGTAGAGATAAAATCAAAGAATTTTTGTCGAATGTCAACGTGAACATGACTTTCGATGACTCAATTTGGGCAGAGGCGGCACTGTCGATAAACTTTCCAGTGATGGACGATCCTGGAATTTTCGCTAGCAATCTCATGGAAGGATCTGGTTGGGACACGTTGCAGACTCCGTGGTGCATGTAAATTGAACTACTTTTGTACATGCTCTTCTGGGTCAAAGGAGGTTAGAGAGAGAAAAAACACAATCCTTGTACACATGTTTAGTATATAGTTACAGAGCTCTGAAGCCACATCGGTTTCACCAAAGCTCTGCAGGTCAGGTCTTCGATTTCAATTATTTAGAACAACGAAAAGCCTTGAAGATATCTAAGAGTGGCAAAGTGCAATGTCATATTTTGATGTCGTATGACAAAGTTGTCATGTTTTGAAGGAAACATGCTTGCAAAACTGCAGAATATTATCTGCAAGGTTTTCCATATTACACAGGATTTTGAATTATCTGGAGAAAAACTGGAAGATAAGATTCGTCTGCCGGTCGCACTGTTCTGCTGCTGCAGATGGGACATAAATAAATTGATTGGAATATTCATATTATTTAAATTGAAATTATTTATATTATTATTAAATCTAGTTTAATAGATTAATCTTGAAATCTACTAAATTGATATTTTACTTAATTTAAATTTAAAATCAAATCGTATAAAAACTATCTCGATATAACTTTGTCGATTTGGGGGTCCAAAAACAAAATCCAAGATAATCTTTTTTAATATTAAGATTACGGCGTACTGGATCGATCTTGATTTCGTAATTTAATCAATCAAATTCGAAATCTGGGTTATGGACACTACTAAATTTAACAACTTTGTTTTTTTTTAATTGTTTTTTTAATTATATAATAATAAAAATACACGCTGATCAAACAAAAAAAAAAAACTATATGTCAAGGTGTTTGTCTCAAACTACGGTGAACTTATAAAAAAGAGGTAAAAAACAAAAAAAGGAGACTTTTCATTGTTCATATTATCAGTCAAGGTCCATAAAAAAACACCGAGTTTTTTCAGCCCTTAACTTGTCAAAGCTTAGGATCTCATCATATTGCAGCCACGGATGAAGCTCTGAAGGGGTTCCAATATCTGTTGTGCAGCCATACAGAATCAGCTTCTGCAGGATACCCATCTTGATTACGATACCAGCTGAAAGATGCATGGGTTCTGTTCTTTATATCAAGAATGCCATGGCCAAAACTAGCTTCACGAAAAGCTGTGTAGCTTGGCTGTGGCTCTGTCATGCTGCACAATAAAAAAAAAAACGATAACCAATGACAATTTAGTCCAACTATGTACTTGCTAACTAAACTAAACTATTCATGAAACACAAATAAAAATAATCTGCAATACTTGGTCGCTAATCCTTCTAGATTTCCTCCATCTCCGATGGTTATGTAAACGGGGGCAGATTCGTCTCTGATGGGAGTGCACGAGCCATTGACGATTCTATATGCAATGTTCGATATACGATACTGCAATGCAAAGCAATTCAACGCTGTTATATGCTAGAAAGATGTAGTATGATTCGTCCTATTTTCCATCTCCTGAACAGAACAATTTACTCAATAAACATTCATATTTGGTCCCACATGGATAGCAGTGTTAGCACCAGAAATCTTTATATTTCATCCCCTGAATAGCATTGTAAACGACCAAAACATAATCTGGCAACTGTGTGTTATAGCTTCCTGTCATGAGTGCATGTCAGTGTCTTAACTAGCAGAAGGAAAAGGGCAAAACAAGTTCTTCACGTAAAGAGCCTAAACAAGGGAGTGATTGGTTCCAGGATGGCAGGATCCATTCTGTCTGCCATTACAGCATAAGCAATAGAGGGGATACCTGCACAGCTGAGACCACCCACTATAAACCTATCTTCATAAATCTTTCATTTCAGCCACTAGCATAGGTCATTTATGATTCCAAAACAAGAATAAGGGATGGCCAGCACGTGAATTGCTCACTAATGTCACTGAAGTTCAAAATGACTGAAATGCTTTCTGGAGGGAAAATATCATAAATGGAGAATGTGGACTTACAGATCGCTCATAAGCATGAACATGGCCGGCAAAGACAATATCGACTTTGTTCTCCACAAACCAGGTCTCATACATTACTCTCATGGTTTCCCCTTCCATGTAATGATTTACATAACTGTTATACATTGGAGAATGCATAAGAACAATAAGCCATGGTGTCTCGCTCCTGTTTACTTTTGGCAGCTCCTTTTCTAGCCATCTGTATTGAGGAGTGTATTTTCCTGCAAAATATAAAGTCTAAGTGGCACTCTACTACGAGACTCTTACCAACCAATCAAGTGTTTGGCAGACATGCTAGCAAGACCAATCCAATATTCTTTAGCGGCAGGAAATTATGCTCAATAAAGGTCAAATTGGCTCTCACTTGGAGGCACTTTTCTGTACTAATTCTATTGAAGTGTATCAAGATGATGAACATGTAAATTACAAACGATAGAATGGATCACAGAATTGTCTAGCACTGAAGCTGTAGAAAAAACCAGCTTAAATCACAACATAATTGCTGATTTATGCTACATCTCTATTCAATGGAGTATAAAAAAGGACTGAGAATGGAAAAATTACCATAAGCTGAGTAAGAGGACATGACAATGATGTAAGTTGAAGCTCTTTTGATGGAGTACCACAGAGGAGATGTACTGCCTGATGATATATACGGGACATGATAACGGCGGGTATAAGGCTTAAATGGTTGGCGTTCACCCTGCAATGAAATCACCAGGGATTGGTCAGGAAAATCATGGTTAAAACCTCAGAGAAAGACAAAATATAAGCAACAACTTTGCAATAAAAACTGGAAAACAAGAGGCTAAAAGCAAACTAAGAATACTTGAGGTGCATACAATTTCAGGAGCAAAGTCAATTTCATGATTCCCAGCTGTCCAAATCCAAGGTTGATAAGCAGCAACTCTTTCTACAAACCTTCCCCATGTATCCCACCTTGCGTTGTCATGAAATGGATAATCATTAGCATAAGACAGATCCCCAACAAACAGCAATGCCTGTCCCTTCGCTGGATTTAATTCATAGTGTGTAAGTGTCCTGTTTGAATCACTAGTTTGACCAAGATCACCTGCTCCAAAATAATTTTAGATTAAGTGAGATGAAAATACAATCTTACAGAAACATTGACACAGGAATAAATCACCATTTTTCTTGAAATTGATTTATTTTTTTTTAAATCTGAACTATACCTATGAGACCAAAAGTGTAAGGAACATCAGGACCAGGTTTAGGAGGTGTAAGAAACCAGAATTGTCTTGATGTGTTTCCAATTCCAACCTCATAGTAATATTTGGTATCAAACTGCAATCACAGCAAAACTTAATCCCAATTCACAAAGAATATTCTTGAGTGAAAATTAGAGCACACTGCATACCTCCAAATCCTCAATGGTGCAGTGGTGGATATAACCAGAAGTGTAATTGTAGTATTTGTACGTCAAAATAAAACCTTCTGCAAGTTTTTTGAGCCCGCCATTTTCAGCCCAGTAAAGCACTGTCTTCGAACCAGGCTCATCTTGTGTAACCCAGGACACGATCACCCCCTTCCCTTCATGGTCTCCTTGTGTTATATGAACCTTCGGTCATCACACAAAAAATGAAAAACAGAGCACCGTGGTAAGTTATGTAGAAAAACCCAGAATCTGAAGAAGCAATTCTCACCTGTTGGGGAGCATTATAACCAGGAGGGACTCTAAACACATCGCTGTCTAATGGCATATCAAGAGAGAAGTCCGCATCTCTTACGTAACTGCTTGTTATTCCTCCATTAACAATCTCTGCAAAACTCAATATCATACACACCACAAAAAGAAGAGAATCCCATCTCCTTTCCATCTCTGCTCCACTCGACCGCTTCCAATTTTCAGGGACTCTGATAAAAAAATTACAGACCATCTCTACAATGGCGGAAGAGCTGGGTTTTTTTTGTGCTGATGCTAGTATGTGGCGCGAGGAATATTCATACTTCGATATGGGTATTTAAGCATGGAGTAAGACCCCACCTTCATTGATGTCTTGAAACTACTTTCCAGATATTGCTGTACTTCGACTGAGAAGTGCAGAGTGTTTGGTTTTATATACTTATTTATTTACTAACAAGGCCATATTGTTAATGTTAATGTTAAAATAAATACTTGCAAAATTAATCACCATATATTTGAAACTAGAATAACCATCAATAAAACTCATGACAAAGATTATAAGTTCGATAAGTTAATTTATAAAATTCAAATTAATTAAATATATTATTTTTTAATATAAAATAATATTTTTTTAGTTTTTAAAGAATTGGATCATGTTTTTAATTGATATCAGATAAAAAAAACTGCGAAGTTGACTATATCAAATCAGAATATCTTATATAATTTGATTTAAAATGCAGAAACAAATTAGGTTGACAGATTTAAATATTAAACTAAATCAAATTTAATAATAATATAAAAGAATGTTTTATTGCTGGGGTATTTATTTATTTTAGATCATCTTTTTTTTACCCAATTCCCAGCGTATTTGAGCCTTGTATATTTTTATTAAATTTAAACAATTTCACAACTTGTCTGTCATCCGTATGATAACTACCAGCTTCCCGTTATCAAGTCCCAACTGACCACAGTATAGAAGGGTTGTTGGGTTGGATGAGGGAGACGACATCATGAAAGAGGTCGCCAGCGGACACGCCAAGTGAACGGTCAGTCAACGAGGCCACGTGCCGATCATTTATCAAACCTAATTCTTCCTTGTCCTAGGGAAGAACGACCTGTAGTCTATCTCGGAGTTAGTTCATCTAGTGACGAGGACAGGTCGTCTATGCACGATGTCTTGTCTTCTAGAAACCACTCACTTGTCCCTTTTTTTTGTCGCTTTCTAAAAAAAATTAGATATTAAAAAATAATTTCAACTACAATTCCAAACATGTATTTATTTAACAGCACACCTAAAACTATATTAAAGATACTATTTTAATAAATCTCATAATTAATTGTGCTATTAAATAATGACTAAGTTAAGTTTTCTCTGATTTATCATTTCATTCATTTTAAGAGAGTCGTATATTTATATTGTTTGAATTTTGGTGGTAGAAAAAAATGAATTTTGATAAATCAAAATTATTATTTTGTGAGGATGTTTCCTTATACAATTATTAAGGTATGCTTGTTATTGTATTTTAAAAATATTTTTAAAAATAAATGAATTTTTTATTTTTTATATTAAATTAATATTATTTTTTTTGAAATTATTTTATTGTGTTAATATCAAAAATATTTTTTTAAAAAAAGTTTTTGAATAAATAATATTTTTAAAAACAACATCATCATACTCTTAAACATGAACTAAAATTAGGACAGAAATTGACCGAACAATTCTCTCTTTTTTGCAATAACCCCTTAACTAATCTGACCTTCCGATGACAAGAGTTTGAGGTCAAAAAGCTTCTGTTGGGGAAACAAAAATGGTTGGGGAGACTCGTTGAAGAACAGGCAACGTTTGGAAGATGGTTGTGGGACAACATAATGTTTGCAACAGAGCAAAGCAACACTATGGTCTCATATTTACTCGTACATTACATACCAAGTACAAAATGCAATCCCATCCATTGATAGTATTGGAAATTGTTTTTTTTTTTTTTAAATATGACAAGTTCTCATGTAAATTTATAATAATTATCATATTAATAATTACAAGAATTAAACATAAATCACAATTAAAATAAACTCTTTAGTCTCACTCTTATCATTGGATTGCCCACTAAATAGTTAACTTGTTCTCTTTTTATACGCCGTTAGTTGAACATCAAAGTTAAAATATTAAAAAAAGAAAAGGGTTAAACAATAATAATAAAAAGTTTTTCCGACCGATTTGTAATCAAACTGAAGCTTCGAAGGTCTTTTGCATGAAATTTAATAAAATTGAGGTTTTTTATTGGAATAGAAGAATAAAGAGCAAATCTTAGATTTACCTTTAAAGCATTACGTTGTTCTCAGTCTTGCATCCAAATTATTGATAATATTGCTTTAAAGTGTTTTTATTATTTTTCTTACAACAGCAAAAAAATTATTATTTTAAAGTGTTTTTAACAAGTAAATCTTCTTCTTTGTTTTAATTCAAGGGTGGTTATTTTTATTATGAGTATGTAAACATAATTTCTCATTAATGCAATACATTTTAGGACATTGAATAACAAACTTCACTTTGCTATGGTTTTGAGAGTTGGTTCTGCCATTTAATCTGTGTTGAAAACTAAGGATAGAATATGATAGCTAATTTATAATAATAAATATATAAATAAAATTAAAGAACAAGTATAAAAATGATATTTTTTTAGCTTTTTCATATCTCTTTATGCTTGTGTATTATGTTTCTAATGAAAATCATATATATAAGTCTCAAGTACTGGACAATCAAAATATTAAACTACTCAAAGAAAATCTTAATCTATTTAAAATATAATATTCTAATTAAACAAACATTCTAATATATAAACTTGTTTATTACAAAAAACAAAATTCATTGATAATTCCTATATTAAGTAGGATTTCTCTTTTAACTAAAATTTATCTTAATATTTTGAAGTTATAATAATATTAATACCCTTATAAACTCTAGATTCTATTATCCATCGTTATTAGATTTCTACAATCGCTCCATAATGTTCAATTGGGCTTCAAATGTTATACAATCAAGGCTCTGCATCCTGGGCCTCCAAAACATTTTGATTGGACCGAGTTGTGTTTTAGGTCTGGACCGCAGGGAATGGTAGAATTGACTTTCTCAGCTTCTACAGACAGCTTACGTCCGCTAAAATGCATGGCAAGGCCATGCCCACAACCAACCGGTGGCTAAACAGGGTTCCTCTATGGTGCCCTGGCCCTTATTGCCCTTGGTACAGGCGGTATCAAGCCACGTGTCTCATCTTTCGGGGCTGATCAATTCGACGAGGCAGACATGGAAGAAGTGCCAAGGAAATATGTTTTCTTCAACTGGTTCATCTTTGCTATTAACATGGGCGCTATCTTGGGTATAACAGTTCTGGTATACGTGAGAGAAAAGAAGGGATGGGCCTTAGGTTTTGGGCTACCTACAGGGCCCATGGTCATTTCTATCATCATTTTAGCAGCTGGCATTCCTTTTTTATCGTTTCAAAAGCCCATAGGTATAGCCTTTTCACCAGATCTGTTCAGGTCACGGTGGCTTCCATGAGGAATCATTTTAATGGAAAAGTCTTTTATCAGAATCCTCCCTGTATGGGCATATCCACAATTGCACTCTCCATCTCCTTTGCTAAGCTCTCGACCTTCTTCATCAGTCGAGCCACCATCATGGACAGAAAACTCAGCTCCAACTCAACATTCCAGCAGCTTCTGTCCCCGTTTTCAGCGCCCTCATCATCGTCCCCATCTACGAGAAAGTAATGGTCCTTATATTTGCACTGATAGCTGCAGCGTTGCTAGAAAAAAAGAGACGCGATCGACAGCCTTAACCCTTCAGGCATGAGTGTATTTTGGTTGTTTCCACAGTTTTTTTTAATAGGCAGCAGTGCAGAAGTTTTCACCTAGTAGGACAGCTTAAATTTTTCTACGACAAAGCAACTGATGGGACAAGAAGTGATAACAGTGCAGTGTTTCTTAGTGAGATTGGGATTGGAATTTGGTTAAGCACTGCAATAGTTAAGATCATCGAAAGTCCCGCTGGTGGAGAAGACAAGGTCTGGCAAAGGAATAGTCTTAATAAAAGCAGGCTTGATTATTTCTACCGGGAGTTGACTGTGATTAACGCTGTTGATTTCGCGGTTTATTTGTGGACTTCTGCTGTTTATAAGGGTAGAGGTGGTGCAGCTGGGACGGTGAGAGATGAGGGTGTCGTTGACATGGGTGATGATCATGGAGCCTCGATGGAAAAAGATGAGGATTGAGGTGAATACGGAAGTGTAAGCAATTGCATTTGCTTGATTTAGTTTCTTTCAAGATCTCTACTGATAACCTGTTTCGCTTTGAATGTAAATTTTATAATTGTTTGATATTATGGTTATAGCTTGGAGAGAGAAAAACTGTTAGTCAAATAGTTTTTTTATTTTTTACATCAGTTTTTATATATATTTGTGTTTTGAACTTTGATTTTATAGACTGTGAAATAACCTGTTTTTTTTTATGGAGAATTGTTTTATTTATTTATTTT
This sequence comes from Salix purpurea, assembly GCA_027405865.1. NCBI lineage: Eukaryota > Viridiplantae > Streptophyta > Magnoliopsida > Malpighiales > Salicaceae > Salix > Salix purpurea. Next base: position 1,608,469 of record CM050329.1, on the reverse strand, counting down.
ATATCCATTAACTTATCTCATAATAGTTTTAACTGAATATATTTTAAAATATATGTGTGTGTTTATTTAAATTATAATTAAACATATTTTATAAAACCATAATTATAAAAGATACTGCAAATTAAATACACACACTTGTAGTGGGCAAGTGTTTAACTTTGGGGATTGGGATTTTTCTTTAATGATCTCTTGTAGGAAAAGTGAATGGACAAGAAATGTTTTTTTGAAGAAAGGAAAAGTTGTCATGGATGCCATTCACATCATGATGAAGACATTGTTTAATTTTGTCTGTGGCATAGTCATGTTTTAAAAATTTTATTTATTTATTTTAAGTTATTTTTAAGTTATTTTATTATTATTATTTTAATATGTTGATATTATAATTAAATTTTAAAAAATATAAAAATATTATACTAATATACTTTCTAATAATTATTTTAAACAACAATCTTTACAGTACTGTAAAACAGTTAATAAAAAAACATTGAAGAATGGTGTTGTAAATTAAAAGAATTGCTATTGTAAATTAATGATGTTATCTGGGATCTGCCAATTGTACCCTAATCTTACCTGGAATTTTGTCAGTTTGCCTCTGTCGTTTAGCCTCCGGTCATGTAGTCAAATTGGAGGGAGACACCGGCACTTCGAGCTGGAGATTGACTAGAAATAGTCTCCGTCCGAGCTCAGGACAACCTATTGCCAAAATTCTTTGTCTTCCCCATATGATAAAATATTACCCCAAGCAAAGTAGTCTTTGACAGATCAGTCGCCACTAAACAGCAGAAAGCTCTATCCACTACAGACTTTTTCAGGGGGAGGGGGGGCGAGGAAGGACTCCTATATCGAATAATTTTTTTTATTGCTGGCTTATATCAATTATAGTTTTTTAATTATTTAATAACTGATTGTTTTTCTTAATTTGTTTTTACTTTAAACCAGGAGGTGATAAAAGATTGATTGAAATCACCAGTGATTAGAAGAAAGCAGTGAATTCTAAGAGTTTTTTTGATAATTTTATATTATTTTTTTATAAAAAAATCATTTTAATATATTTATAAATAAAAATATATTTTAAAAACAATTTTAACCAGAATTTTATATATATAAATTTCGCAATCATTTCATACAGGTCAATTTTCTTCTCACCGATTGTGGAACACATTGAGATATATTCTTCTTTGTCCTGTATGGACACCAGAGGCTAAACTGCCTCGTCTCTTAATAATGTGGTCGATGTTTTGCATGCACATATCACTATGCATCATCATCATTCGACCGAAATTATTTTCAACAAAGCCAATGTCATGATGGCACCATGAAGACGAGCGTGCTTGTAAAATAAGAATGGATAACTATCTTAAATTAATTAAAATACATGCAATATAATCTGGACATCAACCTTAATAATAATTAAAAAAATAGGTATCAAAATTAGTAAAGTAGGGTTGAATCCATGATGATATTGGAGCATTAGCATTTTGCAATCTGCATATCTTTATAATTTCGTAAAACAAACCATAATTCAACATATATAAGGAAAACATAGGGGATTTCAGGGCTCTAGGGCCACTTTAGTGACGATAATCATCATGTTCACCCCCTCAAAATCTCCCCTTTCTCGACCTCCTACAAATATAAAAGGACTGGAAAATACGGGATTTTTTTTTAAAAGAACTTGTTCATACACACGCAAGCCATCTTAATTAAATAGAGCAGTGCCTCTCTCTTTTCTCTTCTTTCTCATGGGATCTTGGCTCTCTAGCCAACTGTGTGGTTAAGAGTTAGGAGGCTTTGCCAGTCAAACATTTTCCGTTGAGGAAGGCAGAAGTGGCTGAGTGAGGGAAGTCTTGATGTGGGTCTGAGGCGCCCTGCTGATTCCATGCTCAAGAGTGGACTGAATGGCAGCTTTTTCCAGAGCCAAAAACTTCTTCTCTTCATTCTTGCCCCACAGGACCAGGTACAATCCTACGATGATCAACGCTGCCCCGATGATCCTGCACACACAAAATCAAGCATATCCCATCAGGAAAATAATATAAATAACTCCAGTGTGATCAATTCTGTTCCTTCTCCAGCACCCTTAGCAGAAGGGGTAAACAAGTTGCCAATAAATGGGAAGGAAATTTCGGTCATTCAGACTTATCAAAGATAAGAATCCCAGAAAAAAATAGTGTCAATCCTATGGTTGGGGGTAGACGTGGAGCCAGTAGAATGCATGATAAAATATAACAATAAATAAATGAACAAGGGACCTACCCTCCTAAATAGAACTCTTCCCCTAAAGCAATGGAGGCCATGATAGCGACAACAAGAGTCTGAACAGGTTGATAAACAGCCACAAAGACAGGGCCACCTCTGTCAATGCACCATATCTGTACAGCGAAGGCAATCCCTGACGCGACCACTCCCTGCAATTTTCCACCAAAAAAAGAAGTTTCTTGCTCACTTCATTTTCAAAACGCCCACCACTCTACATTATTGCATAGCCACTTCTGGATCATATCATGTAACAGCTAAAGGGAAGCTTACAAAGTATACGGAGAAAGCCAAAAAAAAATAAAGTCTATCGATAAAGATAAAGGTGCATGGCTGATTAGGGTTTCCACATGTCCAAGAACTACACCAAAATTTCCCTTTTATCTCTGATCTACGACTTTACAGGCTTTTTAACAGTCTAAAGCACTCGTTGGACTGTACTCCTCTCTGAGTTTAATTTGACAAGCCATCTTTTCATAATTGATAATATTTGTGTTAGACAGGATTTCATATTAAAAATAAAAACTAGTGAATAAATATCATGACCCAGGATTTGATTTATCTTGCTTTCGGTTGTCATGATCAATGTTCCCTGATAAAAAAAAAAAAAGGAATACTTAAGTAGGTCCAAGTTAATTAAATCGACTAATCCCATGCTGTGTATACCATAATGTTCGGTTTAGGAAATTAATTAGCTCAGACCAGGAGACTGGATCTCAAAGAGGAATACATTACGGGTGAGTTTGATAGATAGAATACTAACCGCATAGAGGATAGTGAAGAGTTCTCCACCAGAGTGGAAAATCCAAGCCTGCGGGTCTCTCTCCATGAATGCAGCAATAACCAAGAACTGAATAAGCCCGAAGAAACAGGTGTAAGAGGTGACCGAGAGCCTGGCAGGGTACTTCTTCAGAACTGGTGCCTGCAACACAAGCCAGCCAGACCAGGCCAGGCAATGGCCGATGAGGTAGATGCAACCAAGGGTCCAATTCTTGCCCCTGGCATCTCCAAGTGAAACAAACATGGGTGCGGGTCTGTTTAGATGCGGAGCTGGGCTGTATATGACTGGACCATTGTATAGAGTGATTACTGAGGCCCCTGCTACACAGCAGATAGTTCCTAGTACTTTTGATATCCCGTCTCTTCTGTTTATTCTAACTTTCTCTATCCTGCAAAATATATAAAACAAAATAACACATTTCAGGAAAAGAAATTTTGGTGGCAGGTGTATGCTTACACTTGCTGCAGATTTGTATGTGTACTAAATTAAAAGTTTGACTCGATGTGAGACTGAGAGATAGAGGTAAGGAAAGGGGGCTTGCCGCAGTAGAGCTGCCATTAGAAAGGTGATGGCAGGGACAGAGTTTTGGATTGCTGATGCGAAAGTTGGTGAGGTGTTGTCCAGGCCCAGCAAGTAAAATCCCTGGTTCGCTGTTATTCTGCTCGTCACACAGGAAACAAAAAACGAAAATGAGCTATACTGTTATAGTTCTTTTTTGGAATCTTGATTTTCTTCCTTTCTTTCAATTTCGAGTTATATATTGATCATACCCGACGAGGGCAAGGAGGAAGAACTGAAGGGCAAAGTTGAGAGTCAGCGCTGGCCTCTCCTTCCTGAATAAAGAAAAAATAAGAAATTGTTTTCCTTAAACGTACATAAAGATGGCTGATGAGAAATGGGTTAGATTAATGGATATCGGGTTAGATTATTGGATATCAGTCCCGTACTTTTCAAGAAAATATGCAAAGGGAAGTAGCAGAAGCAAAGCGATGATGTTCCTGTAAACTGGGAAAACAAGCTTGCTAACTCCCATATTTAGGGCAGCCCTGGAGACCACATGGAACCCTGCATAACCAAACTGCAGGGTCAACATGGCCAGGTGCAGTTGGAATCTTTCAGGAACTGAACACCACATTGTCCTTGAAGAGGATGAACCACCTGCATCAGCCATTGTAAACCAGGACTTGAAGAACTAGCGGTAGAAAAAAAAGGATGGGTTCAAGAAGGAAGAGAAGGGAAGCTGTGAGGAGCAAAGGTAGAGTTGGGGTGGTATAAATAAGTAGGAAGTGAGTGAAATAGAGGGAAGGTGTTGTGATGTGGAAGGTAGTGGCCCACATGGGCCCTAATATTTTTGAAAAGAGCCCACATGGGCCCTTAAAAGACGTTGTGTCAATTGTTAATAGCCTTCGAATGTTTTTGACTGTCTCCCACATTTTTTTCTATTCCAATTCCACCCTCCATTGCTGACACCACAACCTCTACAACAAGAGAGAGAGGGGAGGGAGATTATTGTCTAGCAGGCAAGGTCTGGTTTGGCACCATGCCATTAATGATGATAACTGTGAGGGATGAGCCGCCATTGATAGATAGCGCGCACGAGTGGAGGTGGGTACCCCCATGCGTTCTCATCCCAATGAGGAAGGGTGCTTGTCAGTATAATTTAAAAGTGGTTTTAAAAATATTAAAAACAAAATTACTTTTTTATTTTAAATTAAAATTTTGAGTGTTTTTAAATTATTTTTATATATTAATATTAAGAAAATATATCATTTTAATATATTTTTAAACAAAAAAATATTTTAAAAAATAACTTTAAATAGAATTGAAACCCTTAAAACCCACACCATACCACCTCCACATCTATCACTAGAGCTTTTACATTTATTGTGTGTTTTCTACATGTTATTTAATATGTTTATATATATAATTTAAGGGTACAGGTGATTAATACCATCATTCTTTTTTCAAAAATAAAAACACAATTATTCGTATGATTGACATGCAATTTATTTTTGATCCTGTAATTGATGTATATAGATCATATCAAAACAGTCTGCTTTTTTTTTTATTTCATTAATAAATATCCCGTAAGGAATTTAATGTACTATAGTTTGGGTCATAATTCATTATAGTTTAGAGAATTTAATGTGTTAATGAATACAAAAAGAATGATTTAATTTTCATAACCACCAATATTAAATTACAATATTAGAATTTATTTATATATACTTGCTAGGAAAGAGAATAGAAAATTAAAAATTTATTTTTTTGTCAATCATATAACGAGGCGTACAAGAATTTGTTTTTAGAAAAACAGAATTTTATTTATGAGAATATTAACTACTATCTAAATGGCGTGGATTTTGCACTGTTCTGACTACTGTGCACTGTCTCACAATCCACTGTGGATTGTGGCAGTGCACAGACTGAATTGGCCTTGGTCATCCGGTGTTTTGTGTTTAGTTTATGGGGGTATTTTCGGTTTTTGGTTTTTTTTTTTAAATAGCCGCAATGTGCACAGTGGATTGACGCCTCTAACCCTCGAAAAAGACAAAATAGCGCACAGGACACAGGGGCTCCGTCGGTTTTACACATTTTTTTGCACAGTGCACTGACGGAAAAAACCTCCGAAAAAGATAAATATTTGCACAGTAAACAGGGGCTGCGACGTCTTTTCCCCCCCGGTATTTTTGTAAATACCTGTGGGGACAGGGTTTTTTGGGTCATTAGCCAGGGGGACAGCTGGCGCGTCACCTGGCTGCGCCAGCAGCGTTCCAGGCGAACGCGCCCTTGAGGCGGCGCATGCGGCGTCTTCCCGGCGTCAGAAATGTACTTCCACCGTGACAGAAGATGCGCCGAGATGTCCTCTCTCCTCTGTCGCGGCGCGTTCACTGAAAGGATGTCATGTTCAGCCGCGATGGATGGTTTTCTCTTCGGCGTCGCCTTTCTCTCTCCTTCCGCCTCCAAATTCGGCTCCAGTCCCTAATGTTGGTGTGAAGTTCATTTTGGTCCCTGCGGTTTGATTTTGTTTTTATTACTGATTTATTCAAATTCAAGTTTTATTATTTTCAATTGTGCCCTTCAATTAAAACTGATTATATAAGGAAGTTTTATTTCAGTCCTTATAGTTTTGATTTTGTATTTATTTTTTATTCCTTCAATTATTCCGGTACGGATGTTTTGATTTCTTTGATTTGGTCCTCCAATTGAAATTGCTAATATATGCAAAGTTTGATTTCAAAATAACATGGGCATGACAAGTATTTGGATTTGACAATCAGCAAAACCCTGAAAAATAATTTTTTTCTATTTTTATTTTTTATTTTAATTTTTTTTTTTAAGATTATTTTGATGTGATGATATCAAAGATATTTTTAAAAAATAAAATATATATCATTTTGATACATTTATGAACAAAAAACAATTTCAACCAAACTCACAAACAGGTATTTCATTTCTCTTCATCAATAATGGTCACATACTTCATTCAAGTCCAGGGTAATGATCTCCCTATATCACTACAAATACAAAATGTCTTCCGAGTAGCCCATCACATGTCTAATCTTACCTTTGAATTATTTGAAAATTAAACTTCATAATATATTTTAACTTGATCTCGATCACACATGACTCAGGTTGTGGCTTTGATAAGTTAACCTAGGCGAACTCAAGTTGTTTGTTTTTTGGTATTTTATTTTCAACTTTATTCTTCAATATTGGTTTGATTGGAAATTAAATTTCATATTATTATTTTTTTCAATATGCTTTCAACAGTGTTATTTAGATATCATGATTTGGGTCGTGGACTGGACTTAACAGAATAACCTGGGTTATTGTGAATCAATTTGATATGTTTTTATCACAGTATTTGGAGAAAAAAAATATTATCTGTTAAGTAAACTTAATTTGAAACAATTATCTCTATAAACTTGTCAGGTTAATTGGGTTGGTTAACCTTCGAATAATTTTTTTACTAAAAAAATAAATGCTAACATCTAAATATTATTCTATATTAAAAGAAAATTATCTAGTCCATACACACCGCTGAGAAATAATGTAAATCCCCTACTATTTGGAAGGAGTCACATCAAACACATAATTCTTCATCAATCATGATCTTGCTAGGAACTAAGAATCCAACCGACGCTATGATATTTCGACAAAAACATGTCTATTTGAGCATGATGCGAAGGCAAATCACTCCACTTGCGACCAGATCATCACCCCTTGGTTCCTTGATTGAAGTCTGGACAAGAAATCCACTAGCGTAGATTCTGCAAAAAATAATATCCACAAAGAAAAAGGGAAAACTTGAGCAGCTAAAATTAGATTCTGCAAGTTACTAGATGTTTGTTTGGTTTTATTGTAGTTTTTGTTTTTTTAAAAAACCTAACTATTTTTTTATGACTATTATTTGTTTTTTTTAATATTTCTAAAATTACTTTTTCACTTAAAAATACCAAACTAATTGTTTTTAAGTGGTTTTCTTATGATTTTGATGAGACGATAAAAAAATAGAATGATTATTTCAATTTAATTCATAATAAAATATACGACTCCTTTGAGTTTCGATGCAGGTCCACCAAAAGTTAGAAAGAAATGGAAAAAATATCTATCACTTTGGTAAAGGGACCGTTGTATAGAAAAAAGTAGGTGCCACCAGGAGGAATCCCACTCCTGGTGGAGAACTAGTTAATCAGAATTAAAGTGTGAATTATGATTAGTTCTATAAGAAATCGATCCCTCTCCCACAGGTTGCTGAAAAGAGGGCTGTGCTCTGAAATCAACTAGCCTTGCTTTAAGAGACACGCTGCCCCCCCTCAATTGAGACCGCCATCATTCTGAAATTCAAGAAAAGAGGCCCTCCCTGCCCGGGAAGAACACATGAAGCCTTTTCGTCTTTCGGAATGCTTTCATTATAAGCTCATATGTACGTATACATGACATATAATAGTAATTATTATTATTATTATTATAATTTGGGTCTTGCAGGAGAAGAACTTAGTGTGGCCGGCCTGCGTGAACCGGTCGGACACCACCCTGACCATTCCAGCTGTGATCTCAATTGCATTTGCACACCTTCATCCTCTTTTGGGTCACACGCCTGGCAGCCAGAGTTAGATATTGCTTACACGAGAGAATCTTCAGAGTTTGTGTTTCCTGGTCTAGGTTTGAGTCGACTCGATTGTTTGACTCGGACTTAAACAGGTTCCATCCCCCTTCCTTTCATTAGAAGTGGAATGAAACATCTAGAAAATGGCTCGGTGGTAAGAGTTTGAGTTAATAAGTTTATCTTCCCTGTAATCCCGGGCTCGAGAATTGTGATTATTAACATGATGGTCAATAGAAGTTTACATAGTCATTAATTTTAGGATCCGTAAAATTAATTAAAATGTATGCAAGTTGATCAAACAACCATGTTAATAAAAAATAAAAAGTGTAACATAATAATGATACTTCTATAGTGATGTTTATTGTAATAGAAAAAGGTTGAGAAACACGGGATTTCATTTTCTCTTTAATTATCATCCTTTGTTTGTTTTTCAGAGCAGAAAGCAAGAGATCCCGAATATTCAGAAATGGTAGGGAGAAATTAGAGACGAGTGTGGTGGACTTTCATCTATCCATGATTCGTCCTAGACATAGAAAAAGTTGAAAGATCCTGCCTAAAAATTTTTTTCGGGAGAATATTCGTACCCTGAAGACCATTAATTAAAGAACTTGATCGTGGAAATTCTCTTTTTGAATAAAAATATGCTTGAATATACCAATACTAAATTTCTTCTTTCCAATCTATCTAAATAAATACAGACTATTCAACGAGGAGAGTAAATGATTCATCAGTTAATTGCTCTATGGTTAGTGTTTATTTTACTTAGTGGTCATTTTTTTTAGAAATATATAAATTATAGTTCTTTTTAACTAAGATTTCAAGAGATAGTTTTTGGTTGAACTCATGTGAAATTGTCATGTGTATTCATTAATCAAATACTTTTAAATATATAATTGAAATAAAATACATATCACACCACATAAATAATTACAAACCTTATGGTTGACGAGTTAACGTTTTTTATTTTACTCAATATTTTCATGTTTTGAAAGAGTTTAAATTCATAGATAAGGTAGTAGTGCAATCAAATATGAGCCCCTCAAGATGTCATCATGAATCCAACAAGATGTCATACTTATTTTTTTTTAAAGTTTGACCATATGCTAGATTTAGTTAAACTTAGATATTCATGTTAAGACCATGTAGTTTTATTTACATGAATTGTTCGTGTCCGAGGTAATCATTTATCTACATCTATAAATATATAAAATATCTCTCAATGAGTCTACCATATTTTTTATTTTTGTTGATGTTACGCGAGAAATATTTGTCTCTTATTAATATAATAAAAAATAAAAGATTTTATACTTTCTAAATGAGATAATCATTTAATTGACTATTATCTAAACATCAAATAATATATTTATTAAACATACTAGATTTTATGACATCATCAATAATTAACAAAGAAATAACACGCAGGAGGTACCTAAGATTGTGACACCAAATATTACATGAGTGGTCCAAAACCACGTGTTAAGGAACCATCTCACCTAAAAGCTTAAGTTGATAGGTGAGGTCCCAGAATATGATTATATTATACTCTAACACATCCCCTCAAGTGAAAGCCCTTTGGGCTTGAAACTTGCATATGCCCACATTACCTTGTGCTTGATTTTTTTATCAAATAGAATGGGAGTGGTGAGATTCGAACTTGTGACCGCTTGGTCAACAAGGCTCTGATACCATGTTAAGAAACCATCTCACCTAAAAACTTAAGTTGATAGGTGAGGCCCCAGAATATGATTATATTATACTCTAACACCACATCACAGGCTAAGCTCGCAATCCCTCCCCAAGAAACCGTGAGGTGCTTGCTTGAACTTTCATTAAACTCCATCATCAGAAGTTGATCAAAGATTTGCGATCAGTTTTGGCTAGCCATGGATGACCTCTACAGTTTAGCTTCCGACAAGATGTGAAGAAAAGGACTCAGATTTATTTTACCTCACCACACGAAATTATTGGTGTATGTGGGAGTCAAGCTGGCCCTGTCCCCTTGATCTCCTTCCATTAGCGTAATCAACTCACCTTAAATAGTACGGACATGCTTAATTATGGGTTCAAGCACGCACGACTCTCCTTGTTGACTTTACTATAAGTAACTAGGCCTTTAAAATTTCAGGGTAATAAAAAAAACCCGAGAGTCTATGGTTCGATATATTTTTAATGGAGTAAAACCTATTAGAGAATAATATATATCATATTATGGGGCCTTATCTATCAACTTAAATTTTTAGATGAGATGACTCTTTGTCATGGTATCAGAGCCTTGTTGACCCAGCGGTTACGAGGTCGAATCTCACCACCCCCATTCTAGTCGATAAAAATCAAGCACAAGATAGTGTGAGTCTGTACAAGTTTCAATCCCAAAAAGTTTTCACTTGAGGGAGAGTGTTAGAGAATAATATAAATCATATTATGGGGTCTCACCTATCAGCTTAAGCTTTTAGATAAAATAATTCTTTGATAAAAGCACCAATAATCACTAAAGTGAATTAATATAATGCACGGTATGTGCTTAAATTTCCATGTATCAATAGGCATTAATTCTTGAGTCGGTGTGCTTAGATGGTATAGAATTTGTTTCTCACATTATCACTGAAGTTTGGAAGAAAAAACTAGTAATGTTCTTTTTTAAAGGAAATAATAGTTTGAACATAAATAATTTATTTAAAATATAAATAAAAAGTAAATTATTTTCTAGCCATAAAAGTGATCTTAAAAATTATTAAAATTAACAAAAAAAATTAATCATCATTAAAAAAAAGTAATAAGACTTGTTTTGCAAAGAAAATAAATGGGACATCCTGATTGAGATCTATTCTACTAGCTTAGTACTGTGAAGTGAGAATTCTGTAAGCAGCATTGTTCAATTAAAAATAAATGATATTTTTTTATAATTTTATTATATAAGTATATCAAAATCATTCAAAAAGTTTTCAAGGGACGTGATGTGATGATAAAAAATCTGTGATTTACACAACAAATCTCAAGTTTGAGTCAAGAAATGTATTATTTATAAGCCTGAGACAATCAGAGTTTTACTCGCTCACTTAGACTTAGACTCATAAAATATAGGTGAGATTTCCTCGTATAAAAAAAATAATTCCAAAACATCTAAAGAAATATATATATATATATATATATATATATATATATATATATATATAAATAAAACACTATAAAAAAAACTATACCGAGAGCACATAACTTGAAAGAACAACTAATTAAGTAGATTAAGGGCGGGAAATAGCGTAATCGAGAAGTCCATATATATATAACTCAAGTTTTAAACACACATTATTATGATTAAGACATTAGAAGAGAGCGTTGAACGTCAACAAGATTGATCATGAACTAGATGAATGAATCTCGAACCAATTTCCTCACGCCTAATTAACATCATGTCAAGCACTTGGTGGACAACGTGAAGCTTTGTGTTCCCATTAATTAATTTGCATGGACAACGTTGTCTCGATTATTTCGATGATTCATTATCAAGTCACCTTCAATGTTCCTGTTCTGCATGAATCTTGCCATCTTTACATTGATTAGATTCGTTTTAGACTAGTTTTGTGTCGCATTGTATTTAAAAAAAATATTTTTTTTTATTTTTTGTTTTAAATTATTATTTTTAATATTTTTATACCATTTTGATATATTGATGTGAAAAATAATAATTAAAAAATAAAAAAAAATTATTTTAATATATTTTTGAATAAAAATTAATTATAATTACGTCATCTCATACATTACAAAGCTGCTGCGGACATAGGCCAGTAGCTGAATTTCTGCCCCTGGTGTGACAGGGTCATTGCTGAATGCTACATCACATTGGATAGCACTCACCCCCTCCAGGCATGCGGTTGAAGCAGGGGCAAAGTTGGAATTTAATGAATGTAAGGAAATTCGTTAGGATATATTTACAAATAACGTACACTAATAAGGGCTACAGAGTATAATTAATTATTGGAGGATGCAAAGTGTAAATATTTTCCAAAATATGCCTTCAATTGAAGGGTGTATTTAAAAATGCTGTAAGTCTAGGATTAATATAATTACATTATCTAGTTGGGGATGCATTGTCCCGCCTGAGGTTGAAAAAGGCGGTAAGGAACTTCTTTCGATCTTTATTTTAGCATCGCCTTGTACATGGCGGATAAATTATTATTTAGTCTCTTTTTTTATAATTTTGCAAACCAGTCCTTTTTTTTTTCAATACCAGTACATTAAAGTATTTAAAAAAAACTAAAAAATACCAATTTAATACTTTTTAAGCCAAAAATAATTTTTCATCAAAAAACTTGAAAACAAAAGCTAAGCCATGTCAAACAATCCCTTAGAGCCAAAGCAGCTACCATCCTACGGAAAGATCCCTCTAGCTTTATGTGGGCTGGCTTTTTTTTTTTCTGGTGCTCACACACACTATCAGATAAACGCACTAGTGATTCTTTATTGCTTTTGTGTGGCGCTATAGGCACATAAAGTGATTCCACCCACCACGTTATCACTATACGAGAGGTTAAGACAGTGATATTTGGTGAAAATAGTCCCAAATTCTTTTTTCAAGACACCCAGCATGATTAGACAGACTCGATTAATTTCACAAAATGCGTGTGATATGGCCTACTGAGTTCAAATTAATAAAGGGTTTTTGTACCATGAAGGAAGGAAAAAAAACTAATAAAGGCCTTTCATCAATCTTCTATAGATTGATGTCTATCGTTAAATTCCTTCTTTTCGGCTGGAAATATTCATTTATGATCAAGGCAACAAGAGTCATTAAAATTGACTACCTTATTCAGCTGCGTGGCTCTATCCTGCTTTTCGGCTTCTTCTTAGCTTCACGTCTACAGCAAAAATAGATTTGTAAGATACAAAGAAAAATCTTCTTAGAATGACATCTATAGCACAAATTGAATACCACATCAACAGAACCATATGTTGGCTTTGGTTTTGTCCGCTGAATTCATGCATCAAACATCACAAACATGACTTCAATCAAATTATCATAAATAAACGAAACTCTAAAACCAGTTCTGGGAATACAAGGTGCTTGGAGGGGAGAGTTGTGGAAGAAAAGGCAAGGCAAGCAACAACTTGGGAAAGGAAAAACTACCCGATAGGCAATATTTTTCCTTTCAGAACCATCAATATTAAGCAATCTCATTTGTTCATCAAGATCAATCTTTCCGCATCTAGCCCACAACTCCAACACTTGCCGGACATGAAATGGTGGAGTTGGTAGAGCAGTCAATTCCAATAGTCGCCGGGTATCAAATAACAATATGGAACAGGAAAATCCCTGGGCTAAACAAAATATCAGAAGCTATAGAGACGATCTTCACAGTCCACGCATATACACATGAACAGGAACAGATACAAATTCATAGCTTGTGTATTTGCTAGATCAGTCAATTCCAATAGTTGCCAGACGCCAAGGAGCGTAGGGAACAGGTAGATCCCAGGTTGAAACAAAATATCAAAATCTTCATATTCTTATATCCAATGATAACTACGAGTACACAAGCTTGGTGCAATTTGACTCAGGGTCTTCTAGCAAAACAAACACACAAGAATGACAATTCACAAAAAAAAGTGCCATGCTTACCTTGTAGGGAAAACGTTTTAGAATCTAAGATGTAGTGGCTTGAAACGTCGATACCATCCTCAATCAAAACCATCTTTGACTTTTTCTCTCTCTTCATTTATTGCTTTTCCACTTTTAGTATCCACGTTCATGGGAGCCACAAGTCTCCATTACTATTCCCTTTAAACTGCACCAGAGTAAAGGGTCACTTAACTGGGGTGCCCCAAGCCCACCATGAAAGTGCAAGTTGATGAAAGCATTCAATTGCATGCTCATTCATTTTGAGAAGATGATATTGGAATATTTGAGCAAAAGATGCTGTGACAATCTTCCATGGGAGACAGAAGATTCCTAGTTGGTCATTTTCAAGATCCTCATCACCCATCGCATGGGTCTAGCACGCAGAATCAATGGGCAACACAAAAGAATTACAATGCCAATAAGAATTACAAGTCGGTGTACATAAGTAGTCATATCACAGCAAATCCATGCAGCTAATGAGCTATTAGTGATGCAATGAGCTTTACATAATCACCTGAAAAACTTATTTAGGGTTTTACTTTAACATAAAAATGATTTATACAAGGTCTACCCTAATAGCAGCATCAAGAATAAGATACGTGGCTCTTAGACAACTCATTGATTATTTTAATCCTTTTGAAAGAAACATCCATGATCGATGGGCATTCAAATTTGCTTGAACTTCTCTGTCTTTTTCAAGATATACAATTAAACGAAGCACCTGCTTACAGGCAGGTTATAGATGGCCGTTTTAGAGGATAAAGTATTTCACAAATTTTACAAGCCTTCCTCATACTTTCTTACCAAATTATAGAAAAGGAGTTCACGTTCTATTATTCAATAAAAAGCCAGTCCCTCACCAATTGCTACCAAAGACACTATTCAAACTCCATTAATACACATAATCCAATATTTTCTTCACCTCATTTAAATCAGGGCAACGAGATTTCCGTAGACAATCTGGTTCCATTCAATGAAAGCATTGTATGGAGCTCAATATTTGGAGATATCGATGGACCAGGGGTTAGAATAATACAAACTTTGACGAATGACCTTATTAAGTTGATGTTAACATCGCATTAGCATAGAAATGCACGCAATGATGATATTCAAGAAAATTAAGACAGCAACACCTGACGTTTTCAAACTATCAATGTGCATGTCCAGCTAGTGGATGAAAATCATAGATGATAGAGCCCTGATTATTTAGGCTCACTTCATACCCATGTTGACACATCATAGTTTTACACAAAAAAGAAGCTAACAAGGAGATGCTCAATCCCTCTTTTTATGATAAAAATATCCAACTTACCAAGGTAAGTCTCAAGCTCTAAAAATCATCAACTTAACACCAGATCAATCTAGAGATTCATCTAGTGTATTTCATTGTTTCATACATGGTTAATTAAGGAATTTAGCGTCTTAGTTTTCAATTTTTGTTCTTCCCCTAAATGGCATGACCAAGCATTTATATGATCATATTAGGAGATCAGAATCAATACTGTCCTTCTAGAATATGTTGCCATTGATACCATGTTTTCCCCTAAATTCTATAGCCCCGGTTCCATTTGGTTTCTCATTTCTTAGGGCACATTTAGAGCAGTAAAAAAGGAACAGCAATAATCACCAAATGGGACCAATAATATTACAAATCAAGACATGATTGTAATACCTAAATATATAGGAAACAATTTCTTCGCTAAGAGAGATTTCGAGCCGTGCCTAAATGTAACAGTAAGGGCACTTACGAGTCCCACAGCACAGCAGACATCCACTGACAGACTTAGGCACAAGTCCTTCTTCAACTTCAATTTTAGCTTGTTGAATCTGCAATATTAACCATCAGGAGAGAGTGGCATAACATGTAAATATCTCAGAACGAGCTTGTAAAATAGATGGACAAGAAATCAGATGTCATCGGTACTGTCTGTATCTATCATTCTTCTAACAACCTTGAAAAGAAGACATTGTTCTTATCTTGTTTCCACTGATATTCACTTCATCACGCGTTTGATAAAGTCGATAAGCGCTTGAATTGCAGGGGAGTCAAGGCGTTGCCTTTGCAGGTCCTCCATTGATCCCTCGTTTTGGTTTTCTTGGTGGTTTCTTGTCTCTTCAGTTTCCGAGGTTGTGGAAAATAAACACAGTGGTGGACTGGGCCTCGCTTAAAATGCATCCACGGCGCATACAAAGGCCCGTTCATCCCATCCTCGTTTCACACAAGCCCAATCTCTAAGGTTGATAGTATTTACTCAGGAAATTAGTTGAAAGTGACCGGTGTAGACCAGCACAAAAGGTTAAGGGACCATTGCTCCACCTCAAACTATAGGCTTAAAAAATAAAAAACCAATCTCAATAGGGAGATGCAAACCTAGGACTCCCGGTTATTTGGTTGGGTGGGAGACCTATCAATCCACCTTATTATATTGCCTAATGTTTGTCTTCCTCGTAGTTTTTTTTTTTTTGGATTATGTTATGTTCAGGGAAAAAAAACACAAACAAATGAACATTTACAAGTTATCAACCTTTTATCTTCTAGAATTTTAGAAACAGTATTTTTGCCTCCCGAGGTTGATTAGGAAACTCCCAATTCCGAAACGAGTCTCCAGCTCCACACTTCATGGCCTCTATTTATGAGCTTCAAATCCGATAGTAAGTTTGCATAAGATTCGAACAATCGTTTAGTTCGTCTCGAATTAAAGAGGGTACTGTGCATTTAATAGAATTCGCTGGCCTCTATGATAATGGGCTATTAGCTGGTTCAATCATGATGGTAATTTACTTTTGAAGATGTGATTAAAATTATTTTTTAAAATATATATTAAAATATTTTTAAAAAATATATTTTTAATATTAATATATTAAAATAATCTGAAAACATCAACTAAAAAAATTAAATTAAATTTTTCAAAAATATTTTTAACACGATTTCCCAACCACCCCCTTAGTAAAAACTTTTAAGGCACAAAATCATTTTCAGCCAATTATGTTGATGGAGTTCAATGAAATTACCCTAGCTGTGATTACATCGTTTAACTTCTTGTCGTGGCAGTGCTCATTTCTCATTAGCATTTACTCGGTCATCATGTTCAATTTCAATCTGTCCCCTGTAGCTTAACAAGGTCAGAATTCAAACACAGGGACAACCTCACTGGACATTTACGGTAACGCAGGTTAGTGAAGACAAAATTCACTGGAGAATCAATGTTACAAAAAAAAACCTAGAAGTTTCTGGAAGTTTTTAATTTTAGACTCAACACATAATGAAGAGAATGGGATGAGCTCTCAACAACAAATCACGCTTCTTCTATTGTTAAAGAAATGAATAGGCAACTCAGCACAGTTGCAAATAATTCATGACGCAGGCAACCATTTTATTTCAGCATACACACACACCATCCAAATCAAGTTTTTCATGTTCCTTCAGGAACGATTATGAAACCATGGATCACTGTGATGGGTTATATTAACCAACCCAAAAAATTGTCCCTGTATAAGTCTCCGCCTATTGAATTTCACAATCATGATGCTGAAGCATCGTGAGAATATTCTGAAGCCCAGCGCTTCCAAGCAAGGCATTCCCACCCTCCTGCCCAAGTAATTTATTTTTCCATTTTTTGTTTCGTTTCCCCCTCAACGGTTCGCTACTAGCTTATGTCTGTCAGGGAAAAAATGGTAAAGTTTTGATAATACAAAGAGAAATGTGAAGATTAATCAGCACCTGTGTCCTCAGCAGTTTTCTTATATTCTGGTTTTAGCTCATAAGTTCCTTGGTTTGTTCCCCGCTTATTGTACACGCAAAGCTCATTCAATATCTCTTTCAAGAATTGCTGCACACAGAAGAAAACAAATGACACGTGAATACCCTGGAACAATGTTTTGCTATAATAATAAACACAGTTGATTTGAAAATCATCCTTCTTGAATAAAAAAAGGAAAGGAAAAAACCTATCATCTATATCAGCATGAGGAATAGAAAAGCATACCGCAGGTTGATCTGTTTCTTGAACAAGCTGCTTTAAGGCCCAATTTGGTTGCCTTTCAAATAACTTGAACATGATATCCTCCAATTCACCACGATCCCTCCTGGTTCTCTTCACATCTGATTGTTTAACTGGTTGTATTTTCTTCTTATCCTGCTCGCATATAATTGATTATTAATATTAAAGAGGTTTATTCTTAAAAACAGAAAGCATGGGTCTTTGGCGAAAAAAAGAACACTGTTATACTTGAGAGAAGAAGTGCGCGCACAGAAAACACTGCTCGGAAAGTATACACATTATCTATTCCCATTACTATCAAAATTGTTGTTTTTAACTCCAGTTAATTTACCACGATCCTAACATCAACGTGTCCAATGGGGTAAGGGAATATACCTTGGAGCCAGATGAAATCAAGCCGAGCATTCCAGGCATGGGCCTCATGTTCACCCCACAGTCATTATTAATAACCTTTAAAAGCAACCAAGGAAGCGAAAGTTATGTTATACTTATATGCATGAGTTTGAAAATAGCAAAGTAAACAACAATTCAATCCTCTACCTGTATCTGCCTATTCTTAATCATAGACTTATTAGTCCTTTCACGGCATAATTTACTATATTCCTCAATGTTCTCCTCGTGAGGCTTCATGTCAAATTTATGTTCCACTTTGCCTTCCATGGCAACCCTCCCTATAAATAATTGAAAAGATAGTGCAAAATACCACTTACAAAAACAAGAAGTAAATAACAGTGGTATGAAGAAAAGTAAAATCAAAGCAGAACATAAGATCATGGACTATATCAAAGCCATGTAGGATGCACCTGTTTGAAACATCCAATTTGAATACTCGTGATTCATGAACTACAAGTACCTTCAAGAGTGTTATGTTCATGTACAATAAATATGCATACACTCATGTTACAGAGTAATTCATGAGGAGAAGGCAATACAATAATGCGGGCCAGGTATCAAAGTTTATTAAAACATTGTAAAATCTTATTCTACTCCAACTTCCATAACACTTTCTGGGAGCAGCAACTTCTCTTGAAGAAACCCTCATGCTATTCCTCCAAGATGCAAAACATAGAAAGAGCAGAGATCAAACTTCGAAGAACCACTTTAAAGCAAGTTAATATTCCATATAATCTGATGTTTATTCAGGAATATTATGGTCCAGTTTTTATCTTGGAACTGGTTTCTTGTAAAGACTAGATCAACATGATTATATGATTCATAGGGCAACTCCGCTGTTGAAAATTGAACGTGTTAAGACAATGCACAAGTTCATCACTGACAAACAAGAACTAAGTATAAGAATTTATCTTCCCCCGCCATAACATGCAAAGAACAGATTGATGTTACATAATTTTTCTTCAACAATTTTATGTGAATAGAACGAGAAGTCCCTTGTTCATATTTCAGCAAGTTGCAATTTTCAACAGTAGTCTTCATGTCAATGCAACACGCTGGAGTTCATAATAACAAATGACAAAAGATCATTATCATAAGTTAAGGTAAATTACAAAGGATTCAAAAATAAACACTCATCAACACCAATGAAAGGGCTCAGCAATAAAAGGTCACACATTTTTTTAAAAGTGAAAAAAATCATGATAATTAAAAAGAAAAATCATCTACAAACCAGATCCTCCTCACCTTGAGGTGTCTCCGAAAAGACACCCATCGGAACAAAGTCCTTGAACATATTCAAAGAATAACTCTTCGGCACATTCCCAGTCTCAGTGCGAGACATCTCCATAGTGAACTGATTACCATTTAAAATCATGTAAGAGATGACAGGTTGAATAACATATATCATTCGACATCAATCAACCAGAGAAAAACTAAGTATTTTAACCTAAAATCGCAGTTAAAAACAACAGATCCAACCAGAAATGGGTCACTGAGTGAAATAAAGCGGGGTTAGGAGTTAAAAATAATAATCAGTGAGCATCAAGTAGACGAAACCTGATTAAGAAGTTTCAAAGAGTTGTGTGCAAATTGAGACGAAAAACAGTACCTGGAGAGCAGATGGATCGTCAGATTGGAGAGGATCGAGGGAGAGGACAACTTTGGCGAGAGGAGTGGAGTCTGGAGAAGAGGTATGATAACTTTTCCATGACTTTGCAACCACTACAGGACACTTCATTAGCCAAACAGCTTTATCAGCCTTAGATGTTTCTAAATTGCTGCTGCTATTTCCACCATTACTGGGATCTTCCTCCATTTCATTGTTTTCTTTTTTCGCTTTTTTTTTCGATGCCCAGTTTTTGGAATCCAGCTTTACTGCCCTTTTTTATACAGTTTTTTACTACTTTGCTTTCAGGTTTCCAGTCTTTCTCTCGTCTTCTGTTCACGAGCAAACCTCCTCTGCTGCCAGTGTTGTGTTATATACTGAGCGCTGACTCGGACTTCCTTTTCTCGAACCGGATTCGAATTAGGCGTGCGCGTCCGCTGATGATTAAGGATGTTTTTTAACCAATTTGTTTTTAAGAATTTAAATTTTATCTTTTCATTATAAATGAATTTTTTATATGTATTTTCAGGTACTCTTAGAATTTGAATTTTAAAAGTAAATTTAAAAACATTTAACCGTTTTTCTTCCTTACTTGACGACTATATGTCTAGCCAAATTAGCATCGCATATAGCCCAAAGACAGTGGGCTTGAGCCCTTCTCGTAATTCGAGGAAATAGAGGTCGCCTAAACAGGCTCAATGGCATCCATCGTATCAATTGCACAATTAATGACAATTTTTCATTGTCTTTCACAGTGAAAACTCAAGTTAACGACCAGTCATTCACAGCAAAACAAGGGAGTGATTCTGGTTCCAAGGGAAAATTTAACAAACAGATATTGCAGAACATTTGAGAATGTTTTCCATTTGCATTCAAAATGATTAAATCTTTCAACATTGAACTCATGATCAATGGATAAGGAACCGATACTAGTAGAAGATCGAGCTAGATCTCTGATACCGTAGAAATTAGCAACAAAGAAAACGATAAACCCTAAAAACATGATACCTTGACAATATTAACAAGCCACAACTTAAGCCCTTTCACCCCTGATCCTTCTAGCCAACTGGATATCCTTAGGCATGATCGTAACCCTCTTGGCATGAATAGCACAAAGATTCGTGTCCTCAAAGAGACCCACGAGATAAGCCTCAGCTGCTTCTTGAAGAGCTGCGACAGCACTGCTCTGGAACCTGAGATCGGTCTTGAAATCCTGAGCAATTTCTCTCACGAGCCTTTGGAAAGGAAGCTTGCGGATCAGAAGCTCAGTACTCTTCTGGTACTTCCTAATTTCTCTCAAAGCCACAGTTCCTGGCCTGAAACGATGGGGTTTCTTCACACCTCCGGTTGCTGGAGCCGATTTGCGGGCAGCCTTTGTTGCCAGCTGCTTACGAGGTGCCTTGCCTCCGGTGGATTTTCTTGCAGTCTGCTTGGTACGGGCCATTGAAAGAGATTCGCAAGTAGAAGAAGAGAAATTGATTTTTGCTTTTGCTTGAAGAGAAGTTGATGCTAGGATCAAGATTTGGGGCTCATTTAAAGGGTAGATATGGGTAAGCGGGAATTTGAAATTTAAGCGGTTCTCTGGAAGGATTTGGAAGGAGAGAAAAGCGTGGATATTTGATATGAGCCGCTGATTTGTAAGTTATCGACGGGCAGGAAGGTTTAGGAAATCGTGACTCGGATTGCGATCCGCGTGCGTTTTGAGTGGAGCAATGGGAGATGTTTCGAAGGCGGGATTGAATTTTTTGTGTTTTTAAAAGGCGCGAAATTCTGAGCCGTAGATTGATGTGTAATGGACGGTGGATATTGGTGGTTCTAATACTGTTTGTTTCATTAAAGGTATTTTTTTATTAATTATTTTATAACTTTTATATATTAATTTGTCATTAAAAATATAACAGTTAAACAAAATTCAATTGAATAAAGGATTGACATGGTTTTCATAAAAGTGTTTTTTTAGATCGGAAACACTTTTCATAGATTATAAAAAATCAGAAATATCTTGTTAATTGATCATATCAAATTTGATTTTTAATTTTTTAATTTTTTAAATTTTTGTGTATTTTTGTAATTTTTTCCTTGTAATTTGATTTATATTTAATTTTATATCAGTTATAGACTTATAGTCCTCATTCCTTTAATTATGACTTGCTTTTCTCTTGTCATTTTCTTATTTAAAATTGTATATTTATCAAATTTGATCTTTATTATTTTTATTTATTTTACTTGAATTTTTTTAAAGTGTTTTTTTTTTAAAAAAAAATCACCATTCTTCAACTTTTTTATCTCTCTAATTTTTTTTCATTGTTGCTTGTTTTATTTCAAATAATTTATAAAATTATTATTTTCTCAATTACATTTTCCTTCAAAAAAATATTCATGTGTAATGAAGCTGAATTGTTGATCTGAGAGAGAAAGGGTTTGTTGGTGTTGCTGAGGGTTAGGAAAGACGAATGTGTGGGTCAGAGCTCAGGATAAGAAGATACGATTTTAAGGGTGTGTGAAGGGGGTCTATTATATTTTAGGGTGGGAGGTTATTGGTTGATGAACGATGTTTCAGAGAAGAGGGGTGTTGTAATTAAGGGTGAGAGTTGTGGGTGTCATCGGTGTTTTAGGAACGAGGATTGTTGTAAGGTGGGAGCCATAGGGTGTGGTCGGTGCACGGTGGATGTTTGACTTTACAGGAAAAGAAGGATGTTGTAGCCGGGTGCTGTGCAGGTGTTGTGTGATCGGTGTTCAAAGGTTGTGTGGCTCCGCTGGGGCGATGTTGTGGCTTCCAAGGTGTTATGTTGTGATATTTTGAGTGTTGTGGTGAAAAGCATCTAAAAGATGTTTTTTTCTAAATAGAGGTTTGACCTCATTTTTTAACGAGTCTCGCAATTATAAAGATCATGGTTGAAATCTAACCAAACATTTAGCTTTATGGTTAGACTCAATCACAAAACCTAACACGAAGCCAACACATGCACTTATTCTAGATATCATGGATGTTGGTATATATATCTAATTATATGTAGCTAAACTATTTATCTAATTATCATATCATATATTAACATTCTTTTCGTCATAATTTTGTAACTTTCCAAGATTTCTGAAGGCAACATTGTCCAAATTTTTAATTTTATACAAATTCATCGCGACTCACGTCAATGCCACAAGATTATTTGGTCAGACAAGGACTTTCATCATAACCGAGGATTATTTGGAAGATTAGTTGATATTATTTTTTAAAAATATATAATAAAATGATAAAAAATATTATATTAAAATATATATTTTTTAATTTAAAATAAAAAATAAAACTATTTGTTTTTCAAAAACACAATACCAAATAGTTACTTCACTCCCCAATCATTTCACTATCTGGCCAGCCAATGACTCCCATCATGCCACAATATTTTTTACTTGATTAAATGAATTTTTTGTAATGTTCTTTACTCGTCTTCTATCCTATATCACTGACAGCTAATTTTATTTTTTTCCCGAGCAATCTGAATCATTTAAATCACTTGAATCATACAATAACCTAGTTAGATATGTTGACATCACCTCGCCAATTAAGAATTCAGGTTTTAAAATCAAGTACCTCGATATTTTTTTATACTGATTGACCAGCATCTTTTATATTATCATATATAATAATAATTGTATATAATTTTTTTCAACAAAAATGATTTATAAATAAAAAACAAAACAATCAATATTATTAATTAAATTCGTTTTCACGTGCCTGTTCAGAACAACATCCACACGGTTATCGATTGCAAGGGCCTTGTTTCAACCCATGCTTCTCCAGATCATGATCTGGATCAATAAAAAAGGAATTCAAAACACACCCGCTAAAAGTAAAAACTATCATTTCTGTGTGTGCTTTAATAGTCGAAAGAGTACCATGTCATTCAGGATTTGAATGAATCTCCACGGCGAGGGTTTTCCATGTCTCAGCCTCCCTCGTAATATCGCATCCAAGGAAGCATCGGCTCTGTGTTCCGTGGAGGTGACAACAGATTCAAATCTGAAAATGGCTTCACCAGCAACGACAACACAGGAAAGGAACCGGTAATTTCCACTCCAGCCAAACAGCCATTTCATTTTCTTCATCCTTCTGTCCTGGCCTCCCTGTTCGTCGTCTTCTTTCAAGTTTTGAAGGGCTGATTCCGCACTTCTCTGGGACTAATAATTTGAAATTCTGTACTCAATTATTTATTTTTGCAAATAAATAAATATCCCAGAAAGCAGTACGTCGTGAAAAAAGACAGCAGAGACGGTACTTGATAAATAAAAGGAACAAAGTCCAAGGCTCACCAGCCCATCAGCCCACATCCAAGTAGCGCTAGTTCTTTGGATAACGTCGTTAGCCCAGTGACCATCATCGTGCACATCACTCCATTCGAGCAATATGCAATTTCTTAGCATAAATGATTTTAATCTTATTCAATTATTATTATTATTATTATGTAATGGACAAGGGAGAGCATACGGTTCGGGTTTAGATGAAAAAATTCAGCCAAATTGATTTTTTTTTATTTTTAATCAAACGAAATAATCAAATAAATTCGATTATTGCAGTTAAGCTTGGTATTATATTTTTTAAAATTAAATAAGACTAATTTAACTTACAAAGTTTGAATTATGATTTATATTTATTCAATATTTATAATTTATATAAAAACTAAAACTTAATGGGATCATTTTTCAACCAAGATTATTCATTTTTTTACTTTATTTAACTCTAAATTATTTTTTTATAAATATTTTAAACAATTCAATTAATTTACTAATTTCTAAGACGTCACATTTGCCGATTTTTTAATGAGTTTTTTAAAAACACTCTACCTCACTTCACAAAATCCAAAACTATTTCCCACCTTCCCTTTTTTGTCCCTTAGTGCCTGCAAAAAAATAACACTTGTCACAATCATAGTGGCTGCCACCACAATCTTATGGGGATCCCCTCGCTACAAATATCTCCTATCAATCCTTCCACAGCACAGCCACAGCACAGCCACAGACATTCTTCTCCACAAATGGAGCGCTTCTCTCTGCTCGCTCTCCTCCTCCTTACACTCCTATGCTCTGCAGTCGCATCCACGGTATCTTCCAACGATGTCGATGATCCTTTAATTAGACAAGTCGTATCAGACGGCAAGGATGATCTCCTCAACGCCGAGCATCATTTCACTTCTTTCAAATCCAAATTCGGCAAAACATACGCGACTCAAGAAGAGCATGATTACCGATTTGGTGTTTTCAAAGCTAATCTTCGCCGTGCCAAGAAACACCAGATGATAGACCCCACCGCCGCCCACGGCGTCACCAAGTTCTCTGACCTGACACCGAAAGAATTCCGCCGCCAGTTCCTTGGATTGAAGCAGCGGCTGCGGTTGCCGACGGACGCTAACAAGGCGCCGATCCTTCCTACTGCTGATCTACCTGCTGATTTTGACTGGCGCGATCACGGTGCCGTTACAGAAGTCAAAGACCAGGTTTTCAAATATTCCCTTTCTTTTCTTTTTTTTCCCTTTGGTTGTAGATGCGAAATATCCTTGGACCAGCTTTTCTGTTTTTCGGGTTTTTCCATGGTGTCTGTATTATCATGTTGGGTTTTGTTGTAGGGATCGTGCGGATCGTGCTGGTCGTTTAGTGCTACCGGGGCGTTAGAAGGAGCTCATTATTTAGCCACAGGAGAGCTTGTGAGCTTGAGTGAGCAGCAGCTTGTGGACTGCGACCATGAGGTTTGACTTCTTTATTTCTACGCCTTTGATCCTGTCTCTCTTCGATTTCCATGGAAGACACCGAGGGTTTCAATTTTGTTACATGAGAGTGGATATTTTTTAGTTTACGAAGGAAACATGAAGATTTAGTTAGTGGGGTTATGATTTCTAATTCTGGTTCCCTACTGTATTTTTTGTTTAATTTCTTGCAGTGTGATCCAGAAGAATATGGTGCTTGTGACTCCGGCTGTGATGGTGGACTGATGAATAATGCCTTTGAGTACGCACTCAAGGCTGGTGGACTTGAACGCGAGGGAGACTATCCCTATACTGGAACTAACGGGGGCACTTGCAAATTTGACAAGAGCAAAGTTGTAGCGTCCGTATCTAACTTCAGTGTTGTTTCAATTGATGAAGATCAAATTGCTGCGAATATGGTGAAGCACGGCCCACTCTCAGGTATTTAGCTACCTCTTGGGTGCAGCCACTGGTATCTGTATATATACTCACCAGTTCCTTCGGTTGAAATTTTCTATTTTGCGTACCCTTACTGGACACTAATTGTAAGATTTTTTTCTTCTACTTTCCATGGTGCAGTGGCGATCAATGCACTTTTTATGCAGACATATGTAGGTGGAGTATCATGCCCGTACATTTGCTCGAAACGTCAGGATCACGGGGTGCTACTGGTGGGATATGGATCTGCTGGTTATGCTCCTATCCGGTTGAAGGAAAAGCCCTTCTGGATTATCAAGAATTCATGGGGAGAGAATTGGGGTGAGAATGGCTATTACAAAATCTGCAGGGGTCGCAATATCTGTGGTGTAGATTCCATGGTTTCAACTGTTGCAGCGATCCACACTACAGCTCAGTAGATTGTCGTGCCCTTGGCACCTTGAAGGACTCCGTTCTTTGATGGAGCTCGCGCGATGTGTTTATATATAAAGCGCGATGTGTTTGGCGCTATATAACACACACACATATATATATATATAGCATAGTGTAAGAATTAAGATTCAACGAATCTCTGGCAGAAGTTATCATGATACAAGTAGGCGATGTTGGCACTTCAATCATTTTATGCCAGAATTCTGTGTAAGATTACCAGGGGTTATGTATTGCTCAATCTCGTCAATAATGTAATCATTGCTTATTAAGAACGTCATGAAGCCATCACAACATGCCAGCTAGTGTATTTTCTTCGCTCTCATATATTTGTCGTCGTTTCGGAAAATTTTCTCAACAATTCAAGAAACCTCGTGTTGTATTACAACTCCTCATCTACAAATAGAGTTCAATGTCTATTTTTCAACACTGATTCCTTTCTTCTCCTCAATAGACAATATTGCACAACAGCACCGCAACAATCACTGACGAATAATACAGCCAACATACCAATGAATTCTAACTGGAAAAATTCTAGAAGCTTATACAACGACCGAGTTCCGGATAAGCTTCTTATTTGCTAACTGGCAAAATTCTAGAAGCATAATACAACAAATTTCCTTTACAGTTGCTCTTGATCCACGCGCAGGGGATAGGCAGCCACACCAGCAAGACTTGATTGAATAATCACGAACACTGCGAAACTGGTTGTTCCTCATGAGCAGGTGGTTCTTCCGACCTCCTCAATTAGTGTTCTCAGAAACTCCTCTTTGATCATGTTTAGCAGAATTGCAAGTTTGGTATACTTCAATGTATGATAAATTCTATTTCCTATCTAAGCAGTTGACTATTCTATTCAGTTAACGTGTCATTCATCATCTTCACCAAGCGAAGCAAATGAAAACGGAAAGAATTTGTATCCATCTCCCACATAAAATTTGTTTTGAAACTCTACCCAATGAAGCCTCAACGCATGTAGGAATGCACTAAGGGTTTCCATCACTAGTAGGACACCGACAGTTGCAGATATAAATACAATCAAGCCAATACTGCGAGCTACGATGCTGTTGTACCTGCAGTCATTCATTCACAGATGATTCATTATATTGCTTGATCAAATTTGTGACATCCACGTTACTTTCATCACAAGCCAAAACATGGACATGAGAGCTCACCCCCAGGCTAGAAGAAGAACCTTGTCATAGAATACACTTGCTAGCTCTGAATGAGCCAGGCTGAAAATCACCAGAAAAAAATCACTCAAATTAAACAGTTGACTTCCTGTACTAGAATGCAAAAATGTACCCCACATTCATTTTAAACACGAGATAAGTGTCAGGATGGCATATTGACATAAGATCCTAACAATCAACTCAGTTTTCCTGTGTGTTTAGACAGGAAATGGAGATATGACAACTATATTCTAACGAGCAATCACAAACAAGAGTTCAAAGAGGTGAGAATTTAGCTTGAAAATATAAATATCAAGTAATGACTAGAAGAACCAACCTGAGGGCCCATAATCGTAAATATGAAGCTGTATTCGACACTGCTCCTAGCACAAACTCTATGGTATGTATAAGTTGGTGAACAAACACCTCGCTGAACTCGAATTCCTCATGGTTATGAGAAACAGAATGCGGCTCGATTTCAGGAGGGTAGTCACTGCTGTCCAGCCGTGCGTATGATTGACCTTGGAACCTCTGAACAAGGCATTTAGGGAAAATAGAGTTTACAATATTTTTTACAAAAGAGTTATAACAGCAAATGCATTTTAAAAAGATTGAGCATACTTCCTCATGTTGTTTCTTCAATAGAAAAGGCTTTGGAAACAACATCCATGGGACAGCAGCAAGGGCTGATAGTAGCAACAAGATCTAGTGTTGAAACACGGGACATGTCAGCTAGCTTGTTTTCCTTAAACCATGAGGGAGAATTTCCACACAATCATTATAAAAGAGACTATACCTGAAAAAATTTCTGGCCGAAAAAAAGCTGATTGTCATCCAAATCATCAGTGGGACTTAGAAACATGTATATCATCACATGGTATAGATCAGCTTGTGAACCAGTGCACCATTTCACTATTATGAGGAGTGAAAGGTAACCAAACAAGCTGTTTAAGAAAATTATCTGGGGCACAAATTGGTACCTGAAACAATGGAGCCGTTTCCAATCAATTCCGAAGATGCAAATGGGGGGGGGGGGGATCTATATCTACATGCCCACAAGGCCCCCTCTCTCATCATGTTTATAAGACCAAATTCTCTCAAAAATGAGAGCTGCATGTTCTGGAATGGCCAATAACTTTTTAAAATCATCATTATGCTGATTATTCCCACAAGGACATGCTGTAACATATTTGAAACAATGCATTGCACATTGCTCTCACCAGATATTTATGTTA
This sequence comes from Salix purpurea, assembly GCA_027405865.1. Classification (NCBI taxonomy): domain Eukaryota; kingdom Viridiplantae; phylum Streptophyta; class Magnoliopsida; order Malpighiales; family Salicaceae; genus Salix; species Salix purpurea. Next base: position 1,579,699 of record CM050329.1, on the reverse strand, counting down.
TCTCCAAAGAACTTTGCATTGAAGTAACTTATTATGATACCAAGATTCATCTGGGCCACTCCAATTAAAATTGACATCTTCATCTTCATCGAGTTAAGAAAAGGTAACTCGCTCCGGGAACCATGCCATTTAGGATCCAAACCAAATGGATAAGTGGCGCGGACCTTGACCAGACCAGCAGTAGAAGCATCCCTACAATGCAAAAATAGAGAATGAATAATTTACAGGGAATGTTGAACCACACATTGACATGAGTAAATTTGTCCTGGTGGATACCTGCAAGACTGGTCACGGCAACCATAGGCTGACTGCCCAAACAGTTCCAATGGAACCGAAAAGAATTCATTGTATATCAACCCCGTGTAGATTGAAAAAATTGCCATCATCATTATCACATAACGGCCACTGAAAGCCATTTCCGTAATGTCTCCAAGCTTCTGTTGTTTACAAAAGCAAGTAAGCTAAAGTATGCGACAATTAATAGGACGTGCTAGCTAAGACACAAGCTGTATCACAATTACCTGACTGGAAAGTTTCTTTTCCCTGAAAATAAAATATAATGTTGCCAACAGCAAGCAAATACCATGACCCCAATCACCAAACATAACAGCAAAAAGGAAGGGGAATGTGACAATTGTGTATACACTAGGATTTGCTTCCTGGTACTTGGCAACCCTGAAAAAATAATTTGTCAGCCAACACTTGAATTTCATCTTTGTAACAGTGAGCTGGTCAAATAGAATGATGCATGATTGCAAATCATGGAATAGGAGAAATGTTCTATTCAACTGTATTTGCTCATTCTGCTAAGTGTATTGACAAAGAGAACTACCCTTAGATTGTTTATACAGATAAATTGAACAGTATTGTACTAGTCAGATGGACATATTGCAAAAACATATAATATCAACTAAATACACTTTGGTGACAAAACTAACTTTACGTGATAAGATGGACCGTACTAACAACAATGGACTAGTTTTCTGTCTCTCAACTACCATAATTTCTGTGCTCAAAGAGAACAAGGAACAAATAATCAGTTATTGGAGAAGCTGTAAGTTCTGTCAATGCCTAACCGAGAGGTCACGTTCTGGCATTCCCATCCTATCTTAAAGGCATCAGAAAACTTCTAAAGTTATGATAGAGCCATGATAATCAATTATCCTGCCAAAAATTACTTTAAAAAATTAAAGATCCTATGTATTGTCTGAAACATAACTCACCCATATGCATCTACAATTTCTTGAAAAGCAGAAGTAAATTTGTTTGTCCGGAAATAGGTAGGGGGTGAATCCTTTGTCTGCAAAACGTGGAATATGGCACCAATTTGTGAGCTGCTGTCTAAAGTCGCTCGCCGTAATCCATTTTGTATCTGTAGAGAAACAACCATGAGAAGGTTTAATAGTTACGGTTCATGCAATATTTAACCAAGTCCCAAACAAGCAATATAAGTTTAACACAACAAACCTGATCTGTTGCAAAAACTGGGCACCAACCTTCAGCAACAAGACACTTCTTTGTCACGTCCATGTTGAGCATGTTTAAAGTGTGGTAAATAGATTTTTCCTTCTTCACCTGTACAAGTTGAAAGTGACAAATTTAGTTGACAAAAAAGATTCAACTTGGCTTAACTCAGCCTTTATTATCCCCAGCAATGATCCAAAGTATGAAGTAAAATGACCCAAAACAAACCAGAAAATTCCACTGCTCAAATTCAAAGCCAATGGTTTGTAACAAATTGCTCCGGTGCGCCAATCCCAGATCTAAAGTAGTTTTAAGCTCCGCAAGTCTTCCAGACACCTAGAAACCAGTGAATTTACAAATTTTACATCAGACTGAAGTGTGAACTTGATTTTAGAAAATTGGAACGAGATTCTAGTGGACTTGTGACAAAGCACTAAAGAAAAACTCTATGTAAATTTCAAAAATGGGAATAAGGCACTTTCTTTTTAAATCTTCAGTTTGCTACTAGCTAAACATTATTTGTAAGTGAATTAGGACTTTAGTGCAATTATTCAGCTTTACCTACTTCCACACTAACACTAGCTAGGGGAATCGGGTTTATCTTCAGATAATGATGCTCTGCTGTTTTATTATTAAATGTATTGTCCAGTTCATTGAGTTTTTCCCTATCCAAAGCATCAAGTGAAAAACACGTCTCTTATAAACTTTGATTTTGTATTTTTTTCAGTTTTCCCCTGAAATTACTCGTTTATTTATATGCCTATATAAGAGCACGCGTAAGGCTGCACTACCTTGCACTAACAAATTTGTGTCTATGGGCATAAAGTGAGGGTAGATTACATTCTTATGAGCCTCATGACACATAGTTTCAACCTCGACATGCTGTACTTGGATCTACTGACCCAATGATTAATTTCCAGTTGACAGGAAGCAAACTCCCTTTTCTTTTGAGTGATTAAGGGTATGGTAAAAAAGATAAACAATCAGAATCCTCAAGAAGAGACATAGAAATAATTGTTTGCTCTTTAACATTGACCAACCAATCAATTATCAGCGTGCCAGGCTTTTAATCCACAAGAATCATAGGTAAGACTCATGATGAATCATGGTTTGTACCTGAGAAATTATCTGAAACTGTTTGTTTAGGTCCTCCATAAATGGGTAGCGATTTGCTCCAAAACCGTCACAGAGTTTAAGAATTTTGTTCTTTGCTCTTTCACCAGAATAGAAGACAATGAATACATTTTTCTCAACCTGTAATTGATACATCATGAGTTTCACAAAATAATGTCTGTATATCCAGTTCTAGAAATGTAGAACAAACAAATGCAGGAATTAACCTTGTCCCCTGACATGGGATCAACAACAGCATTTTCGAGCACTGATTGCTTCAAAAAGACATTGCCCCTAGTTGCTCGAAACAAAATCCTTTCAAAAGCCATTGACTTTTCTCTTGCAACAAGACCACTGATAAACCCCAGCTTAACTTGCTTTGATGGATCCATTGTCATTTCCTAAACAACGGTGATTGTTAAGCATCAGTTTGCAGAAAATGATAAACTTTCAGTGGCTATGATAAAGAGCAGAAAAAACCAAAAGCAGTACTTGCTCCAACAATAATGCACTGTCTGTGGCTGCTTCAGTAGTGTTATATGCTTCAAGTTCACTTTGCTGAGCTGCAACACTGCTTTGAGCAGTGTGAAAAAGTTCACCAGCCTGACATGAGATACAAAAAATTCACAACCTATTTCAGAGCTCCAGTGGACTTTCAAAGTAAATCACACAGTCCTAGTTTCTATAATATTCAAAATTCGAGGTTGAGTACATTCATAGTCCAATGTTTAAGTATATGTTACTGAAGTTCCTCCTCATGGAAGTGGCAAAAAGTCGGTTCATCTATGTGCAGAAATAATGCGTGGTGTGTGCAGATGTTTGTGAGAGAAAAATCATTATCTCAAGCACTGCAAAGCTATATAAAGATCGAGGAGAATTGCAGGACTCATCATCACACCAAGGGCATTGGATGCAAAAGAAGCTATACCTTCTGCAAGACAAGCTTATATTCTGATAGTTCATTGTATGTGTGCTGTAGCATTTCATTGTTCGAATTTATCTCTATCAGCTCCGATTCTAATTCTCCAAGTGCTACCTACTCATGCCAAAAAGAAACAAACTTTGCCTCAATACATCTCAAAAAGTTCTAATCCAAAGAAAGCATAGTCCAAAAAACTAAAAATCTACAATAATACCTCCAATCGATCCAGATCAACATCACTACTTCTTAAAGACTTCGTCGGTGACAACCCAGCCTTTGTCATTTGCTCCTTGAAGAAACGTAGCTTGCGAGCCATTTCTGCGCTTCTTTTAATCTACACAGCGAAAGGAAAGCTCAACACCTAACAAATAAGAACCAGCATTATCCACCGCAGAATTTATCTCCACAACATCAAAACCAAACCTGAGCAGCATATGTCCGTTGGAACGGGCTCTTTTCCGCATTGAGCTGGATAAAGCAGTAAAAACACGCCATCAATATATTAAATCTAAAACGTCTGGAGAAAGAAAGAAACAGAAACTCAAGTTTTCCCGATTCAATTTCGTAACTGCAAAGACGCAATGCTGGAATCATTCAAATCAAAACAAATCCAATCGAATTCCATCCTAACTGAAATTAACGAAATCACATTACGCAAATCATTAACTAAAACAAATCTAAACAAAGTCCTTAAGACAATTAGGGTTTGGTAAGCAAAGGAATCAAACAACAGAAAATCTCAAAAGCTTACATCATTGAATTGGAAGAGACCGAGGTCACCGAGATAAGAAATGGTGCGATAAGCTGATTCGATAGGAATGATTAGTTGCACTAACTGCATCGGCTCCGATCGCATCAGATCCATGGTTGGGCCAAAAATTCCGCCGCCCATTTTTTACAGATCCGAATATTTGTAATTTAGTTGCGCTTAAGAAAACTATTGAGGAAGCGACCGCACAAATTGGAGAGAGATCTCACCAGACAATCAATTCACCTTTCGTTTGTTTACGTTAACAATTACTGACTTACGTGGTATAGAATTATAGATGTTCCGTTTTGCTTCCCCCCTTGCTTTCACGCGCATAATTCGGATATCTAAAATACGGCGTCGTTTTCCCTCTGTTAAAAGTCAATGCTGCTGGTGACCATGCCTTGCCTTCAATCGTTGACTGCAAGGAATAAAATATGATTTTATTATGGGTATAGAAAATTAACCCGACCCGCCCGGAGAAACCTCATTGAACTTTAAAGTCAATAAACGGGTTTTTTCGACCATCCGCTCACCCCATGAAAGTGATATTATTTTTATTATACTTGGATATACGCTATTAAGTTAATTATCCATGCAAACAATTAATGTTAGTGTGGTTGTGTTTATTTTTTAAAATATTTTTTTTTGTTTAAAAATATATATATTTTTAATGTTAAAAAAATATTTTTGATATCAATGCATGAAAATAATTTAAAAATATTAAAAAAACTTTAATTTAAAATAATAATAAAATCATTTTTTTAAAATATTTTTAAAATACAATGTCAATCAACTTAATGTTTGTTTATGAGTATAATTGCGGTTGTTTTTAAAAGTACTTGTCGTTTAGAAATATATTAAAATGATATTTTTTTTATTTTTTAAAAATTATTTTTGACATCAATACGTTAAAATGATCTAAAAACACAAAAATAATAATTAAAATAAAAAATAAAAAAAATCATTTTTTTTCAAATTAAGACATAAGCTAAAAGAGCTCGGACCGTTCACTGTGCCCTTACACTCAGTGGCACTGTGGACTGGTCTTTTATCAGTCGTGTGTCGCGCGAGTTCGTCCACCCTATTTTTTTTGTTTTTTCCTGATGTGAACAGTGTAATGATGCCCGGACCTCTGATAATACGAAAAAAAAACATGTTTTGGATGAGGGCTACGGTTGTAATTGCACTCGTACGAACCGGTCCGGTCCGCCACACCTTTTATTTTTTTAATATTTTTGAAAATGTGTTATTACGTCTATAGCCCCCGAAACGACAAAAACCATTAATTCGTCTCAGGGGTGCTTTAGTAATTGACGCATACAATATTGTTCCCTTGCGTCAGCGCTGTCAGCAAGCCGTACCGGCGCATCGACGTGTTTGGTGGCCGCAATCTGTTCACGTGGCGCGCGCGGCTTCATACGGCGGTGAAAAATTTTCCGCCACCGGTGAAGACGATTCGCCACCCTTCCCTGAATCTCATGGAGTGGCGCGTGCTGTGATATGATCTACGTAGAGGCTCATATAGTCGGTTGAACGTTGATGTGTTCTTTTCTCTCTCCTCAACGTCGGATTGAAAATCAGTCCCCCGATTTATTGTCCATGCATTTTAGTCCCTCAACTTTTGTTTGATTTCTGTAATAGAAGTTCTGAATTCAGTCAATTTCGCCCTTTAATTGGAATTGATTGAATGTCCATTTTTCAATTCGATCCTTCTTCTTTTAATTTCGGGATTGGACTGAAAATGATGATTTATTCGATACAGAAGTTTCCATTTTTTCAGATTTGTCCTTTAATTGAAAATGTTAATAAATATAATTTTCATTTCAGCCCTTAAACTTTTAATTTTTGATTTTTAACCCTTTATATTTGATTTTCATTTCAGCCCTTATACTTTGATTTTTTTTTTAATTTCTAAAATAACTCCTATTTTTGTTCATGTATATATAAGTGTGTTTAACACAATAATAATAATAATAATAATAATAATAATAATAATAATAATAATAATAATAATAATTTAATTGTTTTTCTTACTTGCTTTTTGATAATGTTTTTTATGTTTTTTTTCTTCGGATAATTTGATAATTTTCATTTTTTTTGCAGTAATAACAATGATAATTTTTATTTTTATTTTTATTTTATTTATTTGTTTTATCATTTGTTTAAGTTTCTAGCATTTTTTTTTGTCTTTCATGTAGTTTTGTTTCTTTTATAAATATTATATTTTTATTTTAATCCAATAAATCCTGTAAAAATTATTTATTCAGCCCGCAACACATAACATATATTTTTTAAAATTTTAAAATTAAATGATTTTTTCAGCTAATATTTTTTTTTGTTTTATCATCTATTATATTTTTTTATGTGCTCTTTCTTTTAGGTTTTTTTATTGGTTTTATTGTTATTATTTTCAAATTAGATGATTTTTTCCCGTAATAATTAGGATTTGTTTTTCTTCTGTTGAAGTTATTATGTTTTTTTTTCTTTTATTTATTTATGTTCTTTTTTCATCATTAACACAATAATAATAATAATAATAATAATAATAATAATAATAATAATATATTATTATTATTATTATTATTATTATTATTATTATTATTCTTGATTTTGTTGCTGTCTTTTGTTAAAGTTATTATAATTTTTTTTGTCTTTTATTTATTTATGTGCTTTATTCATTTATAACAATAAAGTGGGTATCCATCAAAACAGAAGAAGAAATTATATAAGAAATTATATAAAAAATTATATCCAAAAACATATTCGCCAAAACAAATAACAGCAGAGGGGTTCTCTTTCGGGAAAAAACCCAACGATCATCCTAAACGAACACAAGGATAGTATATTACATGAAAAATGGAAGCAATTCACAAGGATAAACATAAGAAAAACTAGCGTAGCCCATTAATCATCCCATAAAATATAGAAATTAAACTAATTAACAAAAATAAAAAATCGGAAATTAACAAGAATACTTTGAAATTAAATCTCGAGAATCCATATTCTTTTATACAGGACTTTTTCCAGAAATGAAAGAAGGGCTAATTAGGACCAAAGTTATTGATCCCGTCCCGTTCCGGCCGGAATGGCCGGAACGGCCGGAACGGCCCGTACCAATGCCAATTCCGGGACAAAACGGCGACGTTTTTGTCCCGGGTAGAATCCCGGCCTGTCCCGGAAAATCCGGGCTAATTCCGGCCGGAACGCCCCGGTTCCGTACCGGGCGTTCCGTTCCGGTACGGACTAAAACGACGTCGTTTTGATAAGCAACAAACGACGTCGTTTAGCCAATACACGGGCAAACAAATCACCTCCTTTCTTTCCCTTTCTTCTTCCCGCTCCCAGTCCCAGACTCACGATTTTTTCCCCCAATTTATTCCCGATTTCTCCCAATCTCAAATTAATCCAGAAATCCCTTGTTTTCGATTCATAAACCAGAAATCCCTCACTTGAAAAGCTCAATTTGTAATCCTCAACCCCAAAATCAGCTCAATTTCTGAAACCCTAAATCAAAAATCAAAATCTCGGCGGCACAATTTCTTCCACACGGCGGCACAAAATCTTCAGTAGTTCTTCTTCCCCAAATCTCCAGTTAAAGGTACACATTTGAGGAACCAAATCCTTTAATTTATTGAAATTTTTTTGACAGTTTAGAACTTTAGATGAGCTGAATGGAGAAATAAATTTTCGACAGTTTAGAACTTTAGATGAGCTAATTGTTGAACAATCCCTTTATTAGGATCAAGGGGAGATTTATTCTTCTAGTTTTAATTTTTATTTTTTCGACTGGAAGGCCGAAATTCCTTGCTGATTTAAGTGGATAACAAATGGTTTGCTGACAGTTAGGGTAGGTGTTTAACAACTTAATTCTTTGTTTATTAGAATTTTTTATAGGTAAATTAATTTCCAATGTAGAATCTGGATTCATGTACATATATTGAACATGAAGAACTAGTTTCCTATTAACAAGATTAATGCTCGATAATGAGCAGAGAAACTAGTTATCGATAATTGAACTAATTCTTGGTAATGAGTAGAGGAATTATCTTCCCAGTAATTGGATTAATTCTCGGTAATGAGCAAAGACATTCTAGTTAATACTAACTCGGAAGTTTTGACATTCTAGTTTTGACTTGTGTCCAGAAAACGAAAAATTCGAAGAAATGGTTTGATCATATATATACTGTGTAATTGAGATACATTTCGGTGAATATTGTCATTGAGCCCAAAATTGATTTCCCATAGTTTAGATAGTTTATAACATGGCCTGCTGCCATGCATTTGACCCAAACAGGAGTCACTCAATAATGGCATGCAACTTTGGGCATGCCTTGATTGATCCACTCTTACGCTACTTCATTTACTAATTTGCTTGCTATATCTTATTACCTCAGTACATTTACCAACCCATGCATGCTAGCTTTATTGTATAAAGATGTTCTATTGTAAATGTGGTTTTTAAATTGCACTCCCAATGCTGTTGCTTATGGCCATGTTTTTGGAGCTGTTTAGGATAAGAAAATTTCCTGGACAAACTGAGCCGACTACGAGCGCAGAAGTTGAGCTGATTTCCACAATGGCAGAAAAGATACTTTGATTAACCTCAAGATATTAATAATATATAATTGTGTTTGGTTGTGTTGTGACGAGAGTGTGAATTCAATGTTTGGGTATGCTATGATTAATGGGATTAATATGTTGGAGCTCTACTTAAATAGTGACAGGTGTTATATAAAATTATTTTCTGTGTAATGGGAGCTTCAGAGGCTATGAAAGAATAGGTGGTATAAAATGAACGGAGTATGATCATTGATAAGATATGAAAACTTTATTATATATTTACTTTGTTTTTGCTCAAAAGTTTCATTGCTTGTGCTTCTGAGGGTGGCTAGAGATGCTGCCTCCTGCTATAATTCTTGCTCGTTTGAGTTGTGTTCATGGATACATGGTTGATACTTGATAATGCAAAATACGAGGCTTGTTCATATGTTGACAAACCCAGATTAAATTACTCATGTATAGTCCTTGTAATTCTTTTTACATGCCTAACTTGTGTTATCTTTTTACAACAGATTAAATTACATGGCTGAAAACTCATCTAGTGGTGGGACTTCCATGTATTCAGCTCCAACAAGATCAGATGATCCAGCATGGGCTCATGGACAGGTGGTTCCTGGTGTAAAGAATGCAAGTATATGCATTTATTGTAATAAACGGATCAATGGTGGTGGTGTTACTCGGTTGAAGTACTACCTTGCTGGTATTAAAGGTGAAGTTGAAGCTTGTAAAAAGGTCCCTCCGGAGGTTAAGTGGCAAATGAAACAACTGGTAGATGAGATGACAATGGAGAAAGAGAGAAGAAAAAGAATTAGAACCGATATTGGAAATTCTCAATCAGCTTCCAATGATGAAGAAATAGCAGAGGGTGATGCTGCAAATCCTCGTTCGGGTGATATACGTTCACAAACAAGTAGAAGAACGACAGTGCAAGGAACAAGTACATCTGGAAGAAGGATTCCTTTATTTGCTCCACGAACTACCCCGGGTTCCCAGCCTAGTATTAGAAGTGCAATGGCTACTAAAGAGATGGAACACAATGCAAGAATAGTCGTAGCAACATGGTGGTATGATGCTAATATACCGTTTAACAGTGCTAATTCGTATTATTATCAGCCAATGCTAGATGCCGTAGCATCCATAGGACCTGGGTTTAAAGGCCCATCATTTCATGATTTAAGAGGACCACTTTTGAAAGATGTAGTTCATAATGTCCATGAATACATTTTAAGTATCAAGGCTGATTGGAGAGTTTATGGATGTTCAATTATGGCTGACGGGTGGACAAATAGGAAGAATGCACCAATTGTTAATTTCCTTGCCTATTCTCCGAGAGGCACCGTATTCTTGAAGTCTGTTGACACTTCAGGACTTCGAAAAGATAAAGAGACATTGTTGGAGATGTTTGATGAAGTTGTCAAAGAAGTTGGACAAGAGAATATTGTCCAATTTGTTAGTGATAATGAGGCTTCATTTAAGGCTGCTGGGAAAGCTTTGCAGCAAAGGTATGACACCTTTTTTTGGTCTCCTTGTGCTGCCCATTGCATTGATTTAATGCTAGAAAATATTTGTGATCCGAGATATTTTCCAATGATTGATGAAACCATTAAAAAGGCAAGAAATATAACCAAGTTTATATATAATCATGCATGGGTTCTAGCTTTGATGAGGAAAGAATTCACAAATGGACATGATTTATGTCGTCCTGGCATAACAAGGTTTGCAACCCATTTCTTAAGCCTCCAATGTTTACTGAAGTTTAAGAAGGAGCTTCGACAGATGTTTACTTGCACAAAATGGGTTGAATCAAGTCATGGCAAAAGTCGGGTTGGAAACGAAATTGCTGCTATAATTTTACAAGATAACGACTTTTGGCCGAGATGTGCACATATTGTCAACGTCAGCGAGCCTTTAGTACGAGTTCTAAGGTTAGCAGACAGTGAAGAAAAACCATCAATGGGCTATTTATATGAGGCAATGGATAAAGCAAAAGAAGCCATCAAAATAAGGTTGAAAAATAGAATGTCTCAATATGGACCATATATTCGGGTAATTGATGCTAGATGGGATAAGCAACTTCATAGTCCATTACATGCAGCAGGATGTTTTCTTAATCCTGGAATATATTTTAGGCCTTCTTTTTCAAAACAAAGGGAGGTAACTCGAGGTTTGCTTACCACAATTATGAGATTGGTTCCTGATTGTGATACTCAAGATAACATCAGTGCCCAAATTGAGGAGTATAAGAGAGCAACTGGTCTTTTTGGTGTAACCATGGCTATTCGTCAAAGAGAAAAGTTAAATCCAGGTAATAACTTTTATTTTTTACAATATAATGTCTTTTTTTTTATCTATAATATTTGATTTATTCAAAATTTGTTATCTAGTTTCATGGTGGGAGCAATTCGGCATTGATACTCCAGAACTTCAAAACTTTGCAATTCGAGTTCTTAGTCAATGCTGTAGTGCAACTGGGTGCGAAAGAAATTGGAGTGTATTTGAATTCATTCATTCAAAAAAGCGAAATAGGCTTGAGCACAAGAGATTAAACGATTTAGTATTTGTTCACTATAATCTAAAGATTAAACAGAGGTAAGTAAAATATCAATATTATTATATTAGTAATTATTTTCTATTACATTGCTATTAATTTTTTAATTTCTTTCGTGTTTATTCTTTGTAGGAATATGAGCAGAACAAGAGATGCTTTAGATCCCATTAGCCTTGACAACATTGATCTATTGAATGAATGGATTTGTGAAGAACCCGGTCTTCTTGATGGAGATGACATAAGTTGGGAGAGTATCGAAGCACCTTTCGCTACTTTAAATTTAGATGATGAAGAGACATGTGTAAATGAGGAGAATGAGCTTGGTGGAGATGACCAGCTATTGGAATGTCTTGTTGACGACTTTCCTTATGTTCCACAGCCAGATCAAGATCCTTACTTTTATATTCATGATGTAGTAGAGGATGTTTGATGTATTTTTCTTTTATTTTAGAACATTTTACTTTCATAATATTTTGGAATTTCAAAGATGTTTCTAATTTTGAGATTATGTTTGTATTGTATAATTTCAATTTCATTTATCTTGAATTTAAATTATACTTGTTAAATTAATATTTTATTTTTTGCATATATATAATTAAATGAAAATGAACAGTACAAAACCGGAACGGTACCGAAACCGGGACGTTCCGTTCCAAACACAAATCCGGGACGGTGCCCGGGACGGGATCAATAACTATGATTAGGACCACATAATGTTTCTAAAAATAAAAAATTAATATCAATATTCTTAAATACATTTAATATAATGATATAATTAATAAATCGGATAACAAAAAAAAAATGTCTTCAAATTTTAATTTTGTCTTCTTTTCTTAAAATTTATTTCTTAAGAAAAATCACAATATTTTGGTTTTAAATATTTCATATCTTAAAAAAAATATTCCTAAAAACCATATTACAATATTTTTATTTACAATGTGTCACATCTAATATTACTGGGGAGAAAAAACAACTCATAAAGAAAAAAAACAATTATATGTTCTAATATTTATTGAATATTATCGCCTGAAAATATATAGAGAGAGAACAAAATAGCCTAAGATTATCCTTTAAATTAAATATATTATTGAAATTATGTCAAATTAATTATATATTTGTATATTTATGTCAAATTAAAATATGTAAAACTAATTATATGTTTGAATATTTATTGAATATTATCGCCTAAAAATATATTGAGAGAGAGGAAAAATGACCTAAGATTTTTTGGAAGACAAAAATTTATATCATGTTTTCTTAAATTTATTTAATATAATAATATAATTAATAAATCTTATATAAAAAAAAAATATTGGCTTCAAAATTTAATTTTGTGCTCTTTTATTTAAGTTTATTTCTTGACAAGAATTTCCAATGTTTTCATTTTTAATATTTTAGATCTAATATAACTCGGAAAAAAAAAAACATCTCAAAAAAAAAAATTGACAAATTTACCTGCATTATCTACAAGTCAAATTACAAAATATACAAGTCACTTTCCGTTTCCATTAGACTGTTCTTTTTAGACGACAAATAAATAATTATAACACACAAAAAAATTAAGTTTATGTTTTAAAAACAAATTATAATATTTTTATTTATAATATATCTGATATTTATTGAATATTATTGCCTAAAAATATATTGAGAGAGAAGAAAAATGACTTTGGATTTTTTAAAGGACAAAAAATTCATATTAGTATTCTTAATTATAATTATACTAATTAAATATTAAAATAATAAAATATAATACATAATCAATTTTCTACATAGATAAAAAAAACTGCCGCATCGCGCGGGTATACCGCTTGTACATTCTAAAACCCCATAACAAACACCATGAGTCAGTCTTGTGAATTTTTTTATAATATAATGAATATATTATAAAAATAAAATAAAAAATGATGACCGGTGCCATGCCGATGATCTGCTTGCCGTACATGTGATACACGTTATGACTAATGTGATAATATATAACTAATTTTCTTGTCATGATGTGACATGTGACAAATGGAGTTATATGAATGATCTAGTTGCCACGCGACTAATTTATAAAATCACTTTATTGAATGCGTTTTGTGTTTGCAATAATTTAACATATTTTTTAGGATGTTATTCTAAATAATAAAATAAAAAGATATAATATATTCTTTTAATTTTAATAAATAAAAAAATAATAAATTAATCCATTGAAGTAGGAAGAGCATCGAATTTTAAAAAACAACACGTGAAAAATGGAAATAGCCCATCTACGAAAAAAATATATTCAACGTGCGCTCCCACGAGAAGAAATTAACGAAAAACACAAAAAGACTCGTGTTCTTCAAAATATATTCAACTGCCATAGACATATTTTTATTACTAGGCTTTATGGATATATTTTTCGTTTCTGTAGATTTTATGAAATTGTTAATATTCTTTTAATGTCTTAACATTTTATACCTTATTCAAATTTTATAAAATAAGTTTTTTAAAATATTTTCTTATGCCCTCAGGATTTCTCATACGAATAAAAAATACAATATGGATTCAAGAAAAAATAGAAAAACGAATAAAAAAGGTCAATGTGTTTACCGTGTTTCTATACACAATTTACTATGAATTTAAATAATAAAATTATCCTTTTATCCCTCATGCCAAAAAAATTAACTCTAAAAAACAGGGGTATTTTGGATATTTTCAGGAGACATATGTGATATTTTCATATTGTTTGGAGTTTTCTGGTATTTTTTGTTGAAATTACACAGTGAAATTACCATTTTATCTCTAGGAGTTGACAAAAAGACAAGGAATATGGGGGAATTTTCAGATTTTCATATATTTGTGTACATTAAAGCTACGCATATACTCCTAGAAAAAAACAAAACAAAGATTTTGAATTGGGAGCATTATGGTACTTTCATTTTAGGTTTTTTTCGTGGTTATTGTTGAGTCTAGGGATGCATAGGTAATTCGATATTTTTTTATTATTTCTTTTCTGAATTAGTGCTGATACGTTGTCATATGAACACGCCAGCAGTGTTTCATGCGCATGTGCCTTTTGGCGCGGCCTGTGTGATGTCATTTTGTCTTGAAAAGTGTCCGTTCATCGTGTCATCAAATCCGTTATCATGTCTTTTACCTTCCCATGCATGGCGTGATGTGTGAAGGTGGCTGGTGGATGATTTTTAGTTTTTTCTATCTTTTCTCTTTTTTACTGCTAGAAAATATATGATAGTCCTTCATGTTTGTAATTGTTTTATTCTAATCTCTTTTCTTTTGATTTCAATTTTATTCCATATTTCTTCAATGAAATTTTGATTATTTTCAATTGTACCCTTCAATTGAAATTAATTATACATGTTGTTTTTTCATTTAAGTCCTTATTCTTTTGATTTTTAGTTTGGTTTTGGTTCATTTATATTTTTCAGTATGCAAGTTTTAATTTATTTTAATTTTGTCCTCCAATTGAAATTGGTCATGTATGCTACTTTTCATTTTGGTCTCTATTCTTTTAATTTTTAAACAAAATTACATTGCATTTAAAATAAAAAAGCCCTTTATTTGTTTTGGTCCCAAGGTTTTTATTTGTTTCAATATTGTCCTTTGACTGGAACTAATCCTAATATATTGAATTCGATGATTCAGGTATCCAAATCTTCTTGCTTTTATAATGATGATGATAATTTTATGTTGAAACCTACTAAACAAATAAATTTATATCGATTTAAAATTTGTATATTGGATAGAAAACTTGCACTTCACAAAAATTCTGCATAAATTTATTTTTTATCCAAATTTATTTTATAATAAAAAATAACACATAACTAATAGTTTTTATATTGAAAAAAATATAATTTCAGCCGCTATAAATACGGGTAAGTGGGGCTAGTGATATATCTATACTTGGTCCATGTTAAATAATTATCTTCGCTCAAAACTTTAAGCTAGCATGTTGAATTCAATAAATGATTTTTTGACATTATTTATCGTTTAATGCATTTTATTAAATAAAAATATAAACTTGAAATTTATCTAAATCTACTATTACTCTATATTTAGTTTAATTATCAATAATCAAATTAATAAAAAAATAGTAAAATTCAAACTTCCAAACTATATTTGACATTTTTGTTTTTTTTGCATAATTAAATTACTATTTCATTTTCAGCTTTATAATAATGAAAAATATCATGCTTTCGTCTCATGAGTGCCTTTGTCTTTTTTTTTAAATATAGTAAAATTAATTTAATATTATTTAATACAAAAATAACACAACTCTCTCGTAATAGTATTTTAATTATTTTATATTAGTTAACGGGCATATTAAAAACATCGCCGGATTGACACTGAATATATTTTTTTCCTTTTATTTTTTATCTCTCCACCAAAAAAACAACATTATCCATGCAAGATTTAAGAGTGACCCTTTAATGTTTTTTTTATTCATGTTTAATTTATGTCATTTTGATTACTATTTTTATTTTATTCTAAAATGAGCTATGAAATTATGAATATTTTATCCCTGATCATTGTTTAATTTACAAATAATCTATCAAGTTATTTTTTTTTTCAGTTTCATCATTTTTAAATATAAAGATAATTTATAAATTACAAACATTTCTCAATTTCACTCCCTACTCTTTTTTTTTAAAAATTTATTAATAGCCTATCAAATATTTTTCAATTTTACCCCTGTCATTTTCTAATATATAAATAACTTATCAAATTACAGATGTTTTTCAATTTCTCTCGCTGTGATTTTTTTTATCTTTAAAATTTTATCTTTGATTTTTAATTGCTATTTATTTTGCCTGGGATTATTTTTTTATTTTGTTTTTCTTGAAATCCCATCTTCCTTGTTTTTTTATCAATTTTTTTCTCCATTAATACCTCCTCTATTTTCAAGTTGATATTTGTTTTTATCATTTATCTTTATATATCTGTCTTGCAGTTTGATTTTATTAGTCTAGCCTCATCTAATATATATTTTTTCAATTCACCCTCTATTATTTTCTAATCTATAAATAATTGATCAAATTATAAATATTTTAAAAATTTCATCCTTTTTATATTTTTTATCTCTTAAAATTTATCCTTTTTTTATAAGTATATAGTTTAGCAGGAGTTGTAAAATTAAATCAGAGAGTTAATATTAGCTTGCAAAGAACGACTACCAAGTCTAATATTCACTATTATTTTACCTGATGGGAGTGGAACTCTCCCCCCTCTAGAGCTACTTTTCAAACGTATAGTTTGGGAGTAAAGCCGTGAATTTGTCATCATTACAAATCCTTGCGATATCCATAATTCCACATGCACATGATCTCCCACAGTTTCACTTTCTATTAAAAATCCCAGATCTCATCTACATGGGTAGAGACGAGAGCATGATCCTTTCTTTGAAGCGGAAAGAACACTGATGAGAAGGCAACCGCCTCACAAGACTTACACTCAGCTGGCTAGGAGAAGAAGCGGTTCCTGTCCCTTCATGGACAGAGGTAGAGACGGAAGTAGAAACATGTAAAAATATTTTATTTATTCGGATATGAAGATGATATCTTTTAATTTGAGGGACCTTTATATATATTTTGACGAGTTTCATTTTTATTTTATTTTATAGGCGAGCTAATATATGGTTAATTTTTCTTTGACTGTATAATATGTTTTGTTTTACCACATGGTCAGTGAGTCATGTTTTATACCTATAAAATATCTTTTCTTTTGAATTTTATGATAATTAAGTAATGTCGTTTGAAAAAAAAAATGATTTAGAGAGACACACGTATATGTTAATGATTTAAAAACTTAAATTATTAAATGATTTGACGAATTGTAATAAATGATTTATATTATTTTTAAATAAGTAAAAACGTTTCAAACTTTAAATTTACATAGACACGCTACATCATATATACCATTAATAAAATTATAATATTTATTCAAGTAAAAGCCTTTTAAATTTAAAACTTATATTAACTCACATTTGAATTAATTATAATTTTTTTAATACTATACCAAAACTGTTAGAGAATAATATAAATAATATCATTCAAATTTCATCACCTCCATTCTATTTGATAAAAATTAAGTACAGAGTAACATGAGTCTATGCAAGTTTCAAGGTTAAAAAAACTCACTCGATGATGTGTGCTAAAAAATAATATAAATCTTATCATCAAGTTTAAACTATTAAATAAAATACTAAGATATGATTTATGTTAACAAAAACAGCTATCTTAATTTAAAAACCTGAGTCTAAATATAAGCTATATCGAGTACAGCACTTCTCAGAGACGACACTGCCTACGTTGATCATGATTCTAAAACCAAGTATATGACAAGGATGTGATGCTTTTTCTGCAGAATTCATTTTGCTGATCGAGTATAGCTGATAAAATCATTTTTTTTAACATAGATCTTCACCAACGATTACGACCATGCATGTGTCTGCAGGCTGTAATAGCAAAGAACTGATAAAGGGACCACAGAAATCTTAGCTCAAGCAGACAAAGCCAAGAAGATATAAACAGAGCAGGTATGCATGCGCCTGACCCATATCCTACACCACCTAAAGAGAATAAAATCATATAGCTAGCTTCGCGGTGACGAACCAGCCTTTTCAAGAGGGACTGCCGGTAAAAACTAAATTGGATTCGCAGTGCCATTCCTGGAATTAATGGTAGCATCTAGCTAAGCTTTACGCAACATTTTGAGTAAATTTTCTCATGCAAATCCAAAGGGCATCTTCTTGCTGGGGTTTATATAAGATCCCCGCTACAAATTAGTACAAAGATAACCATTTTCTTGCTGTATTATACGCATTGCAAAATAATTATACTGACGTCTGCGTATTATAAAATAAGTAAGAGTTGAAGAAGTAAGAATTGTAATGTGGTATATACGGTCAGGTAATACAAGGTTGGGTTTGGTGAGGAGTCAGAATTAAGCTCGAGTACAAAAGGGTGCATGCTCGATCGTCCGTATATATATTGTTGGCGTGCGTGATCAGATAGTATTATTACGGACCAAACCAATCGCATCAGTTAAAGGAATCAACTGAAAAACTCCGGTGATAATAAGATATCCATGCATGAATCAGTGACTTATCAGCTCGGAACCGGGTCCGGGCTAGGTTTTATCAGACATCGCCACCGCCATTTTTAGCAGAAATGGTGGTGATGTCAAATGCAACGAGATTGTAAGATAGTTAGATCCGGCAGCACCACTAATCGGCATACTGACAAGCTGATTCTTTTATCTTTGTACCCATTCTGCTACACAGAAATCTTAACAGCTTTTACGAATCAAACCTTCCAAGCAAGACCCTATTCTTCACTGCAAGTCTTAGAAGTACAAATTTTAATGATGATAGCTTCTGATAAAAGATTAATTATTGATGCTGCCATATATAACTTCCTTAGTATTGATCATTAATTATTAAAGGTACTAAAAATTATAACGCATTGTCTACCAAAGAAAGCACTGCTGCATTTAGGGGATTTTTATCTTTAAATTCAAGGCAGATCTATGCAAAAGAGAGGAAAGAATTTGCTGTAGTTTTACTGTCAATTACTGTGCAAAAGATCGAAGTGACATGAAATACTTGAAAAAGAAAAGTGGGGGAGACTTAGGAACAAGATCCTCTGCCTTTGATTATCTCGTGGGAGCAATATATACAAAGGTCTCCTCATTCATGAATTTGGTATCCATATCCTGTAGATGCGTCCACCTTTCGGTTGCCAACGAGTCAATTTCATATTGACGAGGACAAGACAGGCCTCCAATAATTATTACCTCTTATTTTCTACAGTTCCATATATATATATATATATATGCACCACGCGATTTCACGACATTCATATATATGTTTAAATACTGAGATATGGATGGTAAGCCCCATCATGGTAGTAATGGTTTCATTTGTATTCATGGTTATTTTATTTGTTTGGCATATGGTAAAATAGGATGTGAGTTTGGCACCCCATTTGCGAGTCTCTGTGAACTCTTAAAGATAGTTTCCGATTTGGTTTTAAATATTTTGCTAAAAAACAATTTGGTGTGTGTGTCTATATATATGTATAATCCATCCTTGCAAGTTCATACAATATTATTGAATCAGTCTTTCATTTCAATCCTTACATGTTATCATATAAGTATATTTTACATTTCATTCATGAGGGAGACTTTGTAATTTATGCTTTATTTTACACTTATAATTGATTTACTACAACCCGAAGTTTAATGACATTAAATTTTTTTTACGTGATAGAATAGCAAGTTAATGTAATCATACAAGTCTATTTAATTATTATTAGTTGTCATATAGATATTACATTTTAATACTTATTGTTACTATTCACCCAAAGTATTTTCAATAATCTATTATATTTTCTAACCTTAATTATAATTACTATGTCCATAATTTTGCAAATGCCTTGATGGCTGTATTTGTTCATTTTGGAAATAATTGGTTGTTGATTCTTTTTATGCAATTATTCTATTCTATTTTTTTGGTGTTCATTCAATTCTAGTAAAGTATTTTTCAGAAAATCAATAAAAAACCATTTAAAATTAATTTGACACAAATCTATTACTATC
This sequence comes from Salix purpurea, assembly GCA_027405865.1. NCBI lineage: Eukaryota > Viridiplantae > Streptophyta > Magnoliopsida > Malpighiales > Salicaceae > Salix > Salix purpurea. Next base: position 1,559,761 of record CM050329.1, on the reverse strand, counting down.
AAATAGATTAAATAGTAAATCGGTTAATTAAGAATATTTAATTATTGACGAAACTATAATAATTCCAACGCAACTTAAGGGTTAGAAACTAGTATTATAATTAAAAAGAAATTAGTAAAACATAAAAAAGGAGACAACCTTTAGTTTCACTTTTTACTTTCTACTGTCCATGATACTTCCCCGTGTAAGAATTTCAAAATGACTTGATATCTAAACCAACTAATGTTCGGCAAATGACCAAAACTATGAGACAATGGAAACAAGGAATCACAAAACGTTCTTTAATATGATCAAAAGGTAGAAAAAGGGTCACTGCTAAAATACAAAATTGTGCATTAGTGCGAGCTATATTAAAGATCATAAACAACTTAATATGCATTTAGATCAGAAGTTAGGAACTATATTTTTGTTGACTAAAAATTCAAGATAGTTTTTGACTAATAGCATGTGAATGAACATGTGTACACATATGTCACATATCTATGTGTATATAATAAGATCTTCACGTTTTTATCTACTACATTAACTCTTGGATGGCGTGGGGGAGCTTGTAACTTCCTTATCATTAGGATTCTAGTAGAAATATACACGCAAATTCTAATGAAATAAGATTTTAAGCCTTTATCTTATGAAGAAATCCCGTCCCACACTTGTATCTAAACATATTTCTTTTGGATACGAGAAAGCTCAACCCTGTTTTAAGTATTTTTTTACAGACCCGGATTGAGCGAGTAAAACCCTGACTGTCCCAGACTCTTATAAGGTAAGTATGTCTTGACTCGAACTAGAGATCTATTATATCCGAACCCAAGATCTATTATAAAATGAGCATGCTTGACTCAAACTCGAAACTTGTAAAGCAGATCTGAAACTCTCTTGACTTTGAGGACATCATTCCAAACATGCACACATACAACCATACATAGATATGTGTCTGTACATGCGAGGGCTATAAATTTGACTGGTGGAGAAAATAAAATGAATTTATTTCATGGATGCATCGAATCCCATTTGCCATTCCACATCCATCTGGCAACCATCTAGCCATGCTTTAATTTCCACAGAGAAATGACATATATTGGCTGTAAACTGGAAACTAGTCGGGTACCTTATGAACCAATTAATACCCTCGAGATGAAGAGAGGAGAAAGTCAAATAAGGCAAGCCATGACACATGCAATTGCCGTAGTCTCACGTTTGATTTCAAGTGTTATTAGCTGGAAATCATGTCCATTTTCTTCGTGCTTTGATTAATTCCTAAACATTGCTATCCAATTCCCTATTATAACCCACAACCGACAAATAATATGATCACGAAGTAACTTACTCAGTCGCTAGCTAGCTAGCTAGGCACTCGTTGAGAAATTTCATTCTGCCACGTGACTCGGATCAAATGGCTAACCTAATCATGCCCATGCTGATTTTAATGGGTGGAATTTAACGTACTATTCTCAAACACTAGAAAAACCAAGCTTATGTAATTGTTTTCTAACGTATCATGCAACTGTTTCTAACTAACCTTATCGTAATATCAAATTATACATGTATTCCTTATGTGATCAAGCTTAGGTTCCATGGCTATATGCTCTAGGAAATTAAATCAGAAAAAACATCCAAGTATAGAAACTATGTGTTAATTCTGATTTTAAATAATTTTCTATCTTTCAGACCAGATTTTTATCTTCTTAAGAAGACAAGAAAGTCTTGAGCAATACAGGCATTTCATTGTCTTCAGCCTAAGTTCCTATCCAAACCGGGCCCCGCCCCCCATTTCCCAGTATTTGAGGTAAGCTCTCCAGGTAGCAACAAGAGAAACTTACCTGGAGTCATCAAGGCACGAGATTCGAACGGTAAATACTAATTTCAAATGCTGTGAGTTATATATTAGCAGGCAATCATCAGTACCTATATTTAATCACCACAAAAATAAAATAAAAAAATTGCAAGCATTTTGTCCTTCTTCGACAAACTAGAACGACCGAGATATTTATCAAAATTCTCAGAGGAGACCACATGATTCATCCTATTTATAAACTAGAACGACCGAGATCAAATAACGAGAAAGCAGGACAGCAAATAATCATATATGTACTTCTGAAAGCAAAGACGAACAGATAATTATAGAACAAAGTATTATCTATAGCAGTAAATCTTGATATAGATAGAAGATGAGAGAGCACATGCCATAGATCAGACCTTACAAAACGAGGGAAATTTATAAACTTTTCTATTTCTTTCACAGGCACCAAATCTAGCAATCTATGGAAGCATCTTCAACCCCTATTTATACACACGTACCTTAACCCATGTCGTCGTTGTTTATAGTCTAGATAGAACACATATCACATGCAAGAGCATTAAAAATTTCTGATCATCATAATCAACGTTTTCTACTCTACCATTTAGGTCACGTCCATGCACGTCTATTCAACTGGCTAAATATTGCTGTTGTACAGACAAGTAGTTGATCTAAACGCCTATCAAATTTAGCTCTCCCTTTACATGTGCAAGTAAAGCATGGAAAGGCTTCCAAAGCCCCCCATGCCCATATTTTTGTTTTATCTTTGAGAATTTTATTGAATAAATATATATAAAAAGGGGTTTTAGATTCTTTGCCAAACGTATTACCAGGAAACAAAAAAATTCTTTGGTTAGCAGAACACGAAACCTATTTCTTCCCACTGAAATCCGGCAAGCAAGCCAGTAAACGGGAAAAAGCAGCATCGAGTTCAACACCATCCAGAAAGCGATCAATTCAATATATATTTCAGCCACAAGGAAATCAATGAATAACGAGAGAGATGAGCAAAATTATATATATAAAAAAGTACATTGCACGAATCCACACAGAAAACGTATTAAAAAAACAAGAAATAATAAGGCATTCATCATGGATAAGATTAAATTAAATAAATCCATGCATCTCATGAAATCTGAATTGAAACTCGAAACAAAATCCAAAAAAAAACACATCCAAATTCTCCTTTCTGGCAATGTCCCATTTCTAATCTCTAAACCCCCTATGCTCCCTCTACTTCAGTTTCGAGGGCATATGCATGTTCAAAAAGACCACCAATTTATGGAGTTCTTTGACAAATGGATAGGTTTAGTTTGGAATGCAGCTAGGACCTTGGGGGTGGGAAGAATTGCGTACCAGCAATGAAAGCATTGAGAGGAGCTGGATATAGAGAAGACGGATCAAACAAAGTATTACCAGCAGCTGGATTGCTAGTGTTTGCTGTAGTTGCCGCGGTGCTAGTTGTTGCTCCTGTTATAAGGCCAAGTTGTTGTGCTCCGCTGGAGGAGCTCTCACCGCCTGTACTGGTGTAACGTCCGTCAGGACCTTGATCGTAGAGAATTCCTCTGAAAACATGGCCTCCTATGTTAACTGCCGTTTGATAGGCTAATTGATCTTCTGCGTCGTCCAGGGCGCTTACTTTAACGCAACGAAATACGGCTTGTGAATTCACTTCTGGTGGAAATGCTGTCATTTCAAGCCCTAATTGATCTCAGAGGTCAAGAGAATTAGTGTGATTGAAAGGAAAGGATATTTTGAGTAAAATAAGAAACATAAAGAAAATAAAATTTTGCTAATTTTATGTGAACTTTTTTTAACGTCAGTTTTACCAACAAACAGTGAAAGAATGGAAAAGAAAAGAGAAAAAAGATCGAGAAAGAAAAGCAAGTGGTGGGCGGCTGACTATGGAGGTGGACTTGATTGCACACGCAAAGGATACTTGACTTGTTGAGTAGCAGGAACTGAAAGTAGTGTTGGAAGAATTATTCCTTCAAGATCTCTAGATCTCTATCTAACTTTCTCAAACTGCGATCAATTTCTTGAAAATTCTTTTCACAAACCATCAAAAGATTGGAGGACAAAAGGAAGCCCACCATCATAGATTAGTAGGAGTGGTGATTTTCGTTGGTCTTTGTTTGTATTGAGAGCTCCTAGTAGTAGTAGAAGTACAACTTTACCTGACGTGGTAGTGGCTAAACGAGTGCAGGCAAGAGAGGAAGCACCGCCTTGATTCTCTCTCTGCCTTTTTGGATTCTCTCCTCGAAACTGTTGTTGCTGTTCTTGATTTTGTTGTTGCAAAGCAGCTAGTTGTTGTTGCCTTTCTCTCCTTTTACCAGCAGGGACCCAAGTGCTCTTAACGTGTGTTTGGCACTGAAACCCTCGACTCTTGCAACAAGTTCTACATCTCAAATGGGGACAATCTTTTTTAGCCTGGTTCCCGCAGTCTTGACAGTTCATTCCTCCCCCTAAGCCTCCTCCTCCCCCTCCTTGTCTCATCACTGTAAAACCTGATCCTGGAGAGTGATCATCAGAGAAACTTCTTCGACTAGGACCCACTCCAAACGAGAAGCTGTTCATGTTTTGCTGCTGGGGGAAGTACTGCGGCCATAACTCAAAGCCCTTGTTGTTGTTGTTGTAGATCTCCTCGTTTGATGATCTGTACAAAAACAAACTACTATTATTGACTTCTTTCTCTTGATCTTGTTTGCTTGATGGTCCTTCTCTCCCACCTAGATAGAACCACCCTGCCATTTCTTGCACCCAAAAGCTGATACCAACCTCAATTTAGACAAAAAATCCATATCAGGATAACTCGGTATCGGGAAAGCGGTGACTCTGAAAGCTCTGCGAGATCACTCTGGCTTCGCTTTTTGGGTCTTCTCAGACTAGAATTTTGGTGGGGTTTCTAATAGAAACTTCAAATTAACTGAGTGTTTGTCTGTTGTTTGGTTATATATCTTATATTACTTCTTGATGATTCTGACGACTCTCTGAGACGAGGTTTCTGCAGCTTTTTTTGTTGTTGAGGGTTAAGGAAGAGGTAAAAACTTTCGAGAATTTGTTAACTGTATATATGATACTTAGAGAGGAAAAGAGAAGATGGGTACACTATACTATTCTTGACTTGTGGCTAGAACCCTAGAACCAACAAGCCAGCGACGACAGGCCAGCTCTCTTCAATTCTCCTTCAATGTTAACGAAGCAATAATAGCACGGAATTAGAGCCCTGCAACGCCGCCATGGTTACTGCACTGCTCCTGCTGCTCTCCCCACACTGCTGCACTCACCTCATTCAAGACAAGCCTGCCCTTTCCTCTCTCTCTCTCTCTCCTCCTCAATTACTCTCTGGTTCTTTCCTTGCAGTAGCTCCTGGTGTTTTCTTAGAGTGGTAGTGAATAAATAAAAAGAAAGACAAAAGAAAAGAACAAAAGGAAATCTATCTCTCTGGGCACTTCTCCACAGTTGTCTTCCAGTTACATTGTACCCAAAATCGAAGATGTTTTCAATCCCAGCCATTCAATTTTCATCTAGCGGGAAATAGTGGACCCACGTGGCAGAGCATCCGCTTTTGCTTATTCGTCCTTTGCACCGGAAAACCCGCTCAGTACTTTTTCTGACCCTTTCGAACCTGTAATTAAGATTGATTTCACTCCATATTTTCGGTCTCCGAGCAATCCAATAAAAATAGAATGCCACTGTTTCACCTTTGTACACCCTATACGTGTTGCCTGTATGAGACAATTCCGCGCTGGCACGTATTTTACATCAACGGTCCGACACGTCAGTGGTGCAGTAAATGTAACATTTGCTGTTAATTTAGCTAACCTAGGAATTTTACCGCGAATCCAATAGTGTTTTTTTTTTTTAAATATTTATTCACCTTTCTCCATATTTTACTTGCCTGTTAATTCCTCGTATTCAAACACTCAAAATTCTTCATGTAATCATTTTGATCATTGACTTGAGAAACAAAAACAGTTTTGCAAACCAGATACTTGTGTTTTTACTGTCTTTTAAAATGTCAAAATAATTAAAGGTCAACACGTTTGATTTAGAAATGACAAGGCAAGGGTGGCAAAAATTCACCCAATTTCTTACAGAAATGAAAACCATAATTCACTAAGCCAGCTTGCTTTTAATATGGTGGAGTCCAGTTGTTTTATATAAACATTTTTCACACCTCATATTGTTTAAATTATTTTTTCCTGGGAAATTACAAATCAATAATTTTAGATGTTTTTTTCATTTATTTTGATATGTTAATGCTAAAAGTAAATAATAATTATTTTTATTTATTTTTAATTAAAAAGTACCATCAACTCCGCTACCAAATACGAACATGGAAATATTTGTTTCGTATTCTTATCCTTATTTTCAACGAGGAATATTCATGTATCTTCTTTATCTATTTCTTCTGACTTTATTATTATTATTATTATTATTATTATTATTATTATTATTATTATCACATAAATAGATTTACTTGGATGAATGAAAAACCCAAGCATGAAAAGCTCGCAAGACATCTAATATCATTAATAAAAGTGCTGTTTACAATTCACAATTTCTACATTTTCCTAACTAATTAATTTAATTAATTTATCTATAGTGTGTGGACACAAATAATAGCCAGAAAAACCTCCCATGTTGCTGATACTTCTTTTCCATACCCTGTTATTGTTCAAGAATATAAAAAGAAATCAATTCATGTTTGTTTCAAGAATTAATATATTTTTAATGTTTTTATAATATAGAAAAATATTTTAAGATAAAAACACTTTAAAAAAAAACATTTTATATCACAATACCTAGCACAAACCTAAAATTAGACGTGGCATACGCGTGTAGGGTGTAGCTCGTGGAAACCCTCTCTACAATAAAACTCAATGCTAATTATTTGAATCATCGATTTCCGAAGGAACGATGAACCTCTAGCCGAAACTGCTCAACCAATCGATCATCCACCAAGATCCAAAACAAAAAAAAGATTTTAAAACTTCATAATGAGTGTAAGATGCTGATGATAAAATCTCACAATAATTGAATTGAACTCTATTGCCTTGAGAGCCATCCATAGCTTCTCCTCTAATTAAAATCGAAGTCTCTATCCATTATCTTTGAGGATGATGCAATGCACCGATCGTTTCAATGGGCTCGTCACCATAAAACTATCCCTCTTTCCAGAAAATGACTGAGCTTTCAAGCCTAGCTAGCCTGCTAATAAAAGAATAATAATTTCTTTATCAAACCATCACGTGAACCGCAGTTCAGTAGTCTCTAATAATTGGATACCGGTGAATAAAATACCATAGGTACGGCCGGACTCCCGCGGCCGCTTAACGAGTCCCCACCGCACTCACTAATTTTGACAGTAACGTGCCGATTATTACGACTAATTATAGTTTAGTACTCGTAATTCAATAAAAGTAACTGGTTAATCCTTGAAGTCTTAGAAACTACTTATCCAATCCCCGGGTATACGTTTGTTTATATATCATTCCGTTTTTTTTATTTTTGATATTATTTGTTTGTTTTCTTAAGAAAACGAAAAAAAGAAGAGGAGAAGACCAGGTGAAATGGATGGTTTTGGATATTAAAAATAAAAAAGAAAAAGATTACACGAGGAGTTATTTAATACTTTTTATATCATAGAAAACAGTTAATTAGTTTTTTTGAACTAATTTACACATCAAATATCATCAAGCTAATTAATTAATATAATTGCGAGGACGACAATTTGAAAAACCAATGAAGTGCCCAACATCGTTGAAAAGTTGAAGTTAATTAGTATTTTGGTAATTAGGGGCCCGAGGAAACAAGTGCCCGTTTTCTTTACAATTGACTTGCTCAATATCCCTTGTCTATCGCACGTTATGTAATGATTTGTTTAGTGATCGCCGACATGAAGCTTTTAATTTCAAGACTCCCTTGTCCATATATGATCTGTGGAATCAGCCTCTTTTTATTCACCAAATTATAATTCACGTTCCAAGGTACGATGAATTCTCTGCTAGCTCTTGGTATTGGCTCACAAAAGACATGCTAGAAATGGGTGGAAAAGCTTCGTTTTAGGGATCAGGGATCATCAGCTAAACGATAATTAATAGCCTATTTAGACTGCGTTTTAGCAATGAAATTACCGTGCTATATTTATTTAACTATAGCTAGCCAGCTTACTATGGTAAACCCTGTTGTAAGAAATCGATATCCTGGCAATGATATAAAAACCCCGTTTCGTTTCCTGTCCGTTGAGTATTTTCTGATAGAATAGACAGGTCACAGGAGCTTGTGATCAATTTTTATGGTTTTGTTTTATTCTACTTGGATATTTGGGATTGGATTTTGCCATTTATGTTTGTTTTTACAACGTCTGAAAGCGTTCAGCTTTAGAAAATACATTTTGTATTAAAAATTTAAAAATAACTGTTTTTAAAAATAATTTTGACATGTTATATTAAAAATAAAATAATTTAATTTATTTTCATGTGAAAAGCACTTTAAAAATAATATATTACACCACAATACTAAACATAAGCATGGAAGTTCAAGGTATGTCATAATAAGATGGTGAAATGAGTGCTTGAAATAATAAGAGATATTGTTTTTTAAAGTGTTTTACATTTAAGAATATATTGATCAATTTTTAAAATTTTTGTTATAAATATATCAAAATATTATAAAATTCAAAAAAAAATTAAACTTGCCGTTCAGCAAATCATCAAAGGGTTATCTTGGCCGAAGCCTCGAGGAGGACGTGCACACAGTGTGCATAGAAAAATGAGGAATGTTTGAAGCAAGGTCTCACTACTGCGTGTTTCAAAGACACTGGTGGTGACAATCCTCATAAATGGACTGAATCTTGACGGATGTGAAAAATTGAAAGGAAATTTAAATTCCAACAAGAACTGAACTAAACAGCCCTACATTTGACCTTGCAGAATCATCAAACATGACCCATGAAGCTAGCTAGGATGTGACAATCCTCAGCTACTGCCATCTTCCCTTGCCAATAGGCACAGGCTCTCACTGGCTAGATCTTCGCCCCAGTCATGCTGTGATCCCACATCACTCTCGTCATGTTGAATCTAACATTTCCTCGAGTGACAGAAAGCATAGGGATTGCCCAGCTTCTCGAGCACCTCCTCGCATACAGATTAAGAGAACAGGATAATCATTGGAGAGATTAAATTATGATGAAGCAGAAAGCATGGCAGCCGAATCGAATTTAATTATGATTAACGAAAAGAAGCAGACCGTTTAATCACAGCTACTTGGCCTGCTGTAGCTGGAGCGAAACACTAGCCATGCATCTTCTCAAATTTAGTGAAAGCTAGAGCCCGCGGCTAAAGTAAAACCCTTTTTTTTTTACATTTCTCATTTCGCGGCTGGAGAGGGTAAGGAGAATAAGTTTATTGGTTCTGGCAAGCAAGTGATTGATGTGGGGGGGTCTCAATAATTGTGTCTGTATCTTTCACTCTCGAGCCTTGTGCACTCTTTCTCCAGTTGACTCTTCGTCTTTCTCTTCCTTCCTCTCTCGGCTCAATCTTTCGTGTACACGGAGCTAGGTTAAGGTGGAGGAGACCCTCGAGTGCACATCATGAATCCTCGATTGAAATATATGATCTTGGACTGGTTGTTATCATGATATCTTCGGATTAAAAATGAAAAAAGCTACCTGCTTTTATGGCAGGATACATACGGTGGGAGTATTTGAAATGATTATTTGCACACATTTATATTATAATCTGTGCTTTTCACTCACTCGTCCGGCATCTCTCACGATAGACCCTCTTCGTGTTTTGGTTCAGATGTCCAGGAAGATAATTAAGGATCGTTCAGCATTCTGGGCTACCAAAAAAACGAGTTGAGAAACTTATAAGTTTTAATTGCTTGCCTAGGTTGAAAGAATGATCAAGGCAGGCTGAGCACAAGAAATTTAAGCTCTGCAATTGATTTTTCTTCTTATTATTATTGTAAAGTGAGTGACACGTATCGGTTTATGTCATGAATGTTATGTAAGATTACTGAATTGGTAAAAAGAATAAAATTCATAAACAAATCTAAAGGTTAAACTGGATTGTGAATCATTAAAAAAGGATTAAGTGATTATCTGATAGTTGATAGTGTGGTTGTAGTTATTTTTTAAAGTGATTTTAATTCAGAAATATATCAAAATGATATTTTTTATTTTTTTTAAATTATTTTAATATCATCACATGAAAATGATTTAAAAACACCATTTTTTTTAATTTAAACTAAAAAATAAAATAAATTTTTTTTTTCAAAAATACTTTTAAAACGTAATGTCAAATAGGTCATAAAGCGGTTAGGTATGAAATAATTGAACTGGGTTGAGATATTATTAATTTTATAAACATTATTATTGTTTTTACTGGAATTAAGATGGCTTGCATGCCATGAAACATACGATGTTGTCGCATATAAAATATTATTTAAATTTTGGTAGAAATTTTTTTAGTTTTTTTATATCATGAGTGTCTGGAATAGTTTGCTAATATCTTGACTAATATTATAAATTCTAAAATTAATGATTATATAAATATATGATGATAATTATATTAACAATCACATTGCTTTAATATGAAACCATGAAAATAATAAATCTCTTAATCTTAAATTCTCATCCCTCAGTCGGTTAAATATTTTAAATTTTTGGTCTGGAGCGTGGTGATGTAGAACAAATTTTTGGTCTGGAGCGTGGTGATTTGAAAATGATATTTTCGAAGAACATGAAATCAAGACAGACTTAAAAGGTCATGGATGATGCTTTCTGTTTTCTTGTCAATCGCGAAAGCTTTTCCGTGTTCTATAGGAAAATGATTGAAGGTGAATGGCTTAAAATGATCCAAGCATGTGTTACTGTTTATGTTTGGTAATGATGTTCGGCGTATTTTTTAAAATTCTTTTTTTATTTTAAAAATATCAAAACCATGTTTTTTACGTTTTTTTATTTTTTATTTTAATATTGTAATACCAGAAAAATAAAAAAGCAATAATCACTGTAATGTATTTTAAATTTAAAAATATTTTAACAAAAAACACCACACCATGTTACTGTGCACACAGTACATATGGTATGGTAACCGATCACGTCCTGAGGCTAGAGCTTCCTGGTCAATCTTCAAAGATTTAAACCACAGGCGTCGTCACATCAGGTACATTTCTTCACTATTTTACAGACAATACATATATTTAGCTACTGTTTTTCATTACATTTTAAAAATATTTTAAAGTAAAATAATATAAAAAAATATTTTTAATTTTACTTTTTTTTTCCCGAAAATTATATTTTTATTATATTTTCATGTGATGTGATGATATCAAAAATATTTTTTAAAAAATAAAAAAATAATAATTTTAATGTGTTTCTGAACGAAAAACACTTTCAAAAGCAGCATTGTCATCAACCATATTCTCAAACAAATACTAAATTTAAGTTTTATTTGTCATTATATTTCAAAAATGCTTTTGAAAAAATCTAAAAATTAGAGTAGCTGTCAATTTTCGAACACACTGGCTTGTGTTTTTGCCTCTAACTAATTAATAACAAATTAAGAAAAATACTTAATTAGTATTATTTTTTTTTAGATATTTCTTTGACAATTTTAATGTTTCGACATCAAAAAAAATAAAATTAGCTCACGAACAATCTACCATCCTTTAGATATTTCTTAATTACTGCTGAAATAAAAATACATTCCTGTATATAACTCTTAATTTCTGTTGAAATAAAAGTATATGGTTATGATTTCAGAGATTAAGATTGGTTGATATTTAGTTAATATCTATTTATATTATAAGGTATAGTGCTTTTTTTTAAGTATATTAAAATAGTTTTTTATTATTATTTATAAACGTAAATCACTTTAAAAAACATTGTCAACCACACTCACAAACAGTCACAAAATTAATAGGCTACCCGGTCTAAAAATGCATCATTTTAAAAAAACTAATTATTTTTTAAAATAGTTTTTATTTAAAAATGTTATAAAATAATATTTTTATATTTTTAAAAATTATTTTAATATCAATACATCACAATAAAAAATATTACAAAAATAAATATACTTTTTAAAATAGTTTTTATTTTAAATAAGCTGTTTATTTTTAAAAATATATTAAAATAATATTTTTATATTTGTTTATATCAACACATCATAATAAAAATATTTTTAAAAATAAATACAGTTTCAAATTATTGAATCGAAACACAACTTGCACGTCTGCCCTTAAACGTTACTACAAAGGTTTCTAACAATGAGTTTGAGGAATCTTTAGGGTCCCACGAGCAAAGCCATTGAAATAAACATCTATGGACTTAAATAAGCTTTAGAGGTGCACTTAGAAGAGGTTCTTTTGTCTTGGCAGTACAAATCTTGGTGCCTTTATGTCACCAAGGTTCCTCCCTCGCTCTGATTTACCAAAGCTCGCCAGCAGATCTTGTCACTTTGGAGGTGGTGACACGAATCAAGAACCCTAATCCTACCCCACCCCTCCTAACTTGCTCCACACAGCAGGGAGGCAGCATATATTAGGTGAATCTCCGTAAACAAACCAACCACGTTGCTTCAACTTTCTCTCTTTTTTAAAAAAAAAAATGACGAAATTAATTCTTCGACTACCCAGCACATCAGCTTATAAAATCTTAGATGACAGTCAACCATTACCTTAGAACTAAAAAAATTATTTTTATTTAAGATTCAAGTAAGATGATTATTAATATGATGATTATTGAAGATTTACATTATTATTAATTTTGGAACTCGTGGAATTAATCGAGATACACACAAAGTGATCAAAACACTAGTTTTAATTAAAAAAAATCTTGGATAATAGTTTCATTTGCATTTAAATCATACAACCTATTTACCCATGTTGGGATTTGGTAAGAACTCTTTCTGATATCAAGTTCGAACTTTATAATTATTAATATAATTATTACTGAAAACTATTGAAAATTTACATGGTTATATGTTAAATAAGACAACATTTACCCCCAACCCAACCACTAGCAGCAAAGGAAGCTGACAACTATCTAGGTTGTCGTGTTAAAAGTTTGAAACTAGCAGATTTATTATAATGATTACTTAAGGTTTATATGGTCATTAATTTTAGAAATTGTTATTAATAATAATAATTAAAAAAAAAAGCTGACATGTCACGAATACGTAGCCACTGTTGGGCCACGAAGAATAGACTTCGATACACGCGGTCCCAATTGTAGTGTGGGTGCAATTGGGACATAGAGAGGGGCCCGTCTGGCCTTGCATGTGAAAGACACGATGATGTCATAGATTTCAATAGACTGAAATTTGTAGAGTATTATTATAGGTTACCCTTTAAGCATCATATTATTGGTGTAATGGCCGTTAGATAGACCAAATGTCTCAACAAAGGTTACAGGACTCCCTGTCACGTTCCACTTTTGACGAGCCTAAGAAGACCTGCTTGTTGGAGCCTGGGCCTTCCCTTCTCAAATCTCGTCAATCAAACCCGAAGGTCATCTCCATGGTCATGGCAAACATATATATATATATATATATATATATATATATATATATATATATATATATAACCCTCTGTCACTGGGACTCTGCATTTCACCATGAAATACCAGAGTCGATGCGAAGTAAGGGTTCGAGACAACGCTGGAATCTCGGATCCTGCTGACAGATGAAGAGGAAGAAGAAGAAGGATGCGGGCCCTCCTTGTTAATTAGGTTTTGATGTACGGAAACTAAAAACTTAACCTGATAGTCAGAAAATAAACAAGTGTTGGCACTCCGTTTCACACTAGCCCACCTCTTTTAAGCTATAGCTTTACGCCTTTACCTGATCTATAACGATGAGATCTCATTGGGCCTTGGGTTTATGTATTCAGGCCTTGTTAAATGATGTTTTAGGCTGGTAAACAATCTCTTAAACTGGGCCATTTGATATCAAATAGAAGAAATTCTGTAAAACTTGATAATAAAAATATTTAAAAAGCGAGTTCAAACTCAAAAAGAAACGCACCTTAAAACTGAAACTTGATCAATACCATGTGTATGTGTGTGTGTATGTGAGAGAGAGAGAGAGAGAGAGAGAGAGAGAGAGAGAGTGTTTCCGAACGTCTAAAGCTTTCAACTTCTATCTGGTTCAGAGCTAGCATCAGTATGTGTGCATTTTTTTGCCTGGAAATCGGAAGATGTGGGAAATTAGACCCCAGCATCTGCTCCTCCGTTCTGATTTCTAAATGTATAAAATAATTCTACCTTGATTACTGGAAATCAAATCAAATCAATCAGCTTTAAACAGGAGTGTATTACGGGATAGAATTATTCCTGATGAGGAACAGACGACTGGCCGTCTGTTCCTTAATGAAGGACAGTGTCGTTCATCCCTTGATGAAGAACAGAAGACTTGTCGTCTATCAAGTGATGAAGGACAGAAGACTTGTCGTCCACCATCACTATCTCTGCGTACACAAGGATGCAGATAGCAGCACACACATTGTGCAAAATTCTCTTTTTCTGTTATACTCAGTACATCGTTTCATTGTCATGTGCTGGTATAATTTTCCAGTTTTTATTTTGTTATTTCTTAGTTTGTTAAGTTTGTTATGGAAAGTAATTGTTGGTCTGGAAGTGTATATAAAGGCCCCCCTTCTCTGTGAAATAATAGAACGAAGTTTTCTTCATTGAAGAGAAAGGATTTCAATTCATCCTTTTCATTTCATTCATTCGTTTGTTCTTCCGTTTCAAGGTTTTGATTATCTTACATGGTATCAGAGCTAGGTCAATAATTTCTCTCTTTTTCTTTTCAATCAAACCATGGAAGAACAAACCCCAACTTCACAATCCGCAAATACAGAAAACCCTAAACACGTTTCTTCTTATTTCAACTTCACTGATCCAAATAATCCCTATCGCATAGAGAATGGCGATCACACATCCTTGGTTCTCGTCACTGAACTGCTCACCACTGAAAATTACATTACCTGGTCACGGTCAATGCGTCGAGCACTTAGAGCGAAGAACAAGCTTGGTTTCATTTCTGGAAGCATAGTCCAGCCGACAGATGAAGAAGATCCTTTGTTTGAAATGTGGGAGAGGTGTAATGACATGGTTGTTTCGTGGATACAGAATGCAGTGAGCATTGATATCAAGCATACACTGGCTTTTGTGGATGATGCTCAAGTGGTATGGACGGAGCTCAAGGATCGCTTCACACAGCAGAATGGTCCTCGCATATTCCAGCTTAGAAGAGATTTGGCTAACCTTCGACAGGACAGAGACTCTGTAAGTGCATATTTCGGTAACCTCAAAACTCTTTGGGATGAGATGATTGTTTATAATCCTATGCCGTTATGCACATGTGGTCAGTCTAAGATGTTAAATGAAAGGTATCAGAGGGATTATGTGATACAATTTCTTATGGGTTTGAATGATCAGTATACTAATGCTAGAGACCAAATCATGCTGATTGAACCCCTCCCTAGCATTAACAAAGTGTTTTCTTTGATCCAACAACAAGAACAACACCATCAACTTACCAATAACACTCCCTCTTGTGAATCTATGGCACTAGCTAGTAAGTTTGTCAATGCTCCTTTCAAGACAAGTAACAGAATTTTCACAAAGAAGGAAAGACCATACTGTCAACATTGCCACACACAAGGACACACACTTGAAAACTGTTTTAAAGCTGGAAATGCTGAACCCCCAGTATGTTCTCACTGCAATGTGAGTGGTCATGTGGTTGAGAAGTGTTATAAGGTCAATGGGTATCCCCCGGGTCACAAGTTGTACAAGGGAAGAGCTGCAAGTTCATTTGCCAATCAAGTAGCTCTGTCTACGAGTCCCAGTAGGGAGGAGGTGAGTGAGGAGAAAATGGTTTTCACCAAGGAGCAATATCGTCACCTCATGAGCCTCATCCAACCCAAGAGCATGCTGACTGAAATTCCCTCGGCAAGTCAGACTTCAATCAATTCCAAAACCAGTGTCACACCTCCAAATATGTCTGGTAAAATCATGTTTCATAATGATATATCTGCTGCATTTTTAAAGCCAGATAATATTTCCTGGATTATTGATTCAGGAGCTACAGACCATATGGTGTGTAGCCCTTCTCTTTTTACCTCTGACATTACAAAGGTATCCCATAGGGTAAGTTTGCCTAATGACACCTTTGTGTCAGCTACACATCTTGGCAAAGTTCAACTTACCAATAAGATTGCCCTTAATGATGTTTTATGCATTCCTTCATTTTCCTTCAATTTGATTTCTGTTAAAAGACTTACTGAAAATCTGACTTGTTGTTTGATTTTCATAAATGACCTATGTTTCATACAGGACCTTTCCACCTGGACCACGATTGGAATTGCTGAAGTGAGAAGTGGCTTGTATCACCTAGTTCCCAAGGCAGTTCCTCCTTCATCCTTGAACGACCTCCTATCATGTTTGTCTCCAAATTTTCCTTCAGTTGCTATTTCTGTTAAAAGTAGTATAGATGTGAATGGCCTTTGGCATTGTCGCCTCGGCCATATTTCTGATTCCCGAATGAAGTTAATTGATGACCCTGTTGTGAGAAACAATTTGCTTATTAATGAAAATTCTCCTTGTTGCATTTGTCCTCTTGCCAAGCAACATAGACTTCCTTTTCCTATTAGTTCTCATAAATCTTCTAGCATTTTTGAATTAGTACACTGTGATATTTGGGGACCATGTTCTACCAATGCTTATGATGGGTCAAGATATTTTTTAACTTTAGTAGATGATTTTTCTAGAACAACTTGGGTTTACTTACTTCAAACCAAATCTGAAACAAGAAAGTGTATTGAATCTTTTTACCACCTTGTAGAGACGCAGTTCGACTGCAAGATCAAGAACATACGTAGTGATAATGGTATTGAGTTCAAAATGAGTGAATTTTACAATGGGAAAGGGATTATTCACCAACGAACCTGTGTTGAGACACCCCAACAAAATGGGATAGTTGAGAGAAAACACCAACACTTGCTAAATGTGGCTCGTGCACTATTTTTTCAATCCAACCTTCCTTTATCATTTTGGAGTGATTGTATCTTGACTGCAGTTTACCTTATAAATAGAACACCTACTCCCTTACTCGACAACCGAACACCTTATGAAGTCCTTTTTGATGTCAAACCATGTTACTCTCATTTAAGAATTTTTGGATGTCTTTGTTTTGCAACAACAATAACAAGTGGAAGAAAGAAATTTGATCCGAGAGGTAGACAATGTGTCTTTTTGGGTTATCCTTTTGGAGTTAAGGGGTATAAGTTGATGGATTTAAGTAGTAAGGTAGTTTTCCTTTCTAGGGATGTTGTCTTCCATGAAACACATTTTCCTTTCAAATCATCTTCTCACAGCAGTAAGGAGCATTCACCTTTATTTTCCACACCAGACCTGCAAAATTCCTCTTACCCGAATCATTCATCTGATTTCCAGTATTCCCCACAAAGTGAAGATAACACCTCTACCTCACCAAACACTCCATCCACATCTAACAGTCCTGCCTCTAAAGACCTCAGCCCTGAAAATTCATATGTCTCTTCTGATCCTGTTGACCACAACACCCCATCACCTTCACCTCACATTGCACTTCGAAAATCAAATAGGAACAGAACTGCACCTGCTTATTTGCAGGATTTTCATTGTCAACAAGCTGCACTCACTTCAGATTTCCAATCCACGGCCCAGGTACCTCTTTCTCATACAAATTGTTCTTTTCCATTGTCCAATTACCTTTCTTATGACAATTTTTCACCCAATTTCCAAGCTTTTGCCACTAAACTTTCCATCATGGTTGAACCGACCTCATACTCCACAGCAGTTAAGGATTTGGGTTGGTGCAAGGCCATGGATGCTGAATTACATGCCTTGGAAGAAAATCAGACTTGGACCCTCACTGATCTGCCCCCTGGAAAGGATGTCGTGGACTGCAAGTATGTGTACAAGATCAAGAGAAATTCAGATGGCAGTATAGAAAGATTGAAGGCTAGATTGGTCGCAAAAGGGTATACTCAACAGGAAGGGATCGATTATCACGAAACTTTCTCTCCCGTAGCAAAGATGGTCACTGTGAGATGTCTTTTATCAGTTGCTGCTGTACGTGGCTGGCATTTGCATCAATTCGATGTAAATAACGCCTTCTTGCATGGAGACTTAGAAGAAGAAATTTACATGAGCAAACCACCCGGGTATAACAAAGGCACAGCTGGACAGGTATGTAAGCTTCTCAAAAGCTTGTATGGTTTAAAACAAGCCAGCAGACAATGGTATGCTAAACTTACCTCTTGCTTGTTGGATTTTGGTTTCACTCAATCAAAAGCTGATTACAGCTTGTTCACTATGTCTACTAGCACTTCTTTCACAGCACTCCTTGTCTATGTTGATGACATAATCCTTGCTAGCAGTTGTATGACTAATATTGTTGCAGTCAAGGATTGTTTGCATGAGAAATTCAAAATCAAGGACTTGGGTGTTTTGCGATTTTTCCTTGGAATAGAGGTGGCAAGGTCATCTTTGGGCATACACATTTGTCAACGCAAATATGCCCTTGATATTTTAGCTGATTCAGGTATTCTGGGTTGTAAACCAGTAAAAATTCCTATGGATCAGAATTCCAAACTAAGCAAGGAAGCAGGAGATTATTTGGCTGATCCCTCAATATACCGAAGACTTATTGGCAGATTACTCTACCTCACCATTACGAGGCCTGACATTAGTTATCCAGTACAAGTTCTTAGCCAGTTCATGGATAAACCTTCACAGTCTCATTTGACAGCTGCTCAGAAAGTTCTACGATATATCAAGTCTGCGCCTGGACAAGGAATATTACTGTCTGCTACTTCCAGTCTAGAGTTGATTGCTTATTGTGATTCTGACTGGGCTTCTTGCCCTGACACTCGTCGCTCCGTTACAGGGTATTGTGTTCTACTGGGCCAGTCCCTTATCTCATGGAAATCAAAGAAGCAAAGCATAGTTTCTCGGTCTTCTGCGGAGGCAGAATACCGAGCCATGGCTGCAACAGTTTGTGAGCTCACTTGGCTCAGGTTCCTTCTTACTGATCTACATGTCAATCACTCTCATGCAGCCACCCTTCATTGTGATAATCAGGCTGCACTTCATATTGCCTCAAACCCGGTTTTCCATGAACGTACAAAGCACATTGAACTGGATTGCCATCTAATCAGAGACAAAATTTTGGAAAGATTAATTGTCACCAAACATGTTTCCACTCACCTTCAACGAGCTGATCTTCTGACAAAGGCACTTCCTTCTTCCCTTCTGCAATCTCACTTACTCAAGCTGGGAATTGTTAACTTCCATTCTCCATCTTGTGGGGGCGTATTACGGGATAGAATTATTCCTGATGAGGAACAGACGACTGGTCGTCTGTTCCTTAATGAAGGACAGTGTCGTTCATCCCTTGATGAAGAACAGAAGACTTGTCGTCTATCAAGTGATGAAGGACAGAAGACTTGTCGTCCACCATCACTATCTCTGCGTACACAAGGATGCAGATAGCAGCACACACATTGTGCAAAATTCTCTTTTTCTGTTATACTCAGTACATCGTTTCATTGTCATGTGCTGGTATAATTTTCCAGTTTTTATTTTGTTATTTCTTAGTTTGTTAAGTTTGTTATGGAAAGTAATTGTTGGTCTGGAAGTGTATATAAAGGCCCCCCTTCTCTGTGAAATAATAGAACGAAGTTTTCTTCATTGAAGAGAAAGGATTTCAATTCATCCTTTTCATTTCATTCATTCGTTTGTTCTTCCGTTTCAAGGTTTTGATTATCTTACAGAGTGGAGGCAGTATTTTGTCTACAAGGTGATTTAGTCTGTCTGAGAGAGGAAAGCAATGGTTCGGTTCCTGTCATACATTTGGAAGCAGTATTTCCATGTTTTATCAATCCCAGCAAAACCTTTCACCAATTTGGCAAAACAAATTCAATTCAACCTCCATGGATGGGTTTATAGCAAACCCTCTCCTTTCCCTTCACCTGTCTTCCATCTTTAATATTCTTTTCTTTATATCATAATGAAAAGAAGGGTTCATAATAAAATTCATAGGAGCTGGCTGGTAATCCGTTTGAAGGAATAGCGGAGCTTAAAGAGAGAAAGGGGTCACCAGGTAGAGAAACGAATAGTGATATGGCAAGAGGCAAGATCCAGATCAAGAAGATTGAGAACTCGACTAGCAGGCAAGTTACTTACTCCAAAAGACGAAATGATCTCTTCAAGAAAGCTCATGATCTCACTGTTCTTTGTGATACTGAGGTCTCTCTTGTCATGGTTCCTTGCACTGACAAGGTCCACGAGTACATTAGCCCCTCCATCACGTATGTCCCGTATCTCTTCCTCGTTTTCTTTTCCTGTCAAACCCTTCTTCCCTTTTATATATTTTGATTTTATTTTCCATTGCCAGAACGAAGCGGATATTTGACCAGTATCAGCAGACTAAGGGAATAGATCTTTGGAGCTGTCACTATGAGGTGTTTAGTTATATCTATTTCTATTTCGATTTATCTTTTTTGTGCGTGCTACTCTCACTTCAGAGTCAAGACCCTCTGTGTTTCTCTGTAATGGTTTAAAGCTTGTGTGCTCAGATAATGAAAGAGAACTTGGAAAAACTGAAAGAGATGAACATAAAAATCAGGAGGGAGATAAGGTAATAAAATGCCTGAATTTTGTTGCCCAATTGTTCGTTATTCATAGGTGGTATATGCTCTGTTTTTTGCTGTTTTTTTTCTTATGTTTCGTGATTACACTTTACAGGCAGAGGATGGGCCAGTGTTTGAATGATTTGAGTTTTCAGGATCTGCAGAGTCTTGAGAGCGATATGGAAAGTGCCTGGAGGGTTATTCATGACCGTGCGGTAAGATACTCGGCCCAGCTCACAGCATTCTTAGGGTTCTAAACTAGGAAAATTTGCTGGACAGCTCAAACTGTCCAGAGAACGGATACAAACAACGATTCTGGTCTATTGACATGTATTTCAACTTCTACGTTTTGCTCTTGAACTACGAATACATCAGCTATATATGTTTCAGCAAGAATTTGTCTGGACAGCTCTTTTGCTACTTTAATTTGGAGCAATCCATCTGCTCTAATGTTGTCTCTTGGTGACAGAATCGTGTGCTTACTAATCAGATTGAAACCTCCAAGAAAAAGGTACTTCTGTTTGATCTTACAGTTTTGTCCATCTTCTTTGATGTCCTTTTGGATACTCGAGTCATTGGAATCCATTTCTTCTTATTTCCGTTGAAGGTGAGGAGTGTGGAGCAAATCAACAGAAAACTTAAAATGGAACCGGTAAGTATGGAGCTCTAATGAGTTGCTGGTAGTAGAGATTATATTATTAACGGGACATTTTGAAGCAAATGTTTCACCTTTTGTTGTGAAGGGAGCGATGGATGAAGATCCGTACGGCTTGGTTGACAATGGAGGGGACTAAAATTCTGTTATGGGATTTCGAAATGAAGGTCCTTGCATTTTTGCTATGAGATTGCAATCCAATCAGCCTGATCTTCACAAGGAAACCGGGCCAACCCTCACAGCTTACCCCTTGCTTGAGTAGTGTCAGCTGAATTGCTCAAAATTATCCCAGACTGAAGCAACTGTAGAATGAACTTCTATTATCCCAGACTGCTTCTATCTTGACAACTGATATGCCATGGACGCCTTCTCTTCACTGATTATTAGTCTAGTGATTCCGATTTTCATTTTTTCACAGAGAATTTTCAAGTTATACGCATTGTTTGATGATATATTCTGTTCATCAGCTGAAATATTCGTGCACTGCGTGTATCTGGCTTTGATCAATTCAGTGAGTTAGGGGCATCCCACTCAGCTGCAGAAATTGCATCATGTATTTTGCGTTCTTCATTTCCTTTGTTGATTTAACCTTAACGAAAATGGCATCCCTTGAACTATTTTTCAGAGGCATTGCTCTCATGATCTTCCTTGATGTGAACTTCTTTGGACTGTATGTCAGGTCTGAATTGCCCTTATTATTGTAATGTCATGGAGAATTATTGTTGTAATGATTTTGCATTACAAGCAATATATATATATATATATATATATATATATATATATATATATATATATATATATATATATATATATATATATATATATTATGTAATGAACCACTACAAAATTAAGAGTAAACATGTAATAAAAACAAATTTATGGACTAAATAGTTCTAAGGATTTAGTTTGTTGAATCTCTTTTAAATTTAATCAGATTAATCGAGATATCAATTAACTTGTTAAAATCTTTAAATTTAATTAGATTTATATTTAACTATCATCAAATTGATATATAAAATCAAGTCATATGTGACAATTATGATTTGTGTGAGTTTGTTTTTTTGATAATTAGGTGTAATTTGTTTTTCAATTAAAAATAAATATTTTTTTATTATTTATATTAAAACTATAAAAAATGTCAGATAACAAAAAAATAATATTTTACAGATAAAAGATTAAAAAATACATTAAAAAGCACATAAGCTAACACACCATAGAAACTAAAGGTTAAAATAGTACTCAGCAAATCATTTAGATCATCCTTGGAAATTGAACTTGACACCTTACTATAATAATTGTCAGCATTTAAAAGTTTCTATAAGAACCAACCACTTATCCGACCATTACCTCATCACCATCAAATAATCAATAATGCAATTGATCGGAAGATTTGGTGGCACACTGGACCAATTTTTAAAAAACTAGGAAAAACAAATAGAAAACGTTTATGTTTTTTTTTTTTTTAGAAGTAAGAGAAATTCAGTAATCAGTTTATTTTTTGATTAATTTTATAATATGATAAAAATATGTGTCAACAAAAAAGAAAGATCAAACAACAATATTAAAAAAAATAAGACAAAAAAAAAATCAATCCCTCTTAACTTTCAAACCATAATTGAAAGTAGACATGAAAAAACCAAGAGAGTTAAAATTACACAAAGAACTACATGAAAAAAAAATCTAAAATGAAAAACAACAATAAAAAGGGGTTTAAATCACATAAAATTAACTCGAAGGACAACAATAAATTTTCAATTTTAGAGTTAAACTAAAAAGAATAAAATATTAATAAAAGTACAACAATGAAAAGAATGAACATAAAAATGAAATAAAACAAAACAATACATTATAAACTTTAATGAGAAGATGAAAAAATCAATTCTATTTAGATAACAATTAATATATGTAATTTATTTAAGAAAAATCACATGTGAATCATACCTATTCTTTTAAAAAATTAAACATGCTAAACAAAATCACCGTTTAAAAAAAGGTTAAATAAACAAAGAAACCATAGAGAATGAATATTAATTACATCATATACCAAAAAATTTTAAAATTACATATAAAATAAGACTTGAACTGAAAAATTAACTATTTATAGAGAAAAAAATCAAGCTGAGCGTTGATGGGTTTGGTGAGCCAAGCATGACGTCTGACTCGTTAGGCAATGGCATGTGTGCTAACCTTTATTTAAAAAAAAAAAAAACATTTAATGGCTCAATTATTGGAAAAAAAAAAACATGTCGTCTAAGAATCCCAAGGATCTACTTGTTATTGGAAAAATAAAATCCTGTTTTTTTAACAAATAAATCAATTTTCATTTATTTTCTTATCTAAATATCCTAAAAATACACCATGAAAACCTTGTCAAATCAATTTATTGCCTTAAAAAACACAAAAACAACCATTTGTTGATCTCAAACTTGTTTTTTTTAGACATTTTCACACACATAATCTAAACTCAACTTGTCATATAGAACCGTCTGACACAAAAAATGATCATTCTCCACAATAACTACTTTTTTTCCACATCAGAATTTTACAGCAACTCTCCATCTCTCTTCTTGCAAAACATAACTAAAATACAAGAAAAACAAAGTTCAATGCTAAAATTATTTCTTTAAAAAAATAGTGATCAGTTAACCTAACAAATTAAAAAGATAGGGAACTAATATATATTTTTTTAAAATCAAATCCTTTATTTATTAAACTTGTTATTTTTCACTTCAGTCTCCTTGTATATATATATTTGATCCAACTTCTTCTTCTGAAAAAATATACGCTAACTCTGTCTAAGTAAATATAAACCACTTGAAATAAAAAGCTTAAAAAATAAATCGAGAAAAACAGCCGTTTTAGTTTCTGTAAGTGTTAATGCCGACACTTGCACTTCCTTTTCAATCAAGACCGGCCTTAACCATCGTTCCAAACACAGTAAGAATAAATCCAAAGACTTGAAGAGATTTGTTTCAGTCCAAGCAGACAACTAGCTCCAGGAGGAAAACAAAAAACTTAATTTTATCATTAATGTACTATCCATTTTTGATTTCACTGAGGGCCAAGTAAATTTTAGTTTTCTCAGTATTGATTGAAAGTTTTTTTAATTATTTAATTTTTAAATATTTTGTATACTGATTTGATATACCAATCTCTTAAAAAAATATAAAAAATATTATTACAATACATTTTTAAACTAAAACAATTATTCTATAACAACCTTAAATATTCTATCACAGCAAAATCTTTCTGCCCCGCGTCCCGTAATTCGCTTGGACGCACCTACCTCCCGTATAGTGCGGAACAACAAAAAGGCAATTCCAATTCGGCTCTGAGAAGGAAGCTTAAAAAATCCGACTCGCCGCCTTCCGCAACCAATTAACTCTATTTAATTCCCCAACTCGAGACGGACAACAGCCGTTCGCGGCGACAGGTCACCATATCTCTGATAGTGTAAAAGGTCGAGAGAACCAAAACGGCGGTTCTTCTCAATTCTCTTAAAGGGTAGTTTCGTCAAATTCATATAATTCTCAAGAGCTCGTCTTTCTAGTCAAAAGGTCAAACCCCCAGGAACACTCTATCTGCCCCCGCGACAGACAATTAGCAAAGTTTCCCAGTTCCCCGTCACCTGAGAAAGCAATAGTTGGCACACGTGTCCTACCCCGACTTTACTTCCATAGCTTTTCATGAAATCGCCGGTCACCTGAGAGAGGCGACGCACCAGCAAGAACCGGACTTCCTTCACTGTCCACGTTTCTATAAAGAAAAGCTCCCAGCTGCTTCTCTTGCATGTTTATTTTCTAGACATGGGAGCTCTCGGCCCTGTCTCTCCTTGGATTCCAGAAGATGACGTTTTGTTAAAAAATTCTATCGAGGTAAAACTCCCCCCCCCCCCCCCCCCCCCCCCCCTCTCTATTATTTCAGCTATTCTTTGTTAATTAAAAAAAAGTGGATGAAACCCATCTTTTTTCACTAATTATTTTTATTTTTTATTGTTATTTTGTAATGGTGGATTTTTCTTGTGTTCAAGCATGAATTTGAAACAAAGATTGTCCTGTTTCTATCTTTTCTTGTAGCATGGATTTTGAGGATATAATTATTGCTGTATTTGATGTTTCGATCAGGGCAGGATTTTCAACATGTTAAATGGCTAGTATCGAAGAAATCTGAATTCGAACTTAAAAATAAATAGTGTTCTTAACATGTGAAAAAATAGTGGTTATTTTTTTTATGCTATAATATTGTTGTTTGGTGAGTTTTCTATTTTGTCAATGGTAAATGATGAGGGCCCTCTTCAGTTTTTCGGATTACTGGTTTTTGTGATTGTGAGATTCTATGTGGCTTCGGTAATCATATAATAGCTGTTATTAGAGGCATTGAGATATTGAATATGTAAGGTATAAACCAAGAGGGATAATTGTAATGCTTCATTCGTAAGGAATTTGAAATGGGAAATTTCTTCATGAGCCAGTGCAAAAGGGGGGTTTGGTGGTGCTGGTGGTTGCACTGCAGACAGCAGAAAACGTTGGTGGCGAGATGTATCAGCAACACCAATTATTTCTCTAATTCGCTGGTATGACCTTGTATAAGTATTTCAAGAAGAGAAATCCCTGGTGTCTGTGAAAAAGAAGTCTCGCATTCTTTTATTCCGCTGTTTTCTATATGCATTTACTAGTGCACGGCAGTAAGAAAAAGAGAGATGACAGCCATGGACATGGCAAGGTGTAACACACAAGGAAAACATTAAATAGTAAGTTGAAACCATGAAAATTTAAGTCGTGGTTGTTGGCTAGGATGTCTGTGTGAACTGGTGCATTTGTGATTGAAGTTTTGCTCCTATTGCACCCATAGGAATTTACCGTTAAGTCTTTTTGCTTGCAGTTTATGACGATTTGTTTGAACGGTTGTTCTTATTGCTCTCTTTATCAATCTCTTTGAATATATTTGTGTTTATAGACTGTTTAAAAGTAGCAGCATATAGATTTTAGTAGTTGTACCTCTTTTTAATGCTTCTTAAGACTGAATCATATAAAAAAACCTTGTCAATTGGTGCTTGGTGCTGCTTCTTAACTTATCTGTTTTTTTTTTTTGTGGGGTTGGATCCTTGGTTTGCTACCACTGTCTAATTAAATATCAATTGTTAAAGCTTGCTGACTTTTGTCTAGTCTAGTGTGATTGTTTTGGGAATCCCTATTTATTTTTGTTTTTTTTATGTTTTACAGGCTGGTGCTTCCTTGGAATCACTGGCAAAAGGAGCAGTACAATTTTCTCGAAAATTCACAGTTCGAGAAATACGAGATCGCTGGTATTCTCTCCTTTATGATCCAGTTGTTTCTTCAGAGGCTGCTTTCCACATGACTGAGTTTGAGTGTTCTGCTTCAACTTTTCCATCAAAATTCAGTAGAGCTGGAAATTCAAAAGAAAATAAATGTTTTTCAGGGAAGAGGAAAACTGAAAGTGTTCGCAGTTGTTACTATGCTCTGCGTAAAAGAATTTGCAGCCAACCATTTAATTCCACGGGGTTGAGTTTTCTTGTTTCCCCCATTAATAACAATTATGTTTGCGATGAATATGAGCAATTATCCAGACAATGCATGCTTGGAGATCCAGTTACAGCTCACTTTGCACTTCAGGAATCAAATTTGGACATGATGCATCATGCGTTTCCTCAAATTGTGAATAGTGGTACTGCCCATACCTTTGATACCCAATTCCATAATACAATTCAAGAAGATTATTCAGTGGAGCAAGACAATATACACTATCACATTCCCCAAATACTTGGAGAGGATCTATCTAACTCTGAAAACAGAACCGTGGTCGAGGAACTCAGTCAACAACTGCCGGTTGATGATGACTTGTTCCGCGGGTGCTCTAACTTTGATGGGAATGATGTCCTTAGTTCACCAGTTCCAGGGTGTAGTTTGTCATTTCACAATTTGGAGTTCTCATCTCCACTTCCTGAGATGCCAATTTGGAGAATGGATGAAGGGATTTCAGGGCCAGATAATCCCAACAATCTTGGATTATGTGACAAAGATCTGCACCCTGGTAATGCCTTTTCACTTCTTCATGATGGTGATATTAAGAATGCATGTTCGACAGGTTTTGATGATCTCCAAAAAGACCCGGAGTTAAAAATGGAAATACTGAGTGATGTGCCACAAAATTCATCTCATAGCACCGAATATTTTCTGGCTGAAATTACCAATTATTTGTCTAATGATGATGAAGGAGCAAGTGTGGATATGGATGGAAAAGATTTCAGCACCAATTCTTACATTGCTTGTCTCAATACAATTTTGTTGAATTCACCAAATAATTCTAACGAAAATCATGGGCCCAATGTAACTGAACCAGAAGCACTAATATCTGCAGGCTGTTCTGGTGCATGTCCTGAAAACTTATGGGAGAATAGGGGGTCTCACTGTAGTGTTGATGCAGGTTGTAACTCTGAGTTCCAGTATGTTTCATCTACATCAGTTCTAGATCCGCATCCTGAGGTGAAAGATGGGACTGCTTGCTGTGTGCTAAACACTGAGGACACAGAGATCCCATTCAATGATGATATAGCCTTCCCCACTGACTGGCGCCCAAGATCAGTTGCCTCTTTAACGCATAGTTTCCAACATGTTGGCAAACCAAATTCTTTACCTGCTAAGGAATTACCAAGTAATAAAAAAGGTAGTGTAGTTCCGGTAGTCGCTCACAGGGATCTAGAAAATCCTGGACAATTGCTTGCATCTTCTCAGATGGTAAGATTACAGATGATGGCAGAACCTGGTCTAGTCCATCCTGTAGGTGACCACAGTTTGAAACTTGAGTTGCCCGGCAGTGACTCTACTCGTGGAAGTGCAGGTTTTGCTTTTGGTGGCTCAACTCAATTTAAGTCAGCAGACACTAAGATGGAAACTCTTGTTCCTGCTAAACTGAAGGAAGAAACTACAGAAACCCCACTGACCAAGCATACAAGTCATGACTCAACTGATTTTTTATCAGAGAAGCCAACTTTCGTTTCTGATTTCTTTTCATATCCCCAGACAAATGTGTCTGCTATTAAACAGGTAGAAGATGCTCCAGACAGAGTTCAAAATCATCAAGTATCACATATGAAAGCGGGCTCTTCAAAACTAGTAGCAAACCATTCAGAATCAGATCTAGCTGAGCCATCTATCCAGAGTGATGATGATGTACCATGTTTTTCAGACATTGAAGCAATGGTAACTGTATACTAAACTTCAAACAGATGGTGATTATTCTGTTTCTTTTGGCAATTTCTCCTTTTAGTTGTTCTGAATATATATCTGTAATTCCACTTGTTATCAGATACTTGATATGGACTTAGATCCAGAAGACCAGGATTTATATTGCAGCGAGGAAGGTAAAATATATTCTGCTTTCTCACATTCAACAAGTTTTGTGATGATTCTATTTACTCTATTAGTTCCCGTGTTTCCTTGAAATAAATGATTTATGGTAATTGTATGTTAGGATTTGATCACAGATGCATACAGTAACTTAGACAGTGTTTATTAATGAATCACATGTATCTGAAACAATGAGAGTGAAATTAAGACAATCCCAATGTTGTTGTAATTAACATAACATTAATACAACTTAAGCTGTTTGTATTGGTAGTTATTTGATTTTATTGAAGTTCTGTCTCAAGGTTTGTAATTGAAATCACTGAAAGATAATGTATACACTATTATCTGTGGGTTTGAGCACTCAATTTTAAGGATACATCTTTTTAATCTTATATTCATATTATTAACTGATTTTAGTGGCATATCTTTAAAAAATGATGTGCTGTATACATGCATTGTAGCTAAGCATGGCATATATGTTTCAATTGTTCTCTGCAGTCTCAAGATATCAACACGAGGACATGAAGAGGGCAATCATGAGGCTGGAACAGGGTGCTCATTCTTATATGCAAAGAGCTATTGCACGTCATGGAGCAATTGCAGTTATACACGGCCGCCATTCAAAACATTATATCAAGAAATCTAAGGTATATTAAAGATGCAGGCCTCCTTAATTGCTTAATCTGTTGGGGTGCTGGCTTTAAATAATCCTATTCTTTTAATCCCTTTGTGCCCATGGTTGCCTTTCAAATAGTTGCATAATTGGAGCTATAACTTTATATACAGATACAATGCTCATCCAAATTCTGTATCTGAAGCACTGATAGTAAGTTATCTAGATAGTTTGGTAATTTTATATGATAAATATTCATGGTATATGAGTTAGGAGTAAGAAATTTTGTTTGCTTTTCATTCATTTTAAATCTAAAGACTATTCAACCTCACTAAGGTGTTGTTTTGCTATGGAGCTTAATTTCTGAAGCTAACTATATAGTGTGACAGCCCATAAATTTTAAAATCCATGGCAAAATCCATATCTTGGTTTGGTTGGTAGGATTACAGTGCATGTGATTTTTTCCTTTTGACCATGCAGGTATTACTTGGTAGAGCAACAGAAGATGTTATCGTCGACATTGACTTGGGAAGGGAAGGCCATGCTAATATAATATCTCGACGGCAGGTGAGATTTGCCCAAGTTTATGAACGTATTTTAATTGTAATGGTAGTGGCCTATTCTTGTTTTCTTTTCTTCTTCTTTTTTGTCCTAAAGTTTGTAGAACTCGGCATTCAATCCCTTTTCCTTTCAGTCCTTTATTTGTATTTTTTTACTTTTTTTTTGTCACTTCAAGGATTTGTTGCTTTTCTTTCAAACACTATCATCATTTACTATATGGATTAACTGATACATTAAGAAGATTTGCTTGTTAAAAGTCATGAAAAGTGAAAACTGTTTATTATATATGGGTTAAAATAGGTTGAGATTGAAGATGGTATTTATGTATATCTCTTTATAAAATTTGTAACCGTAGCAATGCAAAATGACATGAAATTAAACTTGTAATTGCCTTGCGTGCCATTTGAGAATATATGTGGGAGTTCTAGATCTTGAATCGTTATAATCCAATTCTCACTTTAAAAGCTCAAAAAATTTCATGTAAAGTTTACTTTAGTTCTAGTGGTTGATAAGAGTAAAATAATTGTTTTGAATTTAGCCTCATTTGGGTTCATCATGTTAAAGAACCATCTCATCTAAGAACTTAAGCTTTTAGGTGAGGTCCTAGAGTATGATTTATATTATTCTCTAACATACTCCCTCAAGTGAAAGTCTTTTGAGTTTGAAACTTGCACATGCCTACATTACCTTGTGCTTGATTTTTATCAAATAGAATGGGGGTGGTGAGATTCAAACTTGTGACTGTTGGGTCAATAAGGCTCTGATACCATGTTAAAAAACCATCTCACCTAAAAACTTAAGCCGTTACGTGAGGTTTCAGAATACGATTTATATTATTCTCTAACACATCAGACACTACGCTCCCTGCCTGCTAAATTTCATGTCTCTTATTTTTACCTTTCTCTGGTGGTCCACGAAGGCCTACTTTTTTCTTTAAATTGAACTGCATTTAACTTTTCCTTATTTGTTTAGGCTACTATAAATTTGGACAAAAATGGATCTTTTTATCTGAAAAACCTTGGCAAGTGCCCCCTCTCAGTGAATGACAAGGAAATAGCCCCTGGACAGAGTCTAAGCCTTACTTCCGGTTGTTTGATAGAGGTTTGTTGCAATAGGTCTTTATTCAGCATTCATGGTTAATGAGATGTTCTTTATGTGTAAAATTTTCTTTCAAGTGTTCTTTGCAATTTTATTACATATTGAACATTATGCTGGCCTTTCCCGTGCCCGCTTTTATTTGTCAGTGTTTATACAAGTAGTTTTTAACAATAACAAAAACAAGCCTTTATCATGACTAAGTTTAAAATTTGTGTAGATAGAACAAAACAAACTCCATTTTCACTAATCTTTACAATGAACGAGATAACACTCTTCATTCTGTTGGTACTGCCATCGAGAGTATTTATTGTCTTGAATTATATGCCATGAATCTTAATGAAGTTTCTTTCTTGTGCATTATCCATTCATATGTCGACAGCTGTTAGGTAAGAGGTAATGTTGAGAATCTCACTGTTTAGCATATGCACCTTTAACCTTTACATCTTTCTTTTTTCCCAGCTGCCCTATAGGTATTTGCTATTTGATTTTCCACTCTGTGTAAAACCCAAATAGTTTCTAAATGCTATGAATTCACTGCAAATCTGGACTCTAGTTTTTTGATATTCCAACTGCTCAATGACCACTTTGTTCGCAGCCCACATAATTACCACTATTAAACAGAATCTGCAAATTCCTAGGGAAACCTTATACTTTTTTCTGCAATTTATTTTGTTACAGTTGCATGTTATAACTAGCATCCACATGTTTCAGCAACTACAACACAGATGCGTCCTAATCAACGAATGAGTTTATATTCTTCATGTTTTACTCCTCGAAGTTTTATGCTTGCACAGTACACCTGACCTCAAGTAATTCGTGGGTGTCTATGGTTTTGCAGATCAGGGGGATGCCTTTCATATTTGAGACAAACCAAACTTGTGTGAAGCAATATCTAGCTGGAACAGCCCAGAAGAACCAAACCTAGGAGCGCCTGGTTTGAGTCATACCAGAAATTCAGAGCGCATCAGAAGGTGCTATTTTTTTTACCATGTGCTTTCTGGGTTCTTTCGATAAGCTATGTTCAATCTGTTGTATGTAGATCTGCTGCCTTTGAAAGAAGAGTAGTGTTAGAAAGGATTTTTCCGCATGATGTTTTAAGCATTAGAAATTTATATAGGGATTCCTTGGAAAAATTGCGTCATCCTCTATGAGCTACCTATTTATCCAATGGAAGTCTATCAACCAACAGTTACACGTGATGCAAGTAACAAGTTTTCACTTGCATGCAACAAGAAAAATCGCTAGCGTAGGCATAATGTTGGAAATAATGTTTACCTGCGAAGGAACTGGACGAGTTTTAGTTCTAGCTTTCCTTTTTCTTTGCCCTTTCTTCAAATTAGTCTGTACAGACGCTTCCTGGTGGTATGATCAAGGTCGCATTAAGATCATAAGAAAAAAATTCAAAATTTTTAAAACTCAGTGCTAAACACATGCTAAGACTTTCCACTTCTGGCGGTTGATTGGGCCTTGACCTCCTCCACATCAGCCCGTCTGTCGCTGGAATGGCGGATGACTCCTGTTTACTTTGAACCTGCCAGTGAGGCTTGTTAATTACTTTGTGAAGGATGAGACTCGAAATAAATTAAATCTCTTGTCAAAGCCATTTCTCAAAATCTCAATGGACTTTCATCTCCCATCAAAATCTCAATGGATTTTGTTTTGCAAGGCAAAAGTTCCCTAACCCAGAGCCGAAAGTTCATCGGCAAGGTTGCTTTCCTTAATGTGAAATGCACAAGATTGCATTTCACATCTGGTTGAAGCCTCCGATGTTTAGTAAAATTTGTTTTCATTAGGCAGTTCGTAAAGAATGTGAGCAGACGCAGGCAAAACCACCATAACCAGCTGATCAATCTGTATCCAAAGGATTTTCTTTTTATTTGCCTGAACCCAAAGTCAGAAGATCTCATATGGGATCCTGCCACATTCCTTTTGGTCAAATCCAACGGTTCGAATGAGACGGGTGTCTACTGTCATAACCCCCAACTCTAGCATCTATAAAATTAGTCCCAAACCAAAACCCAACTCTCAAGGCACAATCGAACTATCTTACTCTCGTCCATAGCCATTGCTTTGGTGCACAGCCCTCTAAATCCAGATACAAAACATGATATGGGCCTGGGCCCAAATAAACTTTAAAATTATCCATTTTAATTAGCCTGCTTACAAACTACCATCTCCCGAAACCCATCATGTAAAACGCCGACGCCTCACGTGACCCTCGCAACTCTGCTACTCTCTCCCCTTTGGCAAGATCATTCACAAAAACTTAGATTATTGAAGTTCCCTTTCAATTTTTGTGGAGAAGTGTCGTAATTGCAATGCTGAATTTATAACAAATACACAGACCCTCAAAACTCTTATTATACTATGGAGTTTGGTGCTGAACGCTGTTACGAGAAATTTAAGAGGAGAAAGCTTCATTCGAAGAGTTCGTCACGAGGAAGACGACGAAAAGAGATATTTGAAGAGGAGAAATATCGTGCTTGATCTTAGAACTCCATTGATGAAGGTTTACGGTGTTAAAAAGCCGGCTGTAGCTCTAAGCCTTGCGATGACTCGAGCAGTAGTGGGAACTGTGTTTGCTGGGCCAGAACCATGGGAGTGATGAAAGTGACACTCGGTGCATGATAAGAATTTCAGTAAGTATAACTTCATTGTGCCCCCATCACTTCACTGGTTTGTACTGATATATGATTTTTCAATTTTGATTCTATTTTTAAAATATATTTTTATTTTATATTTTTTTTGCCATGTGTGTAGTAGATGATAATGGGCAGCCAGTTTTCACGATTGCTGTTGAACTTTCTTGGGCTGCTTCGTCTCTTTTTTGCCTGGAGCTATGTACCGCACGTTGCACCGCAGCAAAAACACCATTTCTGGTGCTTTTGCTGGCGAAACGTAGGTACAACCGCAATGCCCCGCGTTACCATACATGCACTTACTTTGATCTGCTGTCCTTTGAAAATGATTCTTTTGCTTGCAGGTTTTTTCTGCGCGCGCGCACCCTGCCTGGTGCTAATAAAAATGCTAACCACCCTTCAAAAAGTGCACTCTGCCTGTGCCTGGGCTATCATAAGACACGTGGCAGGCAATCTTGAGACATCTACAGTTAATTTTTATTTTATTTTAAATTAATATGTTTTGGTGTTTTTAGATTATTTTATGTGTTGGTGTTAAAAATTATTTTAAAAAAAATAAAAAAACATCATTTTGATATGTATTTCGGTATGAAAAACACTTTGAAAAGCTACCACAACATCTTTCCCAAACAGGAATATATATATATATATATATATTAATGAGAATATCTATCCAATCTAACTTGGACTGATGCTCTTTATGTTATGATATAAATCCAGTTTCTATTGTTGAATTTATCTCTTTAATTTCATTATCTATCAATAATTAACTATTTTACTTCCTTAAGGCTGGTTGCATGTACCATAAATTTCAATCCTTCAATCTATCAAAATAATTTTGGCAATTTAATGTTTATTTTGTTTTACATAAAAGAATTTCTAAAACCATATAAAAAAGCTTTTTATATGGAGTTTGTGGTCCTCTGTATTAATGGATGGGTGCATCAGGATCAGGATCAGGATCAGGACAGACCTTTCCACTCCAATCCAGCTTGGTAGTGTAATAAAAGCATACCAGACTTGCGATGTGAATTTATTATCCAATCACATTTGTGTTTAAAGATCCAAAGCTGGTTCAATTAGTAATAAAATATCGCATCCATTATATTTGGATCATGTGAAAAGCCTAGTAGCTAGGTGTATTTAAAAACTAGTTAGAAATATTCAAATCTAGTATAGTTGCTTCAAATAGTATATTTGATAAAAATAAACATAATTTTTATCTCATTTTTTTCTAGAAAATCTTACTGGTTCACTTTAAAATTGGATTAGCTTACTATAACTTGTTGAGAGAGAACATCTTTGAATACAATGTTCTTTTTTTTTTCTATTTAATTTTGTATTTTCAGTTTTCATTTTGAATTTTGTTTTTATTTATTATATATGTGAAGGGATTCTCATTTTCTTTCATTGTATGAGTAACTCTATATAATATATTTATTACCGTGGTAATTCTTTTTAGAGAAAAAAATAAAAAGACAATTAAAGAGAAATATTTCAGTAATAAAATTCTAAACCGAGTAACTTGGATGTCAAGTTAGCTCAAATAGCAAAAGTACACGTGTCAGGGATCCCATTGTCTGGCGAGGGACTAGGATCATGATGCACCAGATCAGGGACAATATCGAGCGAATTCAGCCAAACGTGTCCTGGCGCAAACAATAAACATACGGCATGGTTTCAGGGACTCCATTCTTACGTTTGGAAGGGTGAAAAGGGAGGTGATTTAAGGAACATGTGATGTTAACTGATAGCCAGACAGCCATTGAAAAACTGATAGCAAAGAGACAGCAATTGCAAGGGATAGCTTGCAAATTACAGAATCCAAAACCATAATCCTAAGAAAACTTAGTTTCTGTGCAATAGTAAACCTTATCGGAAGCATCCAATGTTCATTATTATTGAAGATAATGAGGAACCTTTCTGGCAGCAAAGAGCTTGTCCCCCGTGCCTTGTCACTTCTAGAGATAGAATACTGTTACGATTAATTAATTAATATATAGTGTATCAAAATGATTTTTTTTTAATTTTTTAAAAATTATTTTTCGATATGAGCACATGAAAATGATTTTAAAACACTATTTTTAAAAAAAAATTAAAATACAAAATTAAAATATAAAAAATCATTTTTTTTCAAGAACATTTTAAAATACAGTCTCAAACATCCCTTAATTTAATACAATTCTTCCTTCCATGGTCTTTTATATCTATAATATTTCTGAGCATGTTACCCTTTCTCCCTCTTTATTAGAAGACCTATCCCACATGGAATAATTATAAAAATCTGAAGGACTGCAAACAGTTTACCCATCACAAAGCTGAAGTTTTTTTAGATAAAACTGGACCCAATTATCCAAATCAACAGGATAACAAAGCCTTAAAAGATCCTAAGAAACCATCACTTCACATATCTCAAACGATGATTTGCAAGAAAGGGGTGTTAAAAAACCTATCCCACAGTAAAAAATTATAAAAATATATATCACATTTTAAAAGATTGAGAATAGATTGCCCGTCGCACGTCTTCGTTTCTTTAAAAGAAAAATATAACCCGGGCTCGTCTATCTAATTCGATACCCTTTCCCTCCATCGTTGAACTCAGAGTTATAAATCCTGTTCTGTTCTGGCCAGAACGGTCCATTCCACTGAAAAATCCGGAACAAAACGACAACATTTTTATCCATGGTAAAATTCCGGACCGATCCGGCCATTCCATCCGAATTCCGGCCGGAACACCCCGGTTTTGTACCGGGGGTTCCGTTCCGGCGAATTCCAAAACGACGTCATTTACACCAGAATTGACCAACATCATTGATGGATAACTGGCCGCAGAAGTTGGTATGAGAGACCCAGTGGAGGGTATCTTTTGGTTGTTATTGTGGCTTGAGAATGGTTTCAGGGGAAGAAGAAGAAGCAGAAAGAGCTGCAAGGGGTTTTGCGTATTTTGTTGAAACTTGAAAGTGATTTGGAAAAGTGATATTTGAGAAGAGTTTGGAGGAGAGGAAGAGAGGAGGGTCTGGTCGTGTGGAGAGTGATTAGAGGGAAGGATCGGAGAAGAAGAGTCATGGTGATGGTGGGGTCAAAGAAATGGCGTGGGAATTTTGGAGAAGGAGCAGAGGGGTTGAAGGAATAAAAAAGATTGGGTTTTTAGCGTAAGAGGGTGGGAGAAACGGAGCATGTGTGGCAGATAACATCGAAGACATTATTATTCACAAAATATACAGGATGTGGAAAAAAATACTCAGGCGATAGACAGATTATTGTGAACAATATAATGTCTTTTTTTTATCTATAATATTTGATTTATTCAAATTTTCTTATCTAGTTTCATGGTGGGAGCAATTCGGCAATGATACTCCAAAACTTCAAAAGTTTGCAATTTGAGTTCTTGGTCAATGCTGTAGTGCAACTGGGTGCGAAAGAAATTGGAGTGTATTTGAATACATCCATTCAAAAAAGCGAAACAGGCTTGAGCACAATAGATTAAACAATTTAGTATTTGTTCGCTATAATCTAAAGATTCAACAGAGGTAAAATATCAATATTATTATATTAATAATTATTTTCTATTACATTGCTATTAATTTTTTAATTTCTTTCTTGTTTATTTTTTGTAGGAATATGAGCAGAACAAGAGATGTTTTAGATCCCATTAGCCTTGACAACATTGATCTATTGAATGAATGGATTTGTGAAGAACCCGGTATTCTTGATGGAGATGACATAAGTTGGGAGAGTATCGAAGCACCTTTCACTACTTTAAATTTAGATGATGAAGAGACATGTGTAAATGAGGAGAATGGGCTTGGTGGAAATGACCAGCTATTGGAATGTCTTGTTGATGACTTTCCTTATGTTCCACGGCGAGATCAAGATCCTTATTTTTATATTAATGATGTAGAAGATGTTTGATGTATTTTTCTTTTATTTTAGAACATTTTACTTTCATAATATTTTGGAATTTTAAAGATGTTCCTAATTTTGAGATTATGTTTGTATTGTATAATTTAAATTTCATTTATCTTGAATTTAAATTATACTTGTCAAATTAATATTTTATTTTTTTCATATATATAATTAAATAAATATAAACAGTACAAACCGGAACGGAACGCCGGAATGCACCGAAACCGGAACGTTCCGTTCCAAACAAAAAACCGGAACGGTATCAGGAACGGATTTTACAACTATGGTTGAACTAGCTAACGCATACGTACTAGCGGATTGAGTTTTCAGTGATGGAGACAGTATTTCAACAGTGGACTTGCAAATTTATTTGATAGCCAGTGGCGGGGCATTCCTCGATGCTAGTGGAAGAAAGCTATCGGTTATTTCTGTATTTTAAAAATGTTTTTGAAAAATTTTGAAATTTTAATTTTTTTATTTTAAATTTAATGTTTTTAAATTATTTTTTATAAAATGATATCAAAAATAATTTTAAAAAATAAAAATATATATATATATATCATTTTAATATAATTTTAAATAAAAATCAATTTTATTTATACTGTTGGTTGTTAAGTAATTTTCACTCGGTATTATAATTATATACCATTATGCCAAGTTGCCGACCACCCTTAAATAAATAAATAAAAGTTAGTGACTTCAAGGTGTGTCTAGTATGTTATACTGCTGCAATTATTTTATATATATTCGTCAATCATTTCGGACATAAAATATTAATAAATTATCATTAGCATGGCTCGACATGACATGACATGACTAGTTAATCATACTTCTAGGCATAACTGCTACTGTTGTTGTTAATCAATTTCCTCGTCTCAGAAAGCAATCCTCTTGTAAAATCAAACTGGTGCTGGAAAAAAAAAAGGGAACTCTTATCGAGCACAGAATAAAATCTATCTTGTTCAGAATTTTACCCTGTTTCGTAAAATTTTATTTAAATTCCAGCTTGAATATTCTGTTTCCATTCCAGCTGTTACTGTTTTGCTCCGCTCGGTTTGTCTGTGTTTGTTGCCTGCTCAATTTCTCCATCTATAATTCCTGTGGAAGTATTACAGATGCATTTGGAGTTTACACATCCACCTTGCAACTAAACGCTGCAGGAGCTTGTCACAGCAAATGTCTTATAATTTATTTCAGAAATGCTGGATAATATATATATATATATATATATATATATATATATATATATATATATATATATATATATATATATATAAAAACCCTCATAAAGTCGTGTTAAATTTTGAAGCATCTGGGTTTGGGTTTGGACATTCATTTATCTGTCGCCGTCTCAGGGCCTAGAGTACAGAACCCAGTCCCTGATCCCGTCCAGATGAATGAATCAGGATCCAAGCACAAGTATAATAATAGCGTCTTATCACTTCACAGCGATGCCGACAACCCGTTTTGCCTATTTTATTTTATGCTCTGAATCAAGATTATTAGAGGGGGGGAGAGAGAGAGAGAGAGAGAGAGAGAGGATAGCATCATTTGCTTCATCACCAAATCTGGTGGACAGAAAAAGTGTTGTTTGTCTTTCTTGTGCTGAGGTGAGTCCACCATATTGTTAATGCTTAATCCAGATTTATCATATCTTTCTTAGTTCAATTGGGTTGCGAATCTAATCTTGTACAATCTCTTTAAAAATACATGCCATTTAGAGGAGAGTCAATTATTTGTAAAAACAGACTTCAAATTAATTTTATCGAATTAAATGGGTTTTTTGTAAATTGTTGAATGGTTATGGTTATTTAAAAAATATATACTTGATTTTAAGTTTTATAAATTAAAAAGAAAAACTGCCAAAATGCATGCCATGGGTTAGAATTTAGAGGTGAGTAAATTGATTAAATTATTTATTAAGAAAACTTAAAATTCAATTATTTTTTGAATTTGTTGAATAATTTTGATTATAAAGTCTTTAAGTAAAATTGTTTTGATTTTAGATTTATATATATATATATATAACGACTTTGACGTGATTTAACCAAACTTGAGAAATCAAACATCACCATATAAAAAAATATCACCGTGAACTTTAATTTAAATTAAACTTATTTGATCTTTAACAAATACAAAGATTTAATTGGATTTTTGGGTTCACACTAAACTACAAACCACCACTCGTTGATAAGTGATAGCCATACTGGACGAAGCTCCCTCATCTCATGAGATAATCAATCGTCACTTTCATTTCCGATGGATTTGATGCGTGGTGGCCGGTGACCTGCACGTGCATCTGATTTTCATATTTGCTTTCTGTGACTAGTCAACGTTTTCAAGAAATGGGTTTCCACCGGCATCTGAGAAAAACGTTTTATTAAATCGGTTTGGCAATCCTATGTTGTGCTGCACTCGAATTATTATCATGTGTAATCCTGTATAAGCTCAAGCAATTGACTTTGGAAAGTAGTTGAAGCGCCCGATTCGACCTTTCTCCTCGACCGATCCAGGTGTTAGTCAAAGAAGTTTGGTTTGGTAAACAAAAGATTTTCTTCGGGCTAAAGCAACGAGTTAATTTCTGCCAAGCAATTACGAGGTACGGTCCGAATAGTAATCGCCATTTGTCAAATGGTCGGCGTGATGCCTTTAAACAAATCACGATCATGCGAGGGCTAATCCTACCTCTGGTCTAGGAGGATTATCGAAATGATGAATTATTGTTATTATCTAGGGTTCTAGCAAATAGTAAGCGTGATGCATTAAAATTATTTAAATAATATTTTTGAAATACAATCACAAACATGAATTAATATGGAAGAATTATTAAAATGATATGTACTTGATGAAAAAATATTATTATTATTATTATTATTATTATTTAATTATTGTGGAGTACCAGATACATTTGTGTAAAAACATCTGGGTCCTCCTCGCATTCAGTTTTTTTTACTTATATACAAAATGATTTATAAAAATAAAATAAAAAAGTGAGCACCGTCTTGAAAGTGGTGAAAGCTGGATCGGTTTCCTATATAAATATTGAATGCATTATTACGTCCACCTGTTGGCATATTGTTCCAATTTCCAAATGCTCCCCGTTAAAGCAGGCACGTAGGAGGTCGCTGATTGATCCCCCCCTTTCATAAACACGCACCGTCTCAATTATATGAAAATATGTCGATGTACTATATGCTAAAATAATTACAAGTATCCAGTAAAAAAAACAACGTAGCCCATTAGCTGACACCTGCCTCCATTACGAGGCAAGTGTAGCTTCTTCCAACCTCTGAGAAAACAGTCGAGACTCTTCCCCTCACGATTCCTCTGTGCTTATCTTAGTGCCCAGATTTGCTTGAATTCATAAATGCACGACTTTAAAGGCGTCACGTGCTCCCCAGTGGCAGCACAGGGAGAGGTCCCATAGCCCCCAATCGGGTGAGATTTGATCCTTCCAAGAGGGGTACAGTTGTCTTTTCCATCCGAGAAATACTTTACAATAATTGAAACTTTAGTGGAGCTAGACAACATTTGGCCTAGCCGCATGTTTGATTAACCGTGTGACCGGTAATTGCTGGCAGTATTTGTTTTTCCTTTCCAAGTTGGTTGGTTTAAGGACATGGATGCTGTTGCTGGCTGGAACACTAGCATCCTTTCTCGGAATTTTAAATAACAATAAAGCTTTAACTATCAATATTTATAGGATAGATTAAAATTAATCTCACAGAAACATAAAAGAAAAAAATATTTTTTTTAATTTATTTTCTTGTTTGTTTGAGATTTTTTCTTATTTATTTAAAAATGTTATATTCCCTGAAAATTATATCTATTAGTTATATGCATGCACACTTCACCCGAGAAACATCGAGGGGACTTGATTGGGAACGTCTACTACTTATAGGGATCTGATTGAGAATATAATTGATAGTGCTGGTCCCTGCCCTTGAATCAGATGTAGTTTCAAGTTACGACATAGATAACTCTTTTTCTTTCGGGTAGTGTTTGTTCCGTGGAATAATATTTGACTGAATCGGGCCGGATTTGATAAAATTAACATGACAGACAAATAAATATTTTATCTGGTGTTTGGTTTATATAAATAATTTATTTTATTTGTATTTAATAAACATTAGATGGAATATGGTAGAATCGGTGCTGGACTAGTTTGAGTTTAAAAAAAAAATGAGAAAGAATTCATTCCATAAAAATCACAGGTCAACTTGCGACTTGATTGACAATGAGCAAAAAATCAATTCAATTCTTTTGATTTTTATTTTTATCAAAAAGAAATTGCTTTGAATTTTATTTTTAAAAAAATTGGTCAACTTGGTTTGATGCTCTCATCTTATGATTTAGATCTTTCCCCATGTTAACTTTCAAGTCAAGTTTCAAACTATGGGAATAATAATTTTTACTCGTACATTTAATTGAGTTAAGCAGGGTTGACCCTCTCACCCCGTGATCCATGTCTTACCCTAATTCAACCCTTAAATTGTGATATGAACCCATGCTATTTTTTTTTTTAACTTTCCATTGCCCAAATTAATGGTCAACCCAACCTGTGACTTAAAATTTAGCCCGCATCTCATTTGTCTTTAAAACTATGATAATAATTATTTCATCTTTACGTTGACTCAATTCAATAATCAACCCGATCCTTGACCAGGGTCTGGCACCGGGTTGATACTAAGTCATGCTATAAGACTATAATGATAACTAGTTTTTATCGTTGTGTTAACTTGAGTCATTAATCAACCCGACTCATGACCCATGTCTTTTATTTAATCGACTCTCAAATTGATTTTTAAAATTCTATTAATAATTATTTTTATATTGAATTGGATTAACCCCTATCCCTACGAAGGAATTTGGACAAAAACAAAATCGTTTTTTGTTTCTTTCCACCAAACAACTTTAAACTGGATTAACATTGATTTTTGTATTGTGAAGAAACGTATAAAAGAAAACTCATAAAAAAAACTATCATATTTAATCGATCTTTGTCAATTATAGAGGCGAGCAAAAAAATCAATAAAACGATTAAACAAAAAAAAACTAATTGGGAAAAATCAAACCATTAAGAAACCAATTAAACCGATCAAAATATTTTTAAATTTTTTTGATCTGGTTCAATTTAGGTCTATAAAGGCTAAAATCTGTAAATTTAATCAAATTGATTCAAATTAAAAAATATATAATATAAAAAAATTATATTCTTTTGATTCAATTCAAATTTTTTGGTCTGGTTCCATATTAATGAAAAATAAAAAAAGAAAATTCTATTTTTGTGAAATGAAAGAAGTGAAAAACTTAGTTAAAGTAATACAAAAAAAAACTCTAAGAAAACAATGTACTATTTTTTAGATTTTTACATAAAAATAAATTGAAACCAGTAAGTTTAAACTAGTTTCGGTTCGGTTTTGTTTTTTAATTGTAATTTTAATTTAGTTATTTTTATAGATAAAATAATCACCTCTAGTCAAGTATATCAAGCACTATCGCACGGTACTCACGTGAACATTGAACTTAGCAATCATATTTATAAGCATACTCATCTGAACATTAAACTCAGCAATCGTGTTAATAAAAGCATACAACCGACATTGACATGTGATATCTTCTATCATATATTCCTAAAATAATAAATTGGAAAAGACTCGTGATAATTTTTTTATATAATAAAAGTTTTTTCTTAAAAAAAACACCCATTTATAAAATTGATCGCATTAAGAGGT
The DNA here is from genome assembly GCA_027405865.1 of Salix purpurea. Classification (NCBI taxonomy): domain Eukaryota; kingdom Viridiplantae; phylum Streptophyta; class Magnoliopsida; order Malpighiales; family Salicaceae; genus Salix; species Salix purpurea. Next base: position 1,516,696 of record CM050329.1, on the reverse strand, counting down.
ATTGATATAATGAAAGTCACATTAATTCATTAAAATTAAATCCCCTCATTGAATGATAAATTCACATCAAATCTATGCACTCCAGCAAAATTTTCTAAGTGTTAAAATTCAAAATAGAGCAATCTTTCTAGTTTACTAGTATAAAAAAAATTGGATTATACCCGCTGAAAATCTTAAAATTATTCGTTTACCTTTTAAATTTACCAAAATTATAAGAGTAATGATTATGTACCTGCTAAGATTTTTTTTAAAATAATTTCTGTTCAGATTGTATTAAATTAATATATATTTTTTAAAAAATATTTTTGATATTAATACATGAAAATGATCTAAAAATATTAAAAAATTAATTTAAAATAAAAAATATTTTTTATTATTTTTTTAAATATACTTTAAAAACATGACAATGAAAAAAGAAACAGTAAAATTAAAGATCATGAAACATAATATAATAATACTATGAAGCTGTTTGGGAGGGTGGTACAACCGTCATTTCCTTTTTTTTCATTTTAAATGAATTTTTTTGGTGTTTTTAAATCATTTTGATGTGATTAAATCAAAAATAATTTTTAAATAATAAAAAAATATCATTTTAATATATTTCTAAATAAATTTCAAAAGCAACCAGAACCACCCTCCCAAACAGGAACTATGTTAACAAAAATTGACAACTAATAGTCAGACGAGGGTAAGTTTAAGGTCATGTTTGATGGTAACCTGGCTTCTCTCTGTCATCAAAAACCCTCAATCTAGTACTCTTTTCCTTGACTTGTGCAAAAGGCCCGACACATATTACATGGGCAGTCACTGTCCCACGGAGGAATAAACGAGTTCAGGATTCGATTCCGCAGCTGACCAAAACCCAGAGAACAGCTCCCTAGATACGTGACGTCATGACTTACGATGTGTGCAGTAAATTTCAAGCTTGAATGAAAGTATGTATCTTTAATAACTTATATAAACCGATAAAATATGCTTTTTAGACTTCGATTTACTACCACCCAACAAAACCCAGAGAACAGCATGGCAGAGACGCAACGTGGTCCCATCCCATGGGATTCTCATGACCTCCTCGGTACTGTTCATGGGCCTCATACTACAGCAGGCTGTATAGCTCAGATAGAAGTGATAGCCGGCTGTAGAATATATCTGGGCCCAAAAATCCAAAATAATAATAATAAAAAAAAACAAATGAGAAATATTTTGAAGTTTTTTATGTAGCTCTAACCAGAGGCATGATTACTTCTCGAAAGATACATACATCTAAAAAATAAAATTTATTATTTATTTTCTATATATTTTTTTAAAAAAATTATATTTTTAAATTACCAGAATACATCTATAAGCTATTCTCGTCAGATTAATATTGTTTTTGTAACTTAAAAAAACATACATAACGAAGAAAGATAAAATCATAGATAAAGATATTTTTACTATTTTTATGATTCATAAATTTTATTTTATCTCTACAAGTAATTAATAATATGCCAGTAGTTAAGCCTGGTATATCACAAGTTTGTTTTTATTAGCCCCTAGCAACTTAACTAATACAATCTTGTTTGACATTATATTTCAAAATTATTTTTTTTAAATATTATTTTTTTATTTTATTTTTTTATATATTAATGTTATTTTAATATATATATATATATATATATATATATATATATATTATTTTAATGCATTTCAGAATAAAAAATATTTTAAAAAATAACTTCAATTAAACTGTCAAACATGCATATGCCCCTCTTCATGCAAGCAAAACGTATATAATGGAACAAGCAAAAAAAATCAAACAAAATGCAACAATGATGATGTAAACTATTAATGATCATGTAGACTATAAAAGAAATAAATATAATTTATAGAAGCATAAATAAGAAGTGAAATGGATATCAACTATAGGAGAGTTTTTGATATTATTCTTTATTTATATAATACACACACAGAATTATTACAAGTTTTTGGATTAAAATACAACTTCTGAACTAGAAGAGATCATTTTATATAAAGGTTCCGGCAATGTGTGCATTTTTCACTTCTAAAACTGATGAAATCAATTCCTCTATCTTGCCCTAAAATATTTTTATTTATTTTTATCTTGGTTAAAAGAAGTCCAAATGTTTGTATCAATGGAATAACACCTTAGATATTATAGTAATAATGATTGTTTAAAGTATTTTTTTATTTGAAAATACATTAAAATAATATTTTTTTGAAGGGCTAGAAAAATATAAAAATAACAATAATAATGATAATTTGAAGCAATGAAAAAATAAATAAAAATTACCTTTTTTCACTGATGTTTTTAAAATACAAATACAGGTATTGTAGTAAATACTTGTAAAGTTATTTTATTTATTTGGAGGTCTTAAGCTGAAAAAAAATATCCGAAAAAAGCTTTCTCTATCGTATAACTCGTAGCCCAATAGATTCCCATTGAATAAATAAATAAATAATAATTAACCGAAACATTTGTTTCTCATGGCCTTTTATTTCGCTGGAAAGTTGGCGAAGGGAAATTTTAATTAATGAAAATATAAGTTAGTGTGAAGGTGTGTTATATGTGTCGTGATAATAGAGAGTTTGTGATTTATATAATAAATTTTAAATTTAAGTTAGAGTATATATTCCTTGTAAAAGCTTGAAATAACCAAATTTTTACTTGTTTACCTGAACCCATAAAATATATTTTTTGAAAAATAAAATTCACTCTCACAAATTTTTTTTTTACAGGAGAGTAGTAAAAAGATACATAATATTTATGTTTTTTGAAAAATAAAATTCAACTCTTCAATCATTGTTTTTTTTTTTAAATTATAACCAAACCTAATTGAATTTAAAAAATAATGTTGCCTATAACTATACAACGTGTAGTGCCCGGGCATGACTTTTAGCCAAAGACAGCATAAATCCCCTCACCGTCACTCTTCTCCCAGTAGAAACAGATTAATTGGCCCAATCCGAACATAGAGGCAATACTCGATGAAGATCCTGTGCGATGTGTGTAACAAAGAAGAGGCATCGGTGTTCTGCACCGCTGACGAGGCAGCCCTCTGTGACACTTGTGACCACCGTGTTCACCATGCCAACAAGCTCGCGTCAAAGCACCATCGTTTTTCCCTTCTCCATCCTTCCTCGAAAAACTTCCCCATCTGCGATATCTGCCAGGTGATTTTCCCTGTTAATTTGGCTCTTTGATTATTCATTTCTTGATAAATCATGGGGGTTGATGATTAGTTTCTTGTATATCTCGTAGGAGAAACGGGCTTTCTTGTTCTGTCAACAAGACAGGGCGATTTTATGCAGAGACTGTGATGGGCCAATTCACGCAGCAAACGAGCATACCCAGAAGCACAGCAGGTTTCTTCTCACCGGAGTCAAGCTCTCTGCCACATCTGCTGTTTATACATCTTCTTCCTCTGTCACCAAAAATGGCGGTGAGCTCGTTCCTGATTCCAAATCCCAGCAGCAGCAGCAATCAATTAAGAAACCTGTGTCTGTTGCTCCAGTGAATTCCAATCCACCTACAGTTCCCAGCATCTTATCTACAAACACAGTAGTGAACAAGGGTGGGAATAATTTGGTCACAAATGAAGGGTTTGGCTCAACAACAAGTAGTACTATATCAGAGTACTTGATGGAGACTCTTCCTGGCTGGCATGTTGAAGACTTTCTCGATTCCTCTACTACCCCCTTTGGTTTCTGTAAGGTTTGCATTTGATTCTTTCCCTCTCGATCAATCATCTACTGATTATAGCTTTCCTTTTTAGTACCGAATGGGTTGGATATCTTGCTTCGATTTTTAGAGAATTTTCTGTGTTTTGTAGATTGATGGTGGTCTATCGCCGTTTATGGATACTCATGATCTTGAGAGCAACATGAGCTCTTTCTCATCAGAAAGTTTGGGGCTTTGGGTCCCTCAAACACCAACGGCTTCATACACATCTCAACAGTATTATTATCCACAGTTGGTAGGGCAAAGTGGGTTCAAGGAGATAAAAGAGACCACAAACATGAAAGCTAACAGAAGGTTGGCAGATGATGTCTTCACTGTTCCACAGATCAGCCTCCCAACCAATACAGGCTCTAAGAGATCTAGGACCTTATGGTAGGGCCAAATTTTCACAATCTTTTCCAGTCATCAAGAACAAGGCTTTTCGTGCTTTGTAATTTTGATCACATGTCTTTCAATCAAGTTTATTTGCTTTAGTATTTGGGTTTGGGCTAGTCTTCTTGTATATTGCCTTATCCTCTCTTCTCGGTATGATCATGGGTTTTGTTTCTGTCTTTTGTACTTGCAAAGGCACAGGCACTGTGTGAATATGAATGAAATTTTCAGAGCTTTTTTCTTTAGAATGAATCTTGCCTACGTTGTACCGATCGAGCCCTGAAAAGATCAAAGATGAATGAACCGACAAACTTGTCTTTTGTCTCTAAGAAGTCCAGTTAAAAGAAAGAGAAGTCGCCCCTTTTAGGTCTGTGTCATCCAGTGTCGAGATTTGAGATTAGGGCAGAAGAAGGGAACTTGGCTAGAACAAGAAGAGAAGATAAATATGGCATTAACGTTGATAACACCGAAGATGATGGCGATGGTCTTAAAAAAATAATTCACCTGGCGTCGAGACCATAGCATAAAACTCATCCGTTGATTTGGCAGTCTAGATCCAGATCCGGCACCACTGGTATAAGATACAAGGTGAGATTTAGTCAGGTGATTTTCAAGGATTTTTTTTAACTATTATTTTATTTTCTTAAAAGTTAAATAATATTATTATCTTAAAGTTTACGAGGCTAGTTGAACCTGGATCTCCTACCGTAGCTACAACTGAGACGAGAATTCTTTTCTTACTCTTCTTCTTTTTGACAAGGAAGCATTCCCTTATTATTAGGTAATCTCATGTTTGAAATTTGAATCCATGCAAATGCAAGAAATTATCGACCTCGATCTGATTCCAACCAGAGTGAAAAATGTTAGAAAATAATATAAATAATATCACGAGAGTTCAAATTTTATCATTTTTATTCTGTGCAAATTTCAAGTTTAAATGACTTTCACTTGAAAGAGAACGTTAAACAATAATATAAATTATACCTTGGAATTTTATCTAACTGTTTAAATTTTAATGTTGGGTGATTTTTCAACAAATAACATATTCAGCCCATTTCTGTAAAAAAGATGAGGAAAAACTGTAGCCAACTGATTCAATTATTCAAGAAGTCTTCATGTCACCATAAAAATCAAAATCCACAGGGCACAAATTAAGCCAGCCCTTGCAAACGGAATCTGAGCGAGAATAAACCCATCTTAGCAGGAATATATATATAGCAGTAGTTGATTGGAAACATTCGGGCTATTTCAGAAAAAAAGCGACATGATAGATTACATTTCAACCCTTCAAATTTATAGATTTGTTTTTAAAAAATTCCTTTGTGGTCCTTGGCCACTGCCAAATTCAAGTCAAGCCCGCATTTTGAATTGAAACTTTTCTTTTTAATTTCATAAGATTTTTCTTGGTGGATATAAACACATGCATGGGGATCTGGCTGAAGAAAAATGAAATACAGTGCTAGTGAAAATGGCCCCACTGTTAAGTTCCTTTAGATGTTTAACGGACGGGGGCCAGATCGGGACTTTGTAGAAACACCAGGATCGATAGTGATAAAATATAAGCTACAGGGACTGAAGTGGGCTATTGTTGAACCTGTATGATTGATCCATTTCTGGTTTTTGAAAAGACGCCAACGAGAACAGGCCAGAAAGCTGGTTCCAGGAAGGCTGGTGAGGGTACAGGTTGTGCAATTCAGAGCCACCTTTCCCGGTTCAGATTCTGGGTCTGAAAGCCCGACTTGAAGGGGCGAGCTTGAGTCGGGCCAGTCTCAGAATTAATACAGGCTAGTCAGGCCTATGAAGGCCTTGCTTGAACATAGCTCGGTCCATGAGCAGTTCCGTCGAGGGGTAAGTACCAGCCAACCAGGGATGTTATAAAAAACTAGTATATTTGTAGTATTTGTAGTATTTTTTTCGGCTTATTAAAGTCCGATAATATAATTATTATATATAATAGCGGGTAAAAAATACAAAAAATTATATCATAGATGAATATTTCTGAAACCCGTCCCGATCATAATATCCTATTTTTATTTTATTTTTACATTTGAAAGCTCAAGGATTGTGTATTTATTTATAAATGTCTCAGCTCCATTTTTTTTTTATGAGTTTCTCATTAAAAACATGTTTGGAAATGTATTTTAAAAGTTTTTTTAAATGATTTTTTATTATTTTTTTACTTGAAATTTATTTAATATTTTTTTGATACATTTTTAATGAAAACACCTAAATTTCTTGAGCTTGATGAAAAATAACTTGTCTATTTGTTTAAAAGGAAGGGGTTAATTTTCATTTTAATGGTGGTATAAGACATGAAAATTAAATTTAATATTGAAGTATAATGACATCTACATCTTATATTATAAAACCATATCTAAATACAAACTCATAAAAATCAATAATATAAACTCAACTCAAAACGTATATTGATACAAAAAAAAGCAATTGAGTTAAATTTACAATTTTTAAAATATCAGAATTTAAATATAATTAAATACTCAAAGGTAAGTCAACTAGAACACAAAAAATAAATACATTTAGAAAATTAACGAACAGAGGAGCACATTAAAACAATTACAAAACAAAAGTGGCAATTTCGACCCTGTGAAAAACCAGCCACTGACAGATAATTTTCGGAGAAACTGCGTCGTTTCTTGAGTCCATAAACCCTCGAGGGTTTAATGCTCTTTTGCACATATATTTTAGGGCTTTGCACAAAACAGTTAGCCTTGCCACTTCAATCAAGCTCCACTAACTTCAATCCACACTCTATTTCCGCTCCTAACAACAAAAAATGGGGAAGAAGAAATTCATCGACAAGAAAAAAGCCGCAACTTTCCAGTTATTCTCACGCGACTCCTCCGATCCCAATTTTGACGGCACTGACCGAGTTTTCGTGCGAGTAGACGGCAATCCCCACCCAGTAGACAACTTCTTGGCCGAAAAAAAACGCTCCAGCAACAGCCACTTCGATGGCGATCCTAATACAATTTTCTCCGACGCGCCAGATGATATTGAGGACGGTGGCGATGGTAGTTTTGGCCATTCCTTGCACTTTGGAGGTGGATTTTTTGGTGAAGCATCGTCAGGGCCTTTGCCAGAGGATGTCAGGGGAGAGATTTTGGAATTAGGTTTTCCTGATGATGGTTATAATTACTTACATCACCTGAGAGAGATTAAAAGTAACGTTAACGGCTCGGGTTATTATCAAAATCCTAAAGCTAAGCTTCATCAGCTTCCTCAAGATATCAAGGTTAGTAAAGTTTTTGTTTTGATTAACTGGTTAATTTTGTTGTTTTCAAGTTACTGGAGTGAAAATGATAATGCTTGTGATTTTTGTGGCTTTTGTTAGGCTTATGATGCATCTAGAGTAAAAGTTTCAGAATTGAAAAGTGAGGATAGGGGTGATAAGTCAATTTATAATGTGGCATCGAAGAGTGTTGGTGTTAGAGTTCAGAAAGTGGTTGATCCTGAAGTAGCGGCATTGCTGGATGATAGTGATTTGTTGCGGTTTGGTTCTGACGCGGAGGACCTGGAGGAGGATTTTGTTGTACGTGCGAATATTCCTGAGGGAGGAGAGGATTTGGAAGCTTATGTCGAGGGATCGGCAGTTATTAATGAAGTTACCAGTGGATATGTTAGGTATGGTGGTGATCGTGAAAATGTGGTGGAATGTAGAGTGGTAGAGAAAGCAATGAATGTTCTATTGGAGGCAGGAGGTGATTTTGGAGATGAGAAGCAGCGTGTTCGTCGTCCTTTGGATGAGCAATTTGATTTGGTGAGAATCTACTGCCTGAGTAATTTATTTCTTATTTGATTTCATTTTCATCTTAACTCCTTTTTTTTTTATTAATTTTCAAGTCATGGCAATTAGTCAAGAAATTTTGTTCTGTTTTATGTCATATGTGTGCGGCCATAGAGAACAACCACCCGTGATTGTTTGACCTGTTATTTTTTTAAAGACCACTTAGTATATCATTGTTTTGAGTCTGTCATGACCGTATTAATCACATGGATTTGATTGGAGGCGTGGAATCTAAACAAAGATGGTTCTATTTTTGTTAAATTTTTGTGACCATTTCATGAAGTCAGCTATTAGTGCCTTGAGCTATTATTTAGTACCACTTGTGTGTGTGTGAAGCTTCTTCCATCTTTATTTGTGGTTCATATCTAATCTGTAAGTATGTTAAACAGAATTTGTGCATGCACCAAGAATATTGAATATTTATACCATTCTCTTGTCTCATAGGATATTTCTGTTTTTTCCATGGCAGCTTGAACATCAAGAATATGGCACTGACGATGAAGATGAACATGATGGTTACATAGCTGAAGAAGATAAATTTCTTGCCTGCAAGCTTGAACATGCCCTTGATGATCATGTAGTCAACGACCTGGAACTTGACGAAAAATATAAAGCTCCTGCAGATTTACTGCATGGCAGTGATAGACCAGAAAATAAAGAGCTGTTAGACTCAGCAGCAGATGTTGTTCGCCTCTGTAGAGAATATGGGAAGAAGTATGACCATGAGGATGAAGATAAGGAGTTTATTATTGAAGAGGAAAGTAGTGACGAGTCAGAAAAGTGGGATTGTGAGACTATTGTCTCAACATATTCAAATCTTGATAACCACCCTTCTAAAATTGGAGCTCCAGAAACTGCTAGAAAGAAGATGTTAGCCAAAGCAGTTGTTGGGGCTTTAAATGCTTCCAGTCATGTGATAACCCTTGGAGGAAAAGAAAAGCTACCGGTTGACTTTTTGCCTCTTAGTAGAAAACCTGCTATGGAAAAGGTCAAGGGTGTGCCTAGCTCACAAATGGAGCAGCAAAAAAGGAAGCAACATGGCCAGGAGTCAAAGGAGGAGAAGAAAGAACGAAAGGTATATATTTGCTGCTCCTTTCAGCATTTCCCCTGCATGTCTGCCCCTGGCATCCAATGCTCACACCCATTGGATAACATCTAAAGAAACAATTTGCTTATCCAAAAACATGTTTGGCACTTCAAAAAATTTCACTTGGGCTTATGTGCAACTGCCTGTGGTTTTAAATTTGAGCTTTGATCATGACGATGAGATTGTGCATGCAGGCCAATGTAAAGGAGGAAAGGCGTGATGCTCGACGCGTGAAAAAGGAGATGAAGGGTATCTACCAGGGTGAAGCGCAACGTGCTCAGAGAGTTGCTGCTGTAGCAGGCCCATCCTCCTTTCATCTTGTGTAAGTATTACTGAGTTTGCTTCTTCTTTTAATTGGAATGTTTCCAGTATATAAATATTTAATGATAAGGGACTGCTGTGTTCATTTTTATTTGTGATGCTATTTGAAGTACAGGCTAAACTCCGATGGGAGATTTGTTTTTCAGTCCTGATCATATCTGATACAGAAATGTTGAGTTATTTGATGCTAATGTGGTTTTCTTTCCCTCTCTGTTCAAATAGGTAATTTGCTGTCAGATTGTTGCTCAAGACAGCAGGATCTTGTAGGAGGATATCCATGTTGTTTGAAAACCATCAAAGGGAAACATTTTTAACAAGAAAAGGTGCTGCTGCATGCTGTGTTCATCCCTAGTCCCCATGGATCATGAAGCTATTGCAGTTTCTTGTGGCATGTAACCAAGTAACAAATTTTGGTGTCTTTTCGCTATGAAGGTTATTATTAATGTCATACTCTTAAGTAAAATTGTCTAGGTTTTTGGAAGATACACGTTGTAGATGGACCTATGATGAGTTACAAAGCCATGGCTACCAGTTTGTTGGAAAACATGTCTCTTTTCTGTCCGTTCCAATGAAAGCTATAAATTTCAGCTGTAATCTTAGCAGAGCAGCAATGGGAATCCGTCGACGACTTGCGCCGGACCTATAGTAAGAGTCAAAAGGAGAAGTAGATAGACAAGGGCCTAGTGGACAGCGAGAAAAAACACATGAGGTGACCTTTTCTAGCTAATCTGATACTCTTACATCATCCATGTATTCTTACAAACAAACTAGGTGGAATGCCTCACCTATTTAAATGATTCAGAGTATGTTTATAAGCATATTATAGCATGATCATCAAAAGAAGCAAAGCCAGAATATGAGAAGCACAACTTTGCTACTCTTAGTGGGGAATGGGAGCATAATCGCTTCCATCCGATCTAGGTACAGGATCCCAGTTGCTGTAGTCTTCTACCATATCTGCTGGATGAATCTCAGTATGTTGTTCTAGTCCTTCCTTCAGATATTCTTCGAATTGACGGGAGGATAGGGATGCTGACGATGATATTTGTGCTGGAGGCCATGCTGATGATGATTCTGCTGCTATCTTGGGCACCAGTGTCATCAAAACCACCACTATCATGCATGAAATGTGCACAACTGGCCTTCCATTTAGGGTCGTCATGTATATCTTGTGCCTCTATTTCCAGCTTTGTCGATCGCCTTCCCTGGTTTTCCCCAATACGTAAATATTGTGCCTGAGTTGAGCAAACTCGGGAGACTAGGGTAGTATTGCAATGGCTAGGGCTACCCGAATTAAATTCTTCCTTCTGCCACACCTAATGGATGATACAACATGATTCTCGCATGTTTTTCGATGAAAGCAAACTCAGGACTTGGTGTCGTGGCACTACCGGAAAATAGTTGTCTTGGAATGCCATACCAAGAGTTCAAAAGCAGTATCTCCATGTAACGTCAAGTGCGTACTACTGTGCTCCGTATCTCGTTATTTTTTTTTATCCTAAATACTAAATCATGGAAAAAGCCCACAGCCTAACAAAACAATCGTAGCACAGCATTTGCAACAGAAGCACCACTTATTCTCACGTGCTCTGCCCATCACACGTCATGACACAGTGCAGCTTTGGAAGACATTGATGCTCTGTACTAACACGTGTCAAGTAATCATCCTGAACTCCTCCCGTTTACCACAGTTGATTACTGGGATTGTGAACAGTTTCCCTAAGATACAAATTTCAGGCTTCCTGTTTGGTGCTATCTTATCCTTCTCCAGCTAAATTTCAGATTTGATACGGAAATGGTAATCACATCAAAATCTAACTAGTTAACAAATAACTAAAAGAATACGAAAATCACTATTCATGTACTGTTCATTGTCTCTGAAAACACTGTGGACGCGAGCTTTTTCATCCGTGTGTCGCGCGAGTTCGTCCACCCTATTTTTTTTTGTTTTTTCCGCATGTGAACAGTGCATTACCGATTAAAGCCCCCGAAAAAGACAAAATAGTGCACAGTTGCAGAGGCTCTCTCGGGTTTTCTCACTTTCTCAGAACAGTGCACTGCCGAAAAAGGGCCCAGAAACCGACAAATTAGCTAACAGGACACGGGGGCAGCGCCGTCCTTTCCCTTCCGGTTTTTTTGTAATTACGGGTGGGGGAAGGGGTGATCCGGTAATTCGCCCATTATTTTATTATTTTTTTCGCGGGCGACAGGCGCGTGTCCATCCCGCGCCAGCGAGGTTCCGTGCTTACGCGCCACTGTGGCGGCGCGTGCGACCTCTTCCCGCCTTCAAAAATTGACTTCCGCCTCTCCAGACGATGCGCCGGGAGGTCCTCTATCCTCCGGCGCGGCGCGTTCAATAAACCGATGACCGGTTAAGCCGCGGCGGACGGGTTTCGCTCCGGCGTCCCTTTTCTCTCTCCTCCCGCCCCCAAATGCAGATAAGGTCCCTGATGTTTGTGTGAAGTTCCTTTTGGTCCCTGAGGTTTTTATTTCGTTTTTATTACTGATTTATTCAAATTAAAGTTTTATTGTTTTCAATTGTGCCCTCCAATTAAAACTGATTATATAAGAACGTTTTATTTCAGTCCTTATACTTTTGATTTTGTATTTATTTTTTATTCAGTCAATTATTCCGGTACAGATGTTTTGATTTCTTTGATTTGGTCCTCCAATTGAAATTGGTAATATATACAAAGTTTGATTTCAGTCCCTCTTCTTCTGATTTTTTAAAAAAGGCAGCAGTTTTCAATATTTATTTTTGGTCCTCCGAATTTGTTTTTCTTTAATTTTATCCTTTAATTGGAATTAATTTAATATATGTTATTTTTCATTTCGGTCCTTATTCTTTTAATTTTTTATTTGTTATTAATTCATTGTTTTTTTTTTGTTTTTTCTGTATTTTTAATTGATTGATTTTTTTATTGTTTTTTATACAAATATTATGCTTTTTTGTAATAATTTCCTTGGGCAATTTAATTATTTGAATTCCTTTTTTATTAATATTGCTCATTTTTTCTCTTTGTTCATTTATTTTGTTTTTTGCTTCTCTTTTTTTTCTTCTTTAGATTTGGTGATTTTTATGATTTGATTATTTATGCAATAATCATGATATTATTACTTTTGTCCATGTATATATAAGTGTGTTTAACACAATAATAATAATAATAATAATAATAATAATAATAATAATAATAATAATAATAATAATAATAATAATAATAATAATTTAATTGTTTTTCTTGCTTCCCCTTTTGTTAATTTTTTTTCCTTCATATAATTTAATAATTTTTATTGTTTTGACAGTAATGGCAATGATATTTTTTTTTCCTTTTGTTAAAGTTTCTAAAATATTTTTAGTCTTTCATCAATTATATGTTCTAATATTTATTGAATATTATCTCATAGAAATATATATAAAGCGAAAAAAACATGACCTAAAATTTTTTAAATAAAAAAAATTAATATCAGTATTCTTAAATACATGTAATATAATCATATAATGATAAATCAGATAAAATAAAATAAAAATTGTCTTCGAATTTTAATTTTGTACTTAACACAATAATAATAATAATAATAATAATAATAATAATAATAATAATAATAATAATATAATAATAATAATAATAATAATAATAATAATTTAATTATTTTTCTTGCTTCCTCTTTTGTTAATGTTTTTTTTTTCCTTCGTATAATTTAATAATTTTTATTGTTTTGACACTAATGGCAATGATTTTTTTTTCCTTTTGTTAAAGTTTCTCAAATAATTTTAATCTTTCATTAATTATATGTTCTAATATTTATTGAATATTATCTCATAGGAATAAATATAGGGCGAAGAAAACATGACCTGAATTTTTTTAGTAAAAAAAATTAATATCAGTATTCTTAAATACATCTAATATAATCATATAATGATAAATCGGATAAAATAAAATAAAAATTGTATTCGAATTTTAATTTTGTACTTAACACAATAATAATAATAAGAATAATAATAATGATGATAATAATTTAATTGTTTTTCTTGCTTACTCTTTTGTTAATGTTTTTTTTTCTCTATATAATTTAATAATTTTTAATCTTTTAGCAGTGATGGCAATGATATTTTTTTTTTCCTTTTGTTAAAGTTTCTAAAATAATTTTAGTCTTTCATAATAATAAAAATAATAATATAATTATATTCAGCTTAATAATAATAATAATAATAATAATAATAATAATAATAATAACAATAATAATAATAATAATAATAACAATAATAATAATAATAATAATAACAATAATAATAACAATAATAATAATAATAATAATAATAATAATAATAATAACAATTTTTTCAATAATAATAATAATAACAATAATAATAAGAACAATAATAAGAATAATAATAACAATAATAATAATAATAACAATAACAACAACAATAATAATAATAATAATAATAACAATTATAATAATAATAATTATTTTTGTTAGTAACTCTTTTGTTAATATTTTTTTTGCTCTTCATAATTTAATAATTTCTATTGTTTTGACAATAATGGTGTTAATTTTTTATATATATATTTTTAGTCTTTCGCCTAAGAATATATATAGGGAAAAGAAAACATGACCTAGGATTTTTTTAATATAAAAAATTAATATAAGTATTCTGAGATACATTTAATATAGTTATATAATAGTAGATGATCTGCCACACAATTACAAATAACCGATTAAAACACATTCACAAATTTAAATTTTTTTATTTATCGAATAATGTCTACTTTTGTCCATGTATATATAAGTGTACTTAACACAATAATCATAATAATAATAAGAATAAGAATAATAATAATAATAACAATAATAATAACAATAATAACAACAACAACAACAACAACAATAATAATAACAATTATTTCAATAATAATAACAATAACAATAATAACAATAATAATAATAACAATAATAATAATAATAATAATAATAACAATAATAATAATAACAATAATAATAATAATAATAAGAATAAGAATAAGAATTATTTTGTTAGTAACTCTTTTGTTAATATTTTTTTTGCTCTTCATAATTTAATAATTTTTATTCTTTTGACAATAATGGTGTTAATTTTTTATATACATATTTTTAATCTTTCGCCTAAGAATATATATAGGGAAAAAAAAACATGACCTAGGATTTTTTTAATATAAAAAATTAATATAAGTATTCTGAGATACATTTAATATAGTTATATAATAGTAGATAATCGGCCACACAATTACAAATAACCGATTAAAACACATTCACAAATTGATCAATAAACTACAACAAAAAAATATCACACCAAACAATCAAATAATTCACCATACAGATGGATACAAAAAATATTTTCATAACCAGTAAACACAACTGAATAAAGAAAAATTAGATGATCGACCACACAATTACAACAAAACCAACCACCAACAAATTCCCGATTGACTACAGCAAACAAAAATCTCTAATCAATATAATCTATTACATTTTTTCAACCAACTGATTATATAATTATCAATCCAATTAAAACACACCAGATAATCAAAACATTGCAATTTTACAATCTATGAGTTAATTAAATCAACACACAATTCAAATCCAAACTGTGACTAAATTATTCTCCAAGACAGTAAAATAATGTCAACAACCAACTAAATCAATGCAAACAAAAAATAATCTATCTTTAATACATTTCAGCGATTATAATATTGGTATCAACCAGTTAAATGCTTAATAACTGTTAAAAAATATTTAACAATCAAAACATTCAGTTCAAGACAACAAAATATCATCTTTCATTCATTTTATTGATTACAGATTTACATCAACCAATTAAATAACCATCAAAACAATCAATACATACTAAACAATTAATCAATTATGGTCTTGCAATACTCAAATTACAATTAGTTGATCTTTCAAAAAAAATTTCGCTAATAATTTTTAAATTTCGCAATTGAATTATTATCTGAGTATTTAAGCTTATAACAATAATCAACTAATTCAATACATAAAAAAATGTTATAGCATTATTTAAAATTTACAATTCTCTATCTATCAACTAAAAAATTCTCTGCTTACCACATAAATAATCAGTTTGCTACATATAAAAAGCCCGGCGCAACGCGCGGGCTACCCAACTCGTGTAATCTAAAACAATTTGAATGCTTAGGATGACATAAAGCATTTTCTCGTTAGAAATTAACAAAATAAAAGTAAAGATGAACTTCCTGCTCATCTCCTTTTGAATAACATCTTCTTAAAAAAAACAAAGTTTTTCAATTCTATATTAAGCTTCGAGTTTATTGGATTGAATTTTATAATTTATTTTGATTTGATTTTTATAAAATTATACAAGTCATATTATCTAAGTCACGGATTTTATAAGTAAATTCAGGTTCACTTGAGTTTTTTTTTTAATTTTATTTTTTAATATTAAATTAATTGATAATTAAATTTTATAATTTATTTTAATTTTAATTTTTATTCTATAAGATTATCACGAGTCACTAGTTTAACAGGTTAATTTAAATCGATGCAATGTTATTTTGTTGCTATTTTAAGAAATATATTTTGAGATTTGTTTATTAAATAAATGTTTTCACTATTGGTTCAATTTACTTTTAAATAAGTTAACTCAACCCTCCTACCATTTAAAACTATTTTTTCTATTAAAACACATGTCAACTTTAATATATATTTTTTAAAATAAAAATAAAAATTAATCTAATTTACAACTTAGTACAAGAGAATCATATAGTAAAATCTAATTATTCGAGTGAATCACTGAATCACTTGTTTTTAATTATTTTTTAAGAAAATCTTGTCTCAAAGCATACAAGAGAGCTCGAGGATAGCAATCATTCTTTATTTTAACAAACAAATTAAAAGATATTGGTACGTCTTGATAATGATGGAAGGAGGTGCCTTAATGATGACGACCACGTTGCTGCTTTATGGAAAAATTAACTTGACGAGTGTACAGCACAACTATCAATAATCATTCTAATCAACTCAGCCCCAGTCTAAAACTTGAAGGACGTTGCTTGTATATCATCGTTGTTTTGCAGGAACAAGTTCATAGTTATAATCATTTTGCCCCTACCCTACCCAAAAAAAAAAAAAAAAATTGTCTTGCCATTTTTGGCCCTTCCCCAACAAAGTTAATCTGGAATTAGCTGTGAGTTTTGGCGCCGTGGCCAAGAAAACACGGTTACTTTAGCTGAACTGTTGAGCCATTTTTGGTTATTGCAAGACATGGGCAAGGAATTGCAGACCAAGTCCGTCAAAAACAAGCTTTTGAAGACAGTTTATTGCTTCGGATCTCATGCATATTGCTGCATTTTACCTATTGGGTTGTGGTTTTCTTTACATAGTTCGTCCCTCAACTAATACAAAATGTTGCATCATATCCATTTACTAAATGTTCGAAATAAACCAGATCTTTTTTTTTTGTCACGATTTTATCGGTCAATCCTTAACTTCTAATGGTGATAACTGGACAAAGGGTCATTACTGAATAAAAAGTAGTTGTGGAAAGACACGAAGCAACCTAATACGCATCAGCCATGGACATGTACAAACATGAAATTCATCTCTACATTTGATTAAATTGTTTATATGCAAACCCGAGGAAGCAGTGTTCAAATTCAAACTATCATCTCCAAGAGAAAAAACACAACACATGCAAAAAGACACCCACAGCGCTCACACACACATGTAGGAAGACTGCTTTGAAAAGAACTAAAAAATGATTCAGAAATTAGAAGGGATAATAATATACATCATTTAAAACATTTGAATAGTGGAACAGGTGAGAGAGGCGAGAAAGAGAATCTAGAACACCTACTGGGAAACAGGGATTAAAGATACAGATGCGACTTTAGACCATTTATTGTTCAATATGACGCCCACATAACACATTGATGAGGTAAATATTTCACACTGGACGATTAGAATAACAGGCTGGGATATCCACAAAAGAACTTGAAAGAGTTACCGATCATTGTGAGACTGCAAAGGGAGACACGTGCACTTATCTTTCATTGCTTCAGCCTCACTTCCATACTCTTTGAATATGTACTCATCCTGCTTAAATGCGGGAGGCACCTTCCCCTCACTGTAGCACTCGTTACATAGGCTAAAATGAGATTTTATCTCCTTGAAGCGGGAACCAATAATCAGGTAGCGGCAAACAGAGCAAACAAAGTCTCCATGGCGGTTCCTATCCCCAGATTCGAGCTTCATAAGAGTTGACATGATACCGAAGCCCCAATCGGGATCATCGAACATCACAAGAAACTCCTTGAAAGACACCATTGAAGAATCAGCTTCTCCATGAAGTTCTAGCATTTCACTAACTCCGTGAGAGGGGATATAAATTGCCCTCAGTAACCTGATGTAAGTGATAGCATCAGCCTTATTAATCTGAGAACCACTTTCACTCACAGGACGCCATAAAAGTGCATCAAAAGCAACCCGTTTTCGCTTTTCAGGATTGCCACTGCAAATGGGGGCAAGAATGGCATAGAACATGCCTAAATCCACCCTACCTGGGGCTGTATCATCAAAAACAGAGAGGATCCTCTCATTTATGGCCTTGACAGCCCCCTGGAAGGTTTCAGGCTTCAGGAAATTAAGCAACCGCCTCAGAACTTCCTCTAAGTTAGGTTTGCGTATTGATTTCTCAGGATCACCGCCACCAGAGTATGACACTGGTACATCATTTTCACTCATTTCCTTCTTCAAAAGCTCCACATCACATCGACTCAACCTGGTAATCCTCTGAAACGCCCTGATTTGAAGAGCTTTAGCTAAATCCTGCCTCAATGTAGTTTTGTCATTCGAAGTCTTAAATTTTGAAGGTTCTACAATGACAAACACTCCCTCCCCATCGGCCCCCCCATTGCCCTTTGCTTTCTTCTTCTGTATCTGCTTCAAATGTGAAATTGCATCATGCAATTCAACCCTATTTGTCAATTTCAATGCTTCCTTTAATGCTTTCTTAGCTTCCTCAGTCTCCCCAGCCCCTAATAACGAGACAGCCTTATTAAGCTGTGCCCGCCAGTGGTTTGGCCAGACAGCTAAAACCCTGGTATACATCTCAGAAGCTCTCTGAAACCTACCCAGATCCATGTACAGCCCACCTAAATTATATAAAGCATCCACATGGCCAGGTTTCAAATCAATTGCCCTTTGAAACACCTCTATTGCCTTCTCATTCTCACCCATGGCATGTAAAGCAGAAGCTAAATCACAGTGAGCATCAGCAAAGTCTGGTTTCATAAAAATAGCCTCTTCCAAGGCCTTCACAGCAGCCTCATATTCCCCTACCCCAAAAAGAGCACTACCCAGGAGTTTCAGAGCTCTAAAATGAGTTGGACAAAGAATAGCAGCTTCTCTATAATACTCACAAGCACTTAAAACCATACCTTCACCTTCCAGCGCAATCCCGAGATTTACATAAATCTGAGGAAGCAAATAACCCCATTGATTCCCACCTGCCTCCGCTGCCTCCAAGGCCAACAAAAACTCCTCTTTAGCCTCTTTATACTTTCCAAGCACATATAAACAATTCCCAGCTCTAAAATGTGGCCTAACATCCACCGGCTGCAACTCAGAAGCTCTCTTAAAACTAACCAACGCCTCCTTAAACAACTGATGATCATACAAAACCCTTCCAATAGCCATATGCCCATCAAATGCCTCTTCTCTTGATCTCGCCCCATCAGCTCTGCTCCTCAAGACCCCCAATTCTTTCACAAAAAGTGCATAATCATTCCCTGACTCTTCCCAAAACACCCTCTTATCCGAGATCTCCGAAGATGGCCCCAACTCCCTCGACCACCCAGCATCTGAAAACGCATCAAAATTATCAGCTTTATATTTCCCATCTTTCGCCTGCTTCGCTTTCAATCTCTTAACCAAAATCTCCAAATCATCCACAATTTTCCACGTGTCATCAAAAACAATCCCGTGATTTGGCGACACCGCCCAATCAGCTGTCCTCTGCTTCTTCTGCGACTCAATAGCCTTCTCATCCACAATTGACGACGACGCCTCCGCCTCGATCGAGCTCCCTTTATTATCATCATTCAACTCCAACTCAAGCGCATCAAAATCACGGTCCACATCACCAGCTCCATCATCATAAGTACGCAACAAACCATCATACGTTAACCCCTTCTCCCCATCAATAAACTCTCCGTAAGTGCGGAAAACTTCGTCGAGAATCGCATGGATTTGCTCCTCACTGAATTTAACTCTAGGATTCACAGCCACCACCAAAGCTGCCATTTCATCTCTGTTAAGACCTCCATCCCGGTTCCCATCAAATTGTTGGAAAATTCTCTTCACTTTCTCTGATCTAGTCCCTCTCGTCGTCATTATAGGGTTTCGGAGAAAGAGCACCCAAACAGAGAATAATAGTGCACTTGTGAATCGATAAATGTTAGGGTTCTGGTGCCAGAGGATGATTATTATTTCTTATTGTTATTGTTATTTGGGGAATTACTACGGTTAGGGTTTGATTTGTTGCATTTTCTTTTGAAGAGGAAAGGTGCAGAGAAGAGAGTGATCTTGCAGCAGCACTATCTGAATTTTAATTTATTTATTTATTTTATTTTCTGGTTTCGATGATGGGTGGTGGTGGTATGGTGGGGCTATGGTGCCCCCCCTCGCTCTGGAGAAGTCTTATTGCATTCTACTGTGTTTAATTTTGTGGCGACCTTTGCTACATGTGGCAGCTGCTAATTGGCTAGTTTTGGAAATAACATGAAGGAGTGCCAGCTGGCACGCGGGGGGGGGGGGGGGGGGGGGGGGTTGTTATTTTGTTTTATTTTTTATTTTTTATTTTTGTCACTATCGTGCATAACTCCTTCTTGTTTTTTGACGAGGATAATACTCTTGGACAACCGATATTGATAAGGTCAGCGGTTAATTTAATGCTCTCAACCAATCGAAAGAAAAAGATTGTGCTTGGATTTGTTTTTCAGTGTATTTAAAAAATATGTCCGATCCAAAAATGGTATTAAATATATATTTTTATGTATTAATATTTTTTAAAAAAATATTTTTTTGAAAGTAAATTACAAGAACTATTCAGAAATATAAACAAGACTTCAGTTTTTTAAAAATAAAAAAGAATAAAATAATTATTTATGTATTTAAATACGAGTTTTTAAATTATGTCGAATATACAAAACATGTTTTTGATGATTTTCTTAATCGTGTTTGCAAATTTTCTACTTTTATAAATAAAAAATAAATAGATAGTGAGTATTACTGTATTGCTCTTTGACATCCAAATATTTTAACAACATGAAACATTTTTAAAAAATCTTTTATATCTTTATGCCTGGTTAATGTCATATTATATAATATTTTTTTAGTTAATTAGTCAAAATAATATAAAAAAATAAAAACATATTATTTTGATGTATTTCAAAACAAAAAAAATTATCAAAACAATATTTTTAAACAGTATAGCCTCGTAATTTCTCATTCTATTTAATAAAATTAAAATAATTTGTTATTACTTTATAGTCTTATACTTCTCTTAAACAAGCAGCATCTATTTATAAAGGAACACTTTTACAAGGTACGTTCAGGGTGCCATTCATGAATATTTAAACCAATGGGATTTATTAACTAGGCTCGTAGATTCTCACTTTCCATAACAGGGAATAACCAATCGCAAAAGAACACGTTCGTCAGGCGTGCCAACGGTGCAATTACATGAATGTTTTAGATAACACGAAGTTATGCGTACAGAATAAAGTTAGCGTACCATCTCAGATTATTATTTTTTCAAAAATATATTTAAATACTATTAACATGTCAGAAAATATGTTTATAAATTCAAAATGATAATACGTAGAAAAGTGCATCAAGTAAAAAAAACAATAAACCAGGTGTTGTGTCTATTATCCAAACCCAGTGCATGTAGGCCTTGACAAAAAATCTACGCATATGACTATCCAACCCCACATGCCCGGACTTGTTTTATTTAAATAAAAAATATATGGACAATGTGTTATTTGTCGTGTGTGTGAGGGTGTAGGAAAGGACAAATTGTTGTTTGCGACCCATGATTTATGGACCGGAGAATTTCTGAAAAATCATATCAAAGATATTTTGCATCCAAAAAAATCATTTTCAATCACATTTTTACAAGAAACAGCTAAGAAAACAATCCAAAGAAACAACATAACTCATTTAATAGAAGTTTGAAACTCGTGATATTTTTGATGCCATAATTTTTCTCATTTTTTAAAAATAAAAGATAGAATATGGTAAGTAATTTATAATTATTCGTTAGAGTTCGATCAAAATACCAAAAACAAATCACTATCCATTTTGTTTATTTTATTTAACTATAGACTTTAATATTTGGACTGTAAAGCTACATTGTTAAAAGTATAACAAATACAATGTTAAAATTCAGATATTAGAATAATGAGATAAAAACTCTCTTGCGAAGAGAGATTTACTTCAACCCTTAAAAAATCCAGCGAAAAAAAAATTGACTTGGAAAAACAATCAAACAACAATGTAATTTACTTTATATAAGGTGTACTGGAGGTGATGTGTCTTTTTCTTGCACAATAAATCTCCTTTCTCGAACTCTAGCAGAATAATAAATTTTTTAATAATCTTAATACTAGATGATGACTTTTAAAAATTATAAATAATAATTCTATGATTATAAAATCTTTTTCCATGCACCTTCTGTCTCTAGACACTATACATTCAATCTAAAATTCAAGTGAGTTTATTTTATACTTTCACAACCTGCAAATAGCTATCACAATACACGTCTCACAGCTAGCTCATCACATCAACATCCCATTTTCATTTTTATTCAACTCAAACATGATCAATAATTTACATTTTATAACTATAATCAGCAATACGACGAATACACTAGATAGATAGGGTTAAAAAAGTATGTACAAGCAAGTTTTTAAAAGGACAAAATTCCTCAAATACAACACTCACAATTTACTCTCGACAAGCAAACACGATTAAATTATAAAATAACATTGTAATAAAATATTTTTCCTCCTAAACTAGAACCATTTGCAAACAAACGTCATATAATTAAAAAATAGAAAAATTATTAATACTGTATCATAATTCTTAAATTTAGTTTAACACTGGACTAAAAAAACATGGATTATCGAGTCATTGAATTAATTTTTTAATCATCGAGCAAATCTAGCTCAATGATTTTTATTAAAAAAAAATATTTTTTTTATTTTAAAAAATAATTAATAATAACTTGGTCAGGGCTCGATCTAATTAATTAAACCAATATAATTATAAACTGCTTCAGTCAATTATTCTTGACCGGGTCAATATTTTTTTTCTCATTCAATTTAAAATCGGGCCAGGCCGGGTAGATTGCTGTGCTTCAAAAGCTCAGTGGTTTTTTTCCCCTAACAATCGAAGCACCAGACGATCGCTGGTCGTATAAATCTTCAATCAAGACAGCATTATTGTATCTCTTGTTTTCCCTCCAAAAATCGAAACATTTCCGATCTCTGGCTCCTCTGATGAGCAATGAAAGCACACCGTTATAAACATGACACCACCGGGCTCCATCCGTACAGCAGCAAACCGTTATGGATCCTTGCTACAAATATGCTGCCTTCAAAGTCCCATCTCTTACTCCCTTGCCCGTCCTGTCCATGCCCACATGATAGCTTCTGGGTTCCAGCCCCGTGGCCACATACTCAACCGTCTGATTGATATCTACGGCAAATCCTCAAAATTGGAATACGCTCGATACCTGTTCGACGAAATCCCTCAACCAGATATTGTTGCTAGAACAACACTGATTGCTGCGTATTCTGCCGCAGGGGATCTAAAACTCTCGCGCAAGATATTTTCAGAGACCCCGTTAAGAATGCGAGACTCTGTTTTTTATAACGCGATGATCACTGCTTATTCGCATAATCATGATGGTCATGCTGCTATTGAACTATTCTGTGATATGCAAAGGGATAGTTTTAGACCTGATAATTATACGTTTACGAGTGTTCTTGGTGCACTGGCACTCGTTGCTGAAAAAGAGAAGCACTGCCAGCTGTTGCATTGTGCAGTGGTTAAGTCGGGAACTGGGTTCGTCACTTCAGTATTAAATGCGCTAATTTCTTCTTATGTGAAGTGTGCAGCTTCACCGTCTGCACAGTCATCGTCCTTGATGGCTGAGGCTAGGAGGTTGTTTGATGAGATGCCTAATAGAGATGAGTTGTCATGGACAACTATAATTACTGGGTATGTGAGGAATAATGATCTTGATGCAGCCAAAGAGTTTCTAAATGGGACAAGCGAGAAATTAGGGGTCGCATGGAATGCCATGATTTCAGGTTATGCGCATCGTGGGTTACATCTAGAAGCGTTTGAGATGTTTAGGAAGATGGTTATGTCAAAAATTCAGTTGGATGAGTTTACTTTTACAAGCATCATTAGCGTTTGTGCAAATGCTGGATGCTTTCGGCTTGGAAAGGAAATGCATGCTTACTTCCTGAAAACTGTGGCAAATCCTGCACCGGACATTGCAATGCCTGTGAACAATGCATTGATTACGTTCTACTGGAAATGTGGTAAAGCTCATATCGCCCGAGAGATATTCAATAAGATGCCAGATAGGGATCTTGTTTCATGGAATATAATATTATCAGGGTATGTGAATGCTGGGTGCATGGATGAAGCTAAATCCTTTTTCAACGAGATGCCCGAGAAAAATATTTTGTCATGGATTATAATGATATCTGGATTAGCACAGATTGGGTTTGCGGAAGAGGCTTTGAAGTTTTTCAACCGGATGAAATTGCAGGGTTTTGAACCATGTGATTATGCATTTGCAGGAGCTATTATATCTTGTTCTGTGCTTGGATCATTAAAGCATGGACGTCAGCTCCATGCTCAACTTGTTAGGTATGGATATGAATCAAGCCTTTCGGCTGGAAATGCACTGATCACAATGTATGCAAGATGTGGTGTTGTTGACGCAGCACATTGCTTATTCATTAACATGCCTTGTGTGGACTCAGTATCTTGGAATGCCATGATTGCAGCTCTGGGGCAACATGGACAAGGTGCTCAAGCAATTGAACTTTTTGAAGACATGCTGAAGGAAGGCATATTGCCTGATCGGATATCTTTTCTCACTGTTATTTCTGCTTGTAGCCACGCGGGTTTAGTTAAAGAAGGCCGTAAATATTTTGATTCAATGCATAATGTTTATAGTGTAACCCCAGATGAAGAGCACTATGCCCGTGTTATTGATTTGTTATGTCGAGCTGGGAATTTCCCAGAAGCAAAGGAGGTGATGGAATCAATGCCTTTTGAGCCTGGTGCACCAATTTGGGAAGCACTTTTAGCTGGTTGCCGGATTCATGGGAATATAGATTTGGGGATTGAAGCTGCAGAGCGACTCTTTGAGCTTAAACCTCAACATGATGGAACCTATGTACTATTGTCAAATATGTATGCTGTAGCTGGCCAGTGGAATGACATGGCCAAAGTGCGGAAACTAATGAGGGACCGTGGGGTGAAGAAGGAGCCTGGGTGTAGTTGGATTGAGGTAGAAAACAAGGTCCATTCATTTTTGGTTGGCGATTCTAATCACCCTGAGATGCGACAAATTTACAATTACCTTGAGCAACTGGTCTTGGAAATGAGAAAGATAGGGTATGTGCCTGACACAAAGTATGTGTTGCATGATATGGAATCTGCCCTAAAGGAACATGAGTTGTCTACTCATAGTGAGAAGCTTGCAGTTGCTTATGGACTTATGAAACTTCCCCATGGAGCTACGGTCAGGGTTTTTAAGAATCTTAGGATCTGTGGAGATTGCCACAATGCCTTCAAGTTTATGTCAAAAGTTGTGGGAAGTGAAATTGTAGTGAGAGATGGAAAGAGGTTTCATCACTTCAGGGATGGTAAATGCTCTTGTGGCGATTACTGGTAGGCACAGTTTCTGTTAAAATCTGGAAAGGTTAAAGTTGAAAGCAGAAATGTGGTGTGACTGACTAATAAATTCCATTTGGAGCCTCTGTTACCACAACTGCAACTTCTGATATACGTGATTTCTCTCCAAAGGATAATGCAAAAGTGCAAAACTAACCAGGGGTTTCTAGCCGTTTTTTATGTTGATATAAAAGAAGCGCAAGAAAAAGTATTCTCTCTTGCAATCTCCAATGATAGGATCAGTTTTCATTGAAAGGTTGCCCGATGACCTTAGTTATTATAATTTCTTCAAATTAGAAAATACCTCTTCTGAAGATATGCATTTCAGAATTTCTCTCTGCAGTGATGCATTTATTAGTCTTTTTTCTTCTTCTTATTCTGACAAAGCTGTGTGCTCATGCAGAAAGAGCTCAATTCTGTCAAAGAGCAAGTTATTGGATTTTCATGCTTGAATTATCTTCAAATTGGCTTTCATGGATTTGAGGTGCCCCTTTATTGTGTTCTTTTGCTTCAGCTATCTAATGCATGTGCTCTTTATTCACATGCTTTTTGTTGGATTTTAATGAACGTCAAGCATCAAAATCCAATGAGGTAATTCTAGCAAGTTTTTATCTATATTCATGGTTTCTGCCGCTGGACTGTGATGCTTTCTAAACAAGTTGACAGCAGTATTCTATTTCTGTCAAGGCAAGTTCCTTACCGGATGATGGGGACTTGATAGCTGGGGAATATCAGGTATCAACTAAAGCTCCACCGCTTATCATCCTTATTTTATCCTCGACGTGGTTGCTGATGTATCAAGTGATGGCCAATAAGCTTCATGTAATGGTGAATAGACCAATTCTTTAATTTAAATCCGAACAAAATTGTTGATACAGTGAACAAGTAGCATCATTGAATAGGGGCAAGTGCATTTTACAGCTTCAGCTGCCCTGCGTAGAAAATGATATGTAATGCTAAATTTGACAGTTTTGTTCAGGAATAACCTTTCGTTGACGCCAACATTCCATTTGTGCATTCCATATTAGGCGTTTACCCGTTTATTAAACAGCTTTGATAACTTCACATGCTGTACTTAAAATCTCCTACTCTTCTCTCTGGAATTTTTTGCTGTCTTTCCATTTTGGGGCCTTGCAATTTCTTCTTCATTGAAGGTCATGTTAGCAGTTTGACCATCAATACAAGAATTCTAAGAGGGAGGAGTTATTCATCTGTTTTGCGAGAACTTCTTATGACCAAAAAATGCAATCTTCTTGCCATCAACACAAAATTGAGTGTTCAAAACTTGCGATGGCTAAGACGTCCAAGCGAAGTGATCAACACAGACGGGAGAAGGAAGAGAAGTAGGGATGGGGTGCTTGGGCTCGAGGGAAAACGGGCTAGTTTGGTGGGGAGTCGCTAATGGAGTGATGCAATGAACTATGAAGTCGGCGTGGGCCAGCCAACGAGCCTGACCGCGGGTCTAAGCCTGCTACCATTAGCCCAACTAATAGATTAATATAATCCTTGTGCCCAACTATATATATATATATATATATATATATATAAAGAAATTCATTAATTGATTTGAAACCATTTCTGTTTTTTACACAAGTATGTAATGGAAGCCTCTCTCTCTTGTGATATAAGAGGAAAAAAAGTTATATTTCTATATGAAAAAAATATATTTGACAATTCTGACAAGACCTCGTTATTAGAGAAAAAATATAACATGCACAAACGAATTTTTAGAAGAATATCATTAATATTAAATTAAATCCATGAATATTATTTATGGTCTATAAATCTAAACAATTAATCCTACCCTAATTTCACATTTTTCTTCTTTATCCATAAAAAATGATGAGCTCTTTTTTTCCCTTTATCTATAAAAAAAATTATGAATAGAAAAGAAACTTCCAATGAGAGACGACGTAAGACCACGGTGTCAAAAGTCAAAACAAGGCACCCTATTTTTACCCCTCACAAAAATAAGCTTTTACTGCTACAATAAATAAATAAAAAATCTATGTGATTAGAGACACGGCAACGACGTTTTAAGCGCGGCAAAATCGTCGAGGCTAAAACGGTAAATAGCATAAGTGTTATTTTTAGTGAGAGATGGCGGTCTCTCATAAATAACAAATTCAAGCGAACCAGGCAGAGGGAGAAAGAGAGCAACGGCTTTGTTGGTTCAGGCTGTTATCTTCTCTTTCCCTCATCTTCTTCCTCCCCTCGTCGATCATTTATTCTTGCATTGTAGCTTTTGTTGATGCAAAATAGGACAAGATGAGCGCGATGTCGTCAACCGGAGGCGATGACATCACTTCCGGCGAAACGACTGTTCAAGAAGAGAGGATTCTTGTTTCGGTCCGATTGAGGCCTTTAAACGAGAGAGAAATTGTAAGGAACGATGTGTCTGATTGGGAATGTATTAATAATTCGACCATTATATTCAAAAGCAACATGCCTGAACGCTCCATGTTCCCCACCGCCTATTCATTTGGTGAGTAGTTAGGCGCCGATCGCTTCTTTTCTTTTCAGAAAAGGGAAATCTATTTGTTTTTAACGGTTGGATTATGTGTGTAGACAGAGTGTTTAGGAGTGATTGCCTAACGAAGCAGGTGTATGAGGAAGGAGTTAAAGAAATTGCTCTTTTGGCTGTCAGTGGCGTTAATTGTGAGTAATATTATATTATTTTGGTACAAATTTTATGAAATTTCTATATAGTCTACAAAATTGGTGAAGTTGATTTTTTTCTCTCCTGTATCCGCAGCAACGATTTTTGCGTATGGGCAAACAAGCAGTGGAAAGACGTATACCATGCGTGGAATTACAGAATATGCGCTTGCAGATATATATGAATACATGGAGCAGGTAATTTAAAGGAAAAAAAATTACATATCAATTTCGTTTTCCAAGAAAGATTGTGTTTGAAGCTTATACCGTGCTCGTTGTGTGGTGACATTTTTCTTCTCTTTTTTGTTTTGATTTTTTATGTGTTAGCACAAAGAGAGGGAGTTTGTGTTGAAATTCTCTGCCATGGAGATTTACAATGAAGCTGTTAGAGACCTGCTTAGCACATCCAGTTCCCCGCTTAGACTCCTTGATGATCCTGAGGTGAATATTATTGTGCCTTATTTGATAATTTCCATTTTCAGGACTTACAGACATATCGTTAATGACAATATTATTTTCGATTCAACAGAGAGGGACTGTTGTCGAGGGACTTATAGAGGACACTGTGGTTGATTGGAACCACCTACAGGAGCTCATTTCCATTTGTGAAGGTAAGGGTAAACATGGATGCTAGCTTTATAGTACTGTACTATGCTGCTATATATGTGTTGGATGTGTATTTAGCATACAAGACTTGTCATAATCTTTTCATGTTGGATTATTGCAGCTCAAAGACAAATAGGGGAGAACACGTTGAACGAAACCAGCTCCAGATCTCATCAAATTCTAAGACTGGTATTCGCGCCATTTCCTCAATCACATAGTTATTATCCCCACTCTACTGAAAATTTGAGATGTGACTGTTACTTATTTTTTCTTCGTGGTTGTCAAATGATGGGATCTGCCAGACAGTTGAAAGTTCTGCTCGTGGATATTTAGGTGCTGGAAACTTAACCACTCTTACATCTACAGTGGTAAGAAATTTTTCCAAGTGTTTTCATGCATAATTTTCATAAAAACCAAGAAAAACTGGTGAATGCAGCCCTAAACAGAAATAATGCAGCATGTATAGAATTATGAATTAGTAGATAAATGGAATATAAATGATAACCTAGCTTAAATTGGTTTTGCTTTGCAGAATTTTGTTGATCTTGCTGGAAGTGAGCGTGTTTCTCAGACATTAGCAGTTGGTACAAGATTAAAAGAAGGTTCGCATATAAATCGCAGTTTACTGACTCTGGGAACTGTAATTCGCAAATTGAGGTGGGGGAGTTTTTTATAAGTTTTTGTTTGCTCTATTTTCTTGTTGGTTCTGGCTACACAGACCTTATCTCTTCTTCATTACTCTCTTATTGTATTTCTTATATGATCCGATTGTTTTATCTCCTGTATCATGACATAACTTATTACCTTGCTTGGTGCAGCAAGGGAAGAAATGGACACGTTCCTTACAGAGACTCCAAGTTAACACGCATACTGCAAAACTCCTTAGGAGGCAATGCCAGGACGGCCATCATTTGTACTTTGAGCCCTGCCCGCAGTCATGTTGAGCAATCAAGAAACACCCTTTTGTTTGCAAGTTGTGCCAAAGAGGTGACCACTAATGCACAAGTTAATCTAGTAATGTCAGATAAGACATTGGTAAAGAAACTGCAGAAAGAAGTGGCCAGGCTGGAGAGTGAGTTGGAGAAGGCAAGATCAAAATCCTTTGCTGACGATTCCACTGCCTTACTAAGAGATAAAGAGCTTCAAATTGAAAAGGTTTGTTCTCATGTTAGCTTGCATACATAGAAAACTGGAGAAACAATTTGGCAAACAAGCGTTGAGCATTTAACATCAAAAGGTGATCTCATCTTTGCCAAGCATCTTTGTTGGTGTTTTTCCCAGAGTTTTACTTCCATAATTACTGGCTCGGATAAATAACGGAGCTGCAAACTTTAACCAAGTGAATTAGTTCTTACTTAAACATTAACCTTAAACTTTAAGGGAAGGTCCATGATGCAGCGCAGTCGTGTTCACTGGCCATAGATTTATAATCAATAAAGTTTATACTTTCAATATGGTTGACTTTTTTCTGGTTCTGCACGCCACAATGCGAGAACTTCTCTCTTTCCCAAAGCTGTTGTCTTGTTGTGGTAAAAACCATTTGCTTCTGTAATGAATGGGCCGGATTACATTTTCCTATAAAAAGGACCTACGTTGTAAAGTTCTGCTCACTTTTCTTTCTATTTAATGAAAATATCGCAGATGCACCAGGAGATTAAAGAGTTAACTTGGCAACGGGATCAAGCTGCATCTCATCTCCAAAGTTTGCTAAAATCATTTGGAATCAAAGATCAAATTTCTAGAATGGATGACCACTCAGCACCAGGATTCTCAGAAATGATCAACGCTTTTCGTCTGGATGCAGATCTCTCAGGAATCAAAACATTTAAGGATTTTTTTGATCCTGGTGCCGTTTCTCCTAATAAGAAAATAGTCCAGATTCCTGAAAGTCCTGAAGACAATTTTCTGCTGGATGGCAGTACTCCAATATTTTCTGGGTCAGGTTGGGAGGATATTGGCAAAAGAAACAGCGAGGATGCTAAAGATATTTGTGAGGAAGTTCGAGGTATGAACGTGAAAAAAGAAGCTGATGTATTGTTTCCTGTTTTAGAAGAGAAAATAGCCATCCGTGAAGGTGAAGTGCCATTATCACAGGAGGAAGATAAAGAGTTGATTCATATCAATTCAAACAACACACATGAAACGGTGAAACAAAAAATTCAGGAATTGCATGAGACCATTAATCATTTAGAACGATCTCCTTCATTATCTGAAGCAATTGAATCTAGCTATAAAAACTTGAAATGGTCTAGAAGCAAAAGTAGGAGATCAGTTCTCATGACTATTCCATATGCTCTTTGGTCGGAGAAGGAAGAAGATGATGGAAGGGTATCGCCTGCTACATCTGAAAAAGACTTTCCTGAAAGGTCGGGAGACTTGAAGCAAAAGCTTCCTGAAGTAGAGCATGATGTTAAACTTGAAAACAAGTCTCAAGAAGATTCTCAAAATTCTCTTTATGGTGCATCGGCAGAAGAAGATGTCATAAAAGATATAGATGTCGATGTAGAGGACACCACCAGCGTCCTTGATTTTGTTGCAGGAGTTAATAAAATGGCGGCCAAACTTCATACAGAGAACCCGAGTCGAGATGTGCAGGTAAGAAGATAAACCACCATCTCTCTCTCTCTCTGTGTTACTATTCATTCAATAGTTTTATTAATTTTTTCCGGTTAAATATATCTTATGCTCTTCTTATGCTCTTCTTCTGACTTGTAGCTTGAATCTACGAATTTCATTCATAAAAAAATTTACATGATGAAGAAATTATGGACTTTGATAACCATTTTGTATCGCCAACAATAGCACAATTCACAAGATTCTTGTCTGGCTACACCATCAAGAATACACAAGATTGCTTTCAAATATGTGTTCTTGAGAATCACGAGTTCCGTTAAGCTGTTTTTCACCAACTCGTGTTCCATTCAAGGCTTTGCGGTTTCTCGGTTTCTCGCTATACGATTTCAAAATGTTCTCCATCATAGTTTATAACTTTGGTCATATCTTTTTTAATCATAACTTTGTACTAGATTTGTGGTTTACGTTTCATTAGGGGTTAGTCAAAACCAATTTCAATGTAAAAATAAATGCCAGGTACAAAAATTTGAGATGGCTAACTTAGTTAAAAGCATGATGGCTAACTTAGTTTGGCAACCCTGGGTATAGGTTAGCTTGCTTCTTTCTTACCAAATATATTTATAATGGATGTATTTCATTAACCGGGGCATGATTATTCTTGGGTTTGCAGGCATCAACTAGGCATCATCACAGTAACTGGCAAGTAAAATATGAGAGGTACCGGAGAAAGATAATTGAACTTTGGTCCAGATGTAATGTGCCATTGGTCCACAGAAGTTATTTCTTCCTGCTATTCAAAGGAGATCCTTCAGAC
Organism: Salix purpurea; assembly: GCA_027405865.1. Lineage (NCBI taxonomy): Eukaryota > Viridiplantae > Streptophyta > Magnoliopsida > Malpighiales > Salicaceae > Salix > Salix purpurea. The sequence continues at coordinate 1,484,718 of CM050329.1, read as the reverse complement.
AATGTGTACTTGGAGGTCGAGCTCAGAAGATTGTATTTTCTGAAGGACACATTTTCTAGTGGAGCTAATTCTATAATTGATGGTAGAATTGCCTCACCAGCCTCAAGGTAGTCTTCTATTCCACTTTGAATTTTATCTACAATAATGCAATTATACACACCAGCAGCTTGCCCACAAACAATTGCTTGATGAAAAAAAATCTCTATTTTCCTTCTGCTTGGTGAATCTTTTAGTAAATGGAAGTGTTACTTGTGAAAATTTTGGACTCCATTTTTCACTGTCCATGAGAAAACTGACATTCCTTCTCTGTTGAGGATAGTTTGAAGGCTCTCAGTCGTGAAAGGGACATGTTAGCAAAGCAATTGCAGAAGAAATACGCTAAAACGGAGAGAGAGCGCCTTTACCAGAAGTGGGGCATCCAGTTAGACACAAAGCAAAGGAGCCTTCAGGTGGCACGTCGTTTATGGACAGACGTGAGGGACATGAGACATATAAAGGACAGCGCTACTCTCGTAGCAAAGCTGGCCGGGATTGTAGAGCCTCGCCACGCCCCGAAAGAGATGTTTGGACTGTGCTTCTCGACGAATCAAAAACCCGCCAGTTGGAGAGACAACATGTCTTCACTATTGTAAGCTTGTTGGAGGTGCAGTTTATTTGCTCACGACTGCTCGGTCGGGACTTGATGGCTCCGCCGTTGAGGCAAGCTTCTGTTGCGCAGAAATCGAAACGGCTTGCGAGTTCATCGCAGCTGTCGAAAGTTTGTGTTCATTAATCTTCTGCTTCTCACACCTTTAATTTGTTCATACTTCTATCAAATTATACTCGTCTGACATGGCATAGGTAACAAGTCTGTGACTATTACACGGACCTGCACCGGGAGATGTTAGACAAGGGGAGGGAAGGCTTAGAAATGTGCCAGAAGGATTTGTGTTGGGGATATCCTTACGTCTCATCATTGTGCTTTCCTTACGGATCTATATGCCTCGCGTTGCTGTGATAATCCATTCATAATCATTCTTTATTTGTGTACATGCAAAAAAATATTTGAACTAGCCCATAACCGAACTATAATCTCTGCAAACCTTGCGCATCCATTCTGAGTAATTACCCAGAAATCTTTTCATCGTATGTTGACTCTGCACGGTTGAATCTCCATTAGAAGCAAAAACGTAAATTTCTAGCTAGAAGGACAGACAAGGAATGGGCTGGGTTGAGCACCTGCTTGAGCCTAATATTTCCTGATTTTTTTTTTTAAGTTTCCACGTTGCATTTTTCACTAATTCTATTTTTTTTTAACTCAAGTAAAATATAAATTAAAATATGGTAAAATTATATTTCAACCTCTGTTTTTTCTAAGACAACTATTGCATCTTCAATATAAATATTTTTACAGTCTATTTTTCTGACATATTGTTGTAATTTCTCTCTACAAAATTATTGTTTCAAGTATAGAAAATTACTCATATTTATCATAAAACACATTTTGTAGGTACCAGCAATAAACCAGCTTGGCATCACATGATATCAATTTTTAATCATATGCGCTCTCTATATCAATTCATCAAATTCTTTAACTACAAAATATAAATCAGAATATAAAAAAAAAAAAACTAATTACCTAAAATATTAACCTACGGAGCGCATAGAAGGACAGAAGAGTTAAAAGAATTTGCAAATAATGGAAAATCTTTTAAACAGTGGGGAACTCTCCATGCTTAAATTTGCACAGCATAAGAGGAAAATAGATTAAGAGAGGACAAAGATTGAAGGATAAGACGAAGACTCCTGCGTACATTAACGAAAGCCCATGTGGATCAGCATGAAGACAAGAGAAATTGGTCACTTTCGCTCATCTCTTTCAGTCTTCACGTTAGCTACTGTAAAAGTTTATTGAAAGTGCATGAGCTCTGCCCTCCATGGAAGACGGCTTATGAATCAGTTCAAACGGCGCCACGTGTCGATGACGTCGAGCACATTTAACGCATCGTGTATCTGTGACCTGGGCATGTGAGAGTTGAAAAGGAAATTCGACTAGGAAAGCAGTCATCTGAGGTAATTTTGTCGAGAAACCATGCGGCAGGTTATCTGACTAGGAGCCGGGGCAAGGGTGTGTCCCCTGCCGTAGTACTTTTGTCCCGACCGAGAAGCCGGTTTTGTACAAGCGTGGAAATCTTGGCTGGACCAAAGTGCCACACGCTCACCCGGGCCTCTCTCGTGACACATGGCACGTGCTTATAAAACTTGACAATAGCAGTGAATTAGAAATGTTAAAAATATTTAATTAATATAAAAACATGGTTAAGTGAGTTATCACAAATCCGTTGTAGTCTAGTTGGTCAGGATATTCGGCTCTCACCCGAAAGACCCGGGTTCAAGTCCCGGCAACTGAATTTAGGTTTTAGATTGAAGGTTTTGCATGCAGCTGTCCAGCCCAATTGAGGTTCCTTAAGAACCATCTCGGCTGATTCCTTCATTGACTGAAGGCCCATCTGTGGAAAGCTTCGCTTCTCCCGCTAATTTCTTCCATCCTTAGAGCATCTCCAGCAGTAGAGGCACATTGAAGAGTCAAATATTTAAAATGGATGTTTGAATTGTGTAAAAATGGCTTTGGTTTTGGTGTGCACTTTAACAATAAAAGGCATTTTGGAGAGCCATTTTTTTATATTATTATTTTAATGTAATGCAATTATTTTGTATATAATTTAATTATGCAATTAATTATACAATTAATAGGAGTAAGTTATATAATTAGATAATTAGTTTTAAAAAACCCTCCAACAATATAATTATTATTTTTTAATTATATTTAAATTAAAAAAAAATTAAATAAGACCCGCAATATTTGAATTTTAAGCTGCTTATTTTATGTTTTTCAAGTAATTATATGTTTTTTTATAGGTATTGTATTTGAAGTTAATTAATGTTATTTATTGTCTTTGAGTGTTAATAAAATTTAGAAAAACAAAATGAACATATTAACAAATAACCAATAAGTTCAAACATAATTAATTAAAATACATTCCATTACAAATAATTGAATCAAATTAATTATAAATTAATACCCCTATTTTTTATGCTAAATATTATTATAATAATTAATTATTATTATTATTATATATAGTAATTATTATAATATAATAATAATTAGTATAAAACCCACCCACCCGCTTGTTCCCCTTCATCACAAATTAAAAAAACCCTACCTATTTTCCTCTTCTCCCTCCAGCCGCCAGCCCCTTCATCACAAATTAAAAAAACCTTACCCATCTTTCTCTTCTCCCTCCAGCCGTCGGCGACCCCCCACCCACCCACCTCCAGTCGTCTCCCACCCACCCACCGTCCACTCCTCTCCAGTCTATGGCTAAGCTTCACTTCCATCATATCTCTAAAGTCTAGACGAATATATTGGATGTCTATATAGCAAGATAGCAACCATTGAACTAGGCAATCCAGCTGCCATCAAGAGCGAAGGAGAGTCAGTCCTAGAGACAATGGTGAGCAAACTGAGGTGATTAATTCTTTTGACTTGTTGCTTTTTTTTCTTGCTTTTGATCTGTTGTTTTTTTGCTGGATTTTTGTTTTTGGGTTGGAGAGGAGAGGAAGAATCTGGAAATGGAGAGCGAGACAGTGGTGGAGATTGCAACGGTAACATTTCAACGGACATATTTTATTTTGCCTCCGCAGAATTCATCTGTAGGAATAGCTCCCGGATGCCTCCAGAAAATGAAGAAGCCATTTTGGCTCTTTCACTTGGCTCCTCTGCTGGAGATGAAATTTAACCTAAAAAAGCCAAATATTTGAATTTTTGGCTTTGGCTTTCCGGATGCCTCTGCTGCTGGAGATGCCCTTAGTGGCAAAATATGTGTAAAAACAAGTAGAATATTAAAATGATATTTTTTAAAATTTAAAATAAATAAATGTTTTAAAAATATGCTGCTAAAACAGATAGTTACCTAACGAGACATCTGCCCTGCGCTCTCGGATGTAGGGAGAATAAAAAAAATTTAAAAATTTAAAATATTAAAAAATATTTTTTTATAATGTTATAAATTTGATCAAAACAATTATTTTATTAAATAATATTAAAAAAAATAATTATAAGACAATAGTGATGATAATAATAATAATAATAATTTATTATAATAATTGGAGTGTTTATGATATTAATAATCATGACAATGGTGTTAGTAGTAAGAAACAATAACTCGTAAACTAATATCAATAATAACAAATTTTATTATAATCCAAACATTTATAATAATTATATTCATAATAATGATAATATTAATTTTGTTTTTGTCTTTTAATTTTGTGCTTTAATTATTTTCATATGTTCTTCAAATTAAATAATGTTTTTTATGTTGATAATATTATTTTAAAATATTTTTTATTAAGTCAATTTATAAAATTGTTCCAGGTTAATATATGAATATTATCTAAAGGCAAATTGATACATTGTCAATTTATAGAGTTTCTTAAATTTATTTATAAATACTAAACTATACATCTTATTCTGTCAAGAGAATTACTTGCTAAACATAAAAATTACATGAGTCGCGTAATAGAAAAGTAGTATTTTAGGCAAGATAATCTCTCTTTTCCAAAAAGTTAGAAGATTTTTCATTGATGATTTGTGCAAATTACAGTTGAATGCTAAATAATTGAATGATTCGTGGTTCGCGACAATCTAATTTTTTAAAAATTAATTAAAATTGAAAAAGATCATATCTTCATGTAATAAGTTTATAAATTACTATAAATCTATGAAATAGGATCTAGAAACTCTCAAATAATCTTGTTTTATTATTTTTCATCGAGTGTACAGTATCAGGATACTCAACACTTCACTTGTTTGGTCCCCGAGGTGTGGGGCGGGATGGTAAGGCCCTGGGGCTGCCAGCGTGGCCACCAGGGTTCGAGCCCTCCAAACCCCCTTGTAAGAGTCTGGGACAGCCCGAGGTTTTTCCTGTTCTCTGGGCTCACAAAGTGCGTTTTCCGGGCAGTGGGGTTTCCCTCGTAAGAAGCTCCACCACAAGTGGAGATATTCAAAAAAAAAAAAAAAAAAACACTTCACTTGTTTGATACTTGTCCCAAAGAAGGTGTTACAGGAGAGGCCCTTCACTTCCTTTTGCCTGGTCTCCCATGTGTGTTTGTTTTACTTATTTATTTGGCTCAGTTTCAGCTGTAATCTTCGAATCCTTCCTTTCATGCTGCAGTCTTAGTGAGAGAAATAACACTGAAAACAAATTATTATTGCCCCCCATCTCCTTTTCTCCTTGAGGGCAAGGTGATGAAATTATGGAAGTGGATGATTTTGACAATTCATTTTACAGGAAACGATATGTTTTAAGAAATACAGTATGTGGATAAAGAAAAACAAACGCCCGTGTGGATGGGATTTTGCGAGGTTGATCCATGGATTTGCTGTCAACTAGAAAGTCAAAGGAGGTTAATCTTCACTGCTCTTCAAAATCTTCCCAGCACGGCACCAGCAAGAGAATCCTAAAACAGTGAGGGAGGAAAGTGTATTGCCGGAGAGGAGACAAGCCAGGGCTCGATCATGCACAGCAGCGCTCGACCCTGCCACCTGCTGGCTGCTGCGATCGAGACAGTCAAAATCCAGCGGACAAATCAAGAACACAGTAGCTACAGGCTGAGCCGAGGATCAAGCCAATTAGATGGCTCTACCGACCTCGTCATGTCAATCCAATCCGAACCCACCATCGAGTTGATGACTAACAGATGTTAAACTATGCTTTTGCTAATCATGATTTCTCTTGCCTTTCCTCCACCTTTTCGAGATGGGATGTGATAAATCCAAGTTCAAAGCGTTACTGTTAATGGCAAAGCTATTACCTTTAATCAACATCCAAAAGCCTTCTCCACGCATCAAAATATTTCCCCATTCGCAATCAGATTCATTTTGTTATTCTTTTTGTCAATGGGATGTAATCAATCCATGTTCAGAGCATCGTTATGCTAAATCTAATTATAATCATCTGTTTTTATCTGATTCTCGATCCTCCAACCGGCCAGTTGTGGCTCTTCCATTTGGCCCATTCCCCATGCCTTCTGTTACAGAATAGGCATCAGCTAACTTCCCAGTATAACAGAGTGTTTCGGATAATATATGATAATTATTAGAGATTTATTTAATTATTAATTTTAAAATTCATAAAATCAATTGAAATTCATACAAACTAGCCCTTAATAACAAAAATAGATATCAGGCCAAGTTTAGAGTTTTCTGCTTCCCAGATGACGTGACGCCACATGAAGTTCCCCCCACCACTCCTCCTGTCAGGGTGGCATTATCAAGCCCCTCGTGAGAGGAATCCACGAGCAAGTTAATGATCAAAACCACGAGATGTAGCCAGAAAATAAAGAGCAAAAAGTTCCCCCAGTTAATATAACCTCTATTCTTTAAAAAGGGCGTGCACCTTTTTGGGGGCAGAGAGAATGTTAAAGAGCAAACAGTAGTAGTGGTGGCAAAATATTGACGAAATATCAATTTATTTTGAAATATGTATTTTTTTTAAATAAAAAAATTGACACCAAAAACCCTAAAATAAATATTTTTTTTATATCTTTTCATGTTATTTTTTTTTATAACTGGGGTGTCCGGCTAGCTTGCGCGCACCACAACTAAATCCCCGGGCTCACTGAACATCCTGCAAGTCTAATGAGCAGGTAAGGCACCGCGGTGGTGACAGACATGCCTAACAAAACTTGAACCTGGGGTGGGAGGAAGACAAATCCCCTCTCTGACCACCAGGGCAAGACCTTGTTGGCTGTTAAATATATTTTTAAAGAACACCAAACACAAGCACAACTTATTAGAGTGTTTGAGAGAGTGGTAATTTATATTTTTTTAATGCATTTTAAAAGTTTATTTATTTTTTGACTGCATTTTACGGTGAGATTCTTTATATTTTTTAGTGTTTTTTTAATAATTTAAATAACTATTATTAAAAATAAAAAAAATCATTTGATAGCATTTTAAAGCAAAAGCACATTTAAAAATCACTCTCACATGCAGAATTATCCAAACTAATGGTCAAACTTTGACCGTCAACTGAAAGACACCGTACAATATCATGCCCATCTGCAAAACTTTAATATTTTTTATTCAATAACAAAAAAAAAATATTTCCGACAAAAATATGTAAAAATCGAGGCATGCCATGTAAAACATTGAATTTAAAGTCAAAGTTTGACAATTAATATTAATAATTGAATATAGAACGCAGTGATTTTAAGGATCAATATACCAAATTAACAGTTCGTAGCCTATCTTGACACCACCGCAACAATTTAGGGGTAAAATAAAGTCATGAAACCAGCAACACAACACTCAGCGTAGTGATTACAAACGAATGAGCAAAACGACCCCAACGTATGGCTTCGTCTCTGTCTTCCACTCTTTCCAGTCCATCACTCCTTTTACTCACACGCTCCTCCTCCTCCTCCTCTGTCTCCTCCACTAAATAACCAGGCCACCATTTTTCATTTCCATTTCCACTCTCAGCTTCCACTACCAAAACCCATTTCATTTCTCTAATGTCCACAGCAACGGCTATTTTTCTCTTCTTCTTCTTCATTTCTGCAACCATAATAACGTACACTCAATGCGATGCCGTTTTATTGTCAGAGGAGATCCAAGCTTTAACGTCTTTCAAGCTCAATCTCAACGATCCACTAGGAGCGTTAGACGGTTGGGATGTATCCACGCAATTAGCTCCCTGTGACTGGCATGGCATTGTATGTTACAATAACCGAGTTCATGAGCTACGGTTACCTCGTCTCCAACTCAGTGGTCAACTCACCGACCAACTCTCTAAGCTACGCCAGTTGCGTAAGTTAAGTCTCCACTCAAACAACTTCCGCGGCTCCATCCCTTCCTCGCTCTCTCAGTGCTCTCTCTTACGAGCCGTTTACTTGCAGTCAAACTCTCTCTCCGGTAACCTTCCGTCAACCATCGTCAACCTCACTAACCTTCAATTCTTGAACGTCGCTCACAACTTCCTTAGTGGAAAAACCTCCGGTTACTTGTCAGACTCTCTCCGTTACCTCGATATCTCATCAAATTCGTTCTCCGGTGAGATACCGGGGAACTTCTCGTCGAAATCTCAGCTCCAACTCATCAATTTATCGTACAATAAATTTTCCGGTGAAGTTCCGGCGAGCATTGGTCAACTTCAAGAACTTGAGTACTTGTGGCTTGACTCTAATCAGTTATACGGTACTTTACCATCAGCAATAGCCAACTGTTCATCACTAGTTCATTTAAGCATTGAAGATAACTCGCTTAAAGGTTTGGTGCCGGCAAGTATTGGCTTAATCCCTAAACTAGAAGTGCTTTCTTTATCTCGGAATGAACTATCCGGCTCGATTCCGGCGAGAGTTGTCTGTGGAGTTTCGAGGAAGCTGAGGATTCTGAAGTTTGGAGTTAATGCATTCACGGGAATTGAACCGCCGTCAAATGAAAGTTGTTTTAGTATTCTGGAGGTTTTAGATATTCACGAGAATCACATTAACGGCGTGTTTCCGTCTTGGTTGGCTGGTTTGACTACGGTTAGAGTGGTTGATTTTTCAAGAAATTTATTTTCGGGGAGCTTGCCGAGTGGTATTGGTAATCTTTCGAGGTTAGAAGAGTTTAGAGTGGCTAATAATTCATTAACCGGTGATATTCCTAATCATATTGTAAAATGTGGTTTCTTGCAAGTTCTTGATCTTGAAGGGAATCGGTTTGGTGGTCGGATTCCTGTGTTTTTGAGTGAGTTAAGGAGGTTAAGGATGTTGTCTTTAGGAGGGAATTTGTTTTCGGGTTCGATTCCACCGAGTTTTGGAGGTCTTTTTGAGCTTGAAATGTTGAAACTGGAAGCTAATAATTTGAGTGGAAATGTGCCCGAGGAGATAATGAGGTTGACAAATTTGAGCACTTTGGATTTGAGTTTTAATAAGTTTTATGGTGAGATTCCTTACAATATAGGGGACTTGAAGGGTTTGATGGTTTTGAACTTGAGTGCTTGTGGGTTTTCAGGGAGGATTCCGGCTAGTATTGGGAGTTTGCTGAAGCTGACAACTCTGGATTTGAGTAAGCAAAATTTGTCTGGTGAGTTGCCGATAGAGATATTTGGTTTGCCAAGTTTGCAAGCTGTTGCTTTGGAAGAGAACAAGTTATCTGGGGCTGTTCCCGAAGGTTTCAGCAGCTTAGTTAGTCTACAGTATCTGAATCTCACATCTAATTCCTTCACTGGTGAGGTTCCGGTGAATTATGGATTTCTCGTGTCATTGGCTGTTCTTTCACTGTCTCGGAATTATATTTCGGGTATGATCCCAGCCGAGCTTTGTAATTGCTCAAGTCTTGAAGTGCTTGAACTGCGTTCTAATCATCTGAGGGGCAGCATTCCAGGTGATATCTCTCGCTTGTCACTTTTGAAGAAGCTTGATTTGGGCGAGAATGCCTTAACTGGTGAAATCCCGGCGAATATTTATAGATGCTCCCCTTTGATTTCTCTTTCGTTGGATGCTAATCATCTTTCAGGCCATATACCAGAGTCATTGTCGAAGCTATCGAACCTCACAGTTCTGAATCTTTCCTCCAATAGCTTGAATGGGACTATTCCAGCAAATCTTTCCTACATTCCAAGCTTGAGATACTTAAATTTATCAAGGAACAATCTCGAAGGAGAGATTCCAAAGTTGCTAGGTTCCCGGTTCAATGATCCTTCTGTGTTTGCTGTGAACGGGAAATTATGTGGCAGTCCAGTGGATAGAGAATGTGCAGGTGTTAAGAACAGGAAGAGGAAGAAGTTGTTTCTATTCATTGGCGTGCCCATAGCTGCAACTGTCCTTTTAGCATTGTGCTGCTGTGCATACATTTACAGTCTCTTACGGTGGCGCAGTAGGCTTAAAGATGGGGTGACCGGTGAGAAGAAGCGGAGCCCGGCCCGTGCAAGCTCAGGGGCGGACAGAAGTCGTGGCAGCGGAGAAAACGGAGGGCCAAAACTTGTCATGTTCAATAACAAGATAACATATGCGGAGACATTGGAGGCAACTAGACAGTTTGACGAGGACAATGTGTTGAGCAGGGGAAGATATGGGCTTGTGTTCAAGGCTTCATATCAAGATGGAATGGTGCTCTCGGTCCGGCGCCTCCCAGATGCATCGATCGGTGCAGGAAACTTTCGCAAAGAAGCAGAATCATTAGGCAAGTTGAAACATAGAAACCTAACAGTTTTACGCGGCTACTATGCAGGACCACCTGATGTGAGGCTACTCGTCTATGATTACATGCCAAATGGAAACCTTGCCACTCTCCTTCAAGAAGCCTCCCACCAAGACGGGCATGTTCTGAACTGGCCAATGCGCCACCTGATTGCTGTCGGCATTGCTCGGGGGCTAGCTTTCTTGCATTCCCTCTCAATGATTCACGGTGACGTCAAGCCACAAAATGTCCTTTTCGATGCTGATTTTGAAGCCCATTTGTCTGAATTCGGGCTCGATAAATTAACCATAGCAACACCAGCAGAAGCTTCCTCATCTTCCACCCCGATGGGTTCACTAGGCTATTTATCACCGGAAGTAGCATTAACAGGACAACCGACAAAAGAGGCTGATGTGTACAGTTTTGGCATTGTATTGTTAGAGATTCTAACAGGAAGGAAACCAGTTATGTTCACACAAGACGAAGACATTGTCAAGTGGGTGAAAAAGCAGTTGCAAAGAGGCCAAATATCAGAACTACTTGAACCCGGATTGCTTGAGTTAGACCCGGAATCATCAGAATGGGAAGAGTTCTTGCTAGGAATCAAAGTTGGTCTTCTTTGCACAGCACCTGATCCACTTGATAGACCATCAATGGCTGATATTGTTTTCATGCTTGAAGGTTGCAGGGCTGGACCGGATATTCCATCCTCACTACCTTCTCCAGTTTGAAGAAACATTTTCTTTTCCCTTTGTATTTTACTGCAAAAAGAAGCCATTCTTGATATTTTTTTCCCCTTGCTATCACTTTATTTTTTTTTTCATTTTCATGTTATAATTAGTGTGATGTAATTCATTTTTATCACCATCGATCCAAGAAAGGGTGGCTTTATTAATTCTCTCACAGTATTTATTGTTCCTTGATTTCCTCCAATTTGTATAGCTTTGACCCCACGACGCCGTTGAAGAAAACTTGTTAACTCTATAGAGTATGTGTGGTCTTATCAACAGTTCGGTGTGCTGTCTGGTAAATATTATATATACATATATAATTAAATTATTTAATAAGGAGATGTTTACCTGTACTATTAATAAGATAATTAAAATTACATTTAAATCGAACAATTTTCTTAAACTAAACATTTAGAAAAAACTACTAAACCATTATATTTTTTTAGTAAATAGAAATACTAAATAATTTAACGAAGATCCATATAAATTCATCTATGATATGATTAAAATAAAATAATTTTAAATATTTAAAGTTATTATTATCTTTTAAATAAACCAGATATTATTTGATCTAAATATATATTTTTTCATGCATTTTGAAGTGAAGACTATAATTCTTAACTGATTTAATAAAAATAAACTTACATCTTAATAAACCAATTATTTAAAATCCTAATCAAATATTATTTTGATACTTTATTTGGAATACAAATTAGGAAAAACAACAACTAAAAGTCTCTAATTCTATTCAATTTAATGGTTAAAAACTCAAAAGATCCATTTCCGTGATTCCACGTGGGAGGACCCATAACCCTGATTCCCGCCAGAACCTGATGACACGTGGTGAGCACAGGGCTGAGGGGAAAGTAGCCGTTAATTATAGAGACAGGTAACACTCAGGTGTCTTTATCGGAAACTGAAGGCGTCAGGATCTGTGAAAATGTCTCCCTGGCAGAGTTTTTAAAAAGGCATGATAATTAGCCAGTCAGATATTTAAAGCCGTTGCCACGTTGGATTTACCAGCACGTGGTCCCCGACTGACTTAAGGTGATTAAATTCAGACATGGTCCTTCAACTTATGAAGTTACATTATGACCGTGTACTCCTAATAGTGACCGGTTTCAGAGAGAAACCAATCCCCACCGTCCATCAGTAGGGGAGAAAAGGATCACTGTTTACCTGAGGACTTGTCATTGTCAAATTGTACTTCAAAAATTTTTCCCATCCCTTCTTTCATCTCTAAATTTTACAGCGTTCGATACAAAAATGCTTGCCATGGTTGTGCTACTCCATAGCAGAGCTGCAAAAAAGGTTCTGACACTTGATAATGAACCTCTCAAGAAAATTCAACTCCATTATCATCATAGTGCGCTTTCTCTCATGTGAATTTAGAGCGGGGCCTAGATTCTCTTGGAAGGTGATATTTTTGTTTGTAAGCGGTAACATAAACGATCGACAGGTATAAACGATCATAAAGATTTTATTAATTGCCACTGCCTTATAGCTTGCGCACACTTCAAGTGAATGTTTAATATTAATAAGCCACCTCATTCATTCGGGCTCTCTGCTCAAGCTTCGAGCAGATTTAGATAGCCCAAATCCCCCACATTTATTTATCCATTCTATTTACGCTAGAACATTGCTTCATCATATTATTTTTTCTTAAAATAATAATTTTTTAAAATTTATTTTCAATATTAGCTTGTTAGAATAATAAAAAAAACTAAAAAATAATAACTTAAAACTAAAAACCTTTTAAAATATAGTTGACCATAATATCAACCACCACTAAAACCCCGATCAGGTTTAAGCCACTACAAATTAACTTCTCAAATTGACTTGACAAATTAACTTCTCAAATTGACTTGACAAATTAACTCACAACCCGAACACCCCCATACATCTAGCTTGAATTTATTTTTATTTTTAATTCTAATTTTTTAATGTTATTTTAAGAATACCATTTTGAATTACTGAAAATTAATTTGCCAAACCGAAGTCTTTGACAAGGTCATAAGCTGGCTTCGATATTTTTGGACAAATGCAAATGCAAATGAGGACCCCTTCACCGCTCATAATTATCCCTTTCCCTAGTGATTCATGTTGAGAAATTAACAGTTCGTACCTCTTTCATGTTTGTGGCAGACCCCCCTTTCAAGGGCTGAGGCAGCCGTGAACTGTTTGATGAACATTTTGAAAGTTTCAATTTCCTGAAACCATATTCACCTCAAGTACTATTCAACATATAAACCCGCATACAGTACATTTCTTGTACAAGAGTACATCAGATATACACGTACAGAGTAGAGTATTTTTTGTGAGATGTTAATATGTATTTGCGATGGAGACAAGGAACCTTCCCATATGAATTATACACAAATGACTGGAAAACTCCAGTGATAATTTTCTAAGCAAACGTGAGACCTTCAGGGAGAGATTCATTTTCAGGTTTAGGTGAAATATACCTCCGACAAGCATAGAGCATAGCTGAATGGAACCCGGTTGGGTTGTCTATAAATACAAAGTGCCCACCCTGTTGTTTGGCAAAAAAAAATAAAAAATCAGTCAGCACTGAATCCAATTTTTATCAGAGTTTTTTTTATCATACTAATTGAGAAAATTTGAGACCTGCGGGACCCGAATGATTTCACATGGGACCTTCATACGCTGGCGAGCTTCTTGGGCACCTTGATAGTTCATCCAATCTTCAAAGCCATAAATGAAAGTGGTTGGCACTTTCCATTCTGATGCACTGCACATGAAACATGGGTGTGTTTAGTAACTTCTTCTGTTGGACTTTATTTGGCACTTTATTTCATGTTCAAAGAGCAAATACATGCATCCTATTTCGCAATGCAGGCCTCCTATGCATCATTTATGATGACCGTCCTAATTCAAAGGATGTTTAGAGCTGGAAACTAGATGTATGCCAGAATAGTGATTTCCCTAGGACTGCTAGCTTATATTCAAAACTAAGTTTTAGATTCATTTTAGAAGATACTCATATTTCATTTGCAAAGAGGAAGACACAAAGTTTCTGAATAAAACCCATCACCACCATCTAACTCACTTGCTCTTCTTTACCATGTGTGGGTGTTCCAGCATCCTTTTGATCTATCAAATGCGGATGCATGCCATTTCACAGATGAAAGAACGTTTTAGTCTCAGCAGAATGGCCTTTTGTAAGAAGCTCATTTCTTCACCCTACACAGTACACAAGCAAGCAATCTGATATTCTGTACAGAGCCTTCTAGGCCATTATAGTTCCTAGTTCCATGATAATCAAATAACCTAAATAACAGATTAGATGCAAACAACAGCATACCCTTCATGCACCTAAAACACTCACGACTCAGACACTGACAGTTTTTCCAACCATGGACACAGATGCAGCAACAGGTTCCAGTTTCACACATGTGAGCAGCAAATATTTGGTTGACGCGTGCTGTCAAATTTGATTCACATAAGGAAGGTATTTGAGCACACTAGAGGAGCGAAAAAGGATAAAAATAAGTGGGATTATCAGACCTCTGTATAAGGGGCATCCGAGCAAATGCTCCAAATGAAAATATGTATTTCAAGCAAAGCTCTCCACTAGCTTTGGCAGCTAAAGTATGATACACATAATCTGCAGTTAAAAGAGCAAGCATTAGATACCTACTAATGAATGCACAATGCCAAAAGATGGTATTCCACGCTACCTGATAGCAATTTGGACTCCTCCTCAGTCAAAACTTCTCCAGTTGAATATGCACCAAATCTAGCAGTTGTGTAGCGGTTTACAAGATCTGGACCCCAAGGACCCAAACCTCTGCATAAAAGGATTGATCAGGACTGTCAGAAACAGAAAGGTAAAGCAAACTTGATGCATCGACTATACTATACTGATACTATGAACAAAGTGCTCCATGGGTGAATGGTGGGATCCAGATGCCACTAATGGAATATTATAACAAAAGGGGCTAGAGGAGGGGGGAAAGACCTCTACAAAAGGTATTACAATTGATAATAGAATCCTATATGATACATTGAAAATCTTTTTGGTTGTAAGCATCTAAAGACCTCAAACTAGTACTATTTAATCAGCAACAAAACAAAATGTTGATCTCACTTCCGGATTTTGACACATGAATTAGCTGATGCTGCCATTGACCAACTATATGGAGAAGAATAACTTAATGATGTAGGCTACGCACATGTATGGTTATGCATGGCAATCTAAAATGATTGTTTTAAGGAAATGTTCAAGGACACTCGGACTAGGGGAAAGGAAACATACCTAACAACCTTCTGAGGAGTGAAATTAGATTCCCATAGGTGATTTAAAACAGCTCCTTTCCAAGTTTCCCTGAATTTGGCGAGCCACTCAGACTTGGATTCCGATTCTGATGAAAATCCAGCAGGTCCGACTAAAATCAAGTGCTGAACATGCTCAGGATGCTATAACAAAGATACACAAACAATCATCAGAAAAGAAAAAAATGCAATCATATGATCCTCAAAATACCAACAACCAAGCCAAAGCAAATCACCTTGAGTGCATATTTAGCTGCAACGTACCCTCCAAAAGAATGCCCGAGTAATATAAAGCTACCAAGGTTCTTTGCTTTTCGCCATTCCTCAAAGGAGTCAATGAACCACGCCTCAGTTTCTACATTACCAAACTTAACATGCATAATTCGTTTCCAGGCACACAAAGCATTTTCCAAAATACTAACACATAAAATCCTCTGGAGAAATGTACGACTAATTAACCTTCAGTGCTTTTGCAGGTAAAGTCAGGTCTACTTGATCCACCCCAACTGTACACAAAATTAACCGGTAAGTTAGCAGAGAGCTGGGGAGTAAAAGAAGAAAACGATTAATGTTAACTAAGAGATGATACACGCTTAATTACCCAAGCTGATCAATGGCAATGACCTTAAAACGATTAGCAAGAGCGTCAAAATTCCTGAAGAAGAAACCTTGAGATGCAGCATATCCATGGACCATTACAAGCGTGGGAGAATCCTCTTTACTTTGAAACGTCGCCGTATTAATGAACCTAGGCTCGTCACTCGTAGATCGAAACCACCGTATTTTCGACCCCGGTGGACCCGAACCAATATTCACTTGCTCCACCACATACGGCGTCCTAAAATCCCCAAGTTACACAGCAAATTAGGGTTTCGCTTCGCTCGACTACGAAGAAAGAGATAAGGAATCGGGGAATTGCTTACTTGACTAGAGAGAGAAGGCGTTTTTCAGCGGCAATGATGTGATCGACGGAGGTGGGGATCCAACGGAGAATAGAAGGCCACAAAGATCTTGTTTTTGCCCATGAAGACGACGACGACGTCGTGGTGGGAGCGGAAGCAGAGGATCCTAGCTCTTCGGCCATTCTAGATTGAGGTTGAGACGCGTGAGCGAAACAAGTTCATAAAAAATTATCTGGAAATAATCAAGGACGAAAAATGCTTCATCAAATTTGTGATTACATATATAGAGTTAATTGTAGATAACGGTACAGGACTGCGTGGCCTGTAAGGTTGAGAAGTCATTAGAGATTCAAGAAGACAGGTTTTATGCTGGTTCCACTTTTAGTCCAAAATTGAGGATGACTTTTTGGGCTTAAACAAGGTACTTGGAAACAGCCTGGGAAACAGAGCGCGTGTAAGAAGCGTCCATCCACAATTTCACATATAGTTACGCGAGCAGTAGGCCGGTGTTTTATAGAATTAATGATTGAAATATTTTTATTATTATTTAATATTGTTATATTATTTGAACGCAATAAAAAAATTAATTTTCAAAAAGACTTTTAAAATGATCATTTTTTCTTCTTCTTTATATTGATTTTTTAATATTATAATGCTATTTTAAAAATAATAATAATAATGTATTTCTAAAAAAATAAAATACAACTACATCCAAACAATCCTCTATATTTGGACTAGCATTGAACTCGTTTTTTTTAATCAAAATTATTATTATTTTATTTCAAATTAATTATTTTAGTATTTTTAATTTTTGTTTGTATTAATATTAAAATTTTAAAACATAAAAAATATTATTTTAATATATATAAAAATATATACTTTAAAAATAACCCAGTTTTATTTTTCAATTAAAACAGAGAGAAAACCTTCATTCAATTTCTCTGTTTCCCTCGTCATCTGAATATTAGAAGGAGCTAAACTCTAGTTAGCAAAAACTGAATTCAAATAACTGTTTGAATTAAATTAAATTAAAGGCTATATTGCTCCAAACAGTAATTAATTACTGGTAATCAACTCCTACTGAAACAGTGACGGGTTCAGACTTATTGCCATTCAAGGGCTAAGGAGGGGCCAATTCATACAACTTGTTTAAGAAATTACAAGATGGGTTGCTTTAAGACATTGAAAACGAGCATGGCCGCCGCACACTCCCCCCGACGTCATCGTTGACATTTTACGAGTACAGCTCCCTTCTTAATGCCACAGCCACCGTAGCCCACAGACAACTAATCCCAATTTTAGTAGAAACCATATTTCAAGTGCATCGTTCATCATTCCATTCAGTTTACACATCAGCCACTGAGACACCCAAAGATGGATGGCAAGGTCAATCAGGTTCTTTCTCCACGGAGTGGGAAAGTGCATAATCAAGGAACTTCGGCAAAAATAATCCGGCTATCCTCCCTAGCTAATAACTAATTCTACATTTTATCATATACGCGATGGCACTTAATCAAATCTTTTGGTAAAAAAACACCTCTTACAAGAATTTTTCAGCACAAAACAATTCAGCTCCACTAACATACATATATAAATCACAACGGCATACAAACACCAAATAGAGGAACTCTTTACTCAGCTCTCGATTGACCAGCTCGGGAGGAAAGAATGATACCAACAATGAGACCGTAGAGGGCAAGTGCTTCAGCAAAGATGAGAATGAGGATCATCCCAACAAAAAGCTTTGGCTGCTGGGCATTAGCCCTGCAAAATACAAGCCAGCATTAAAGTGGAACTTTCAACAAAAAACTGAAAGCCATTAACCCATAGGGCAAAACAACCAAATAAAACACCACCGCCCATCTATACAGCATGTATCAACCTTGAAACACAGAAGACTAATCAAGGTGCCCCGCATCAATTTATAGGTATAAAGTATACCACAAACTTCCATTATTGAACCTAACTAAGCAATGCAGAAACTTTGAGTTGTCCACACCAAAAGGAAGAAGATAAAATTATTACAATCAAATACCTGCTTCTCACCAAGCTCTAAGCATCAGGACCCAACAGCAAACCCCATACATCTAAGCTTATATTTTCAAATATCTTCACAAATGCAGACCAACAATAAACCACTTGTAGAACACAACCTTAAATATTTTAGCTAACAAGAATTCTAAGCATTGTCTAGAAAACTTTAGCTTGCATTTATTTTAGTGACTGCGTCTTCTATCTAATTTTTGTTTGGATGGCTTTTCATATATGACAATATTTGGGGCTCCTCCAATCATTAATTTTCACGGTCTCTATTTGTTACTTTTACATAAGCTGATGCTTCTGTTTACAGAAGCTTAAAGCTGATTAAAATTTGATTTAAACAACCTTTGATAACATTTGATTAAGCTAAGCTCCTCAAATAACAAAGCAGCCAAAACATTCTTTTAGGCTTACATAGACAAGAAAACTCGTACATGGACGTTAAAAAACCAGTAACATCTACATTTTCCACGTAGCACGGTCTCATTCAATTAAATCAAGTCAAGCAGGCAAAAAAAAAAAAAATATTGCAATCAGATATCAAGGCAATTAAGTGATTTACCTAACACCAGCATCACCAACGATGCCGATAGCCATACCAGCAGAGAGACCAGCGAGGCCACAAGCAAGGCCAGAAGAGAGATGAGCATATCCATCAAACAGATAATAGGATTTTGCCTTAGGGTTAATACCGGTACTGATAATCACAGCAATAATCAGACCGTATATACCCAAAACTCCAGCCATAACAACCGGAACTATGGATTTCATGACGAGTTCTGGTCGCATCACACCCATCGATGCAACGCCAACTCCACTCTTCGCGGTACCGTACGCAGCTCCCATGCCTGTACAACCACCCAATCAAAACACCAGACCCACATCATCATCACTAAAAAAAACCAATTAGTCTAAATATTCGTAGATCTAGATCAAAAAAGATATTGAGAATTAGAATTTGCTTTCAAAAGAAAATGAGATTAAAATTATTGGATTACAGGAGAAAACGAGGGCGGCGGCCGCGCCGAGGAATCCGAAGAACGGAGCGGTTTCATCGCCACTGAATGCCGAAGCCATTTGTTTCTGGATTTTGACGCGAACGGAAATGATGATTAAATCTGAGAACTGTTTGTGGCTTTTTTTAATAATAATAAAAAAAAGTGGACAAAGAGCGCGCTTCTTGGCGATGCTTCCCGATTAACAGATTTTTAGAGCCCAGGAAGTCATTGAGCTCGTAAGCCAGCCCGGATAAATATATAGAAAAGAGAAACTGGGCTGCGGGGCCGAATTTTGGTTGGTAAAAAATAAAATTTTAACTTGGATTAAAGCAAGATATTTATTTTATTTAAATCAAAACTTATTTCTAATAAAAAAAAATTATGTTATTTCTCTAAGCAACATTGTTATGTAGAAATTCTTGTGTAAATTGATATGTCAAATTATAAAAAAATTGTATCTCATTTTTCTAACTTCCTAATTTTCGAGTCACGGTTTGTTTTATTTCATGAACAATCTAAGAAATCATTAATTCATATTTGGAAAGTTTTTTTCTTCTCAAAACTAGTTTTTGGAAGAAAAAAGGAGTTAGAATCGGCATGCTCAATTAATAAACCTTTAAAACTTTGATCAAATTTAAAAGAAACAACCTTTGTCAGTCGCTAATTTTATCCAAGATTTGCAAATGTCACGTCTAACAACATTGTTACAAAACCCGACACCAGTTGACAGGTCAATCCATTGACCTCACATTCTGAGACTAGCTATGGAGTCGACATGTGAATCCACTAACCCAACATTATGAGACTAACCATGGCCAGGTCTATCAAAAAGAGAGTTAACTACGATCAACTTATAATCAGGTCAACCCAATTAAAAACAAGGTGAAAGCTCATTAAACTTTTTTCTAAGAAAAAACTTGTAACGGCATAGCTGTGCATTGACCCTATCCAACCAAGATTGACTTGCCCAATCCATGATCCAAGCCTTAGCCAGGTCATGGGTCAAGCTAGATTTTAAAACTATGCTTGCTAGTAGCCGGACCCATAATCCAACTGTCATAAAGTGATAAATTTACACTAGTGAATAGCAAATGTGATGTGCATTGCACGGTCGGTTATGCTTCCTGACCGTAGCCTACTAGTAGTCAAACCGCATATCCAACTATCACAGGACATCATATAAACAAGCAAAGCTTTGAAACTCCTATAGTGAATATCATATTCTTATTCTATAGTTTTCCCGACAAACAAATCCTAGGCATGTTGAGGACAGGATACAAAAACATACGAGCATGTTCTGCGCATATCAAAATGACTTGCCACAGTTATTCTTTCATGATACAGTACATCCGGAATGAAAACGTTCGCCAATGGAAAGACATCAAGGATGAATCACAATTGAGTCGCTAATTCATGAATGGGCAAAAAATGACAGCACAAGCATTGGCAAACCACCAAATACTTCATTTAAGCTGAAACTTCCCAGGTCGTTTCAGGTCCATAAAGTAACCACAAGTCAGTCACCTATCATTTTTTTGTGAAATTTTACTGCAGGAAAAAAACCTGGAAAATTGTAATGCAAAAAACCTTCTTCTTTCCATAAAGAGATCTGAATGAATCAATATCATCAAGGGACTTCTGTTCCCTCCCTAATTCTGAAATCGACCAGTGATTATCAGAGGACAGATCAAATAAAATGCCAGACAACTATCAGTGACATATGTGTGAAGTGCCAAACTGAACAGCATATCATGATAGAGACAAGCACAGCTTAAAGCATTATTATATTCTTTTGGCTAACCAGGGGCAGGATTTTCTCACTACTGCTTACACAAACTCAAAGTAACTCGCCTTTTTGGAATTGAACCACAGCTTCAGTAGTTCCAGGCCACTGATATTTAGCACACCAGACTGCCATGTTGCATTGCATCCAGTTACTATAGTTTATTAGGAGAAATTGAATGGCTTGTACAAGAAAAGGGCATACCTCGCATCAGCAAGTCTTTCACTGTACATTTCCCAACCTGGCAACAGAAAATGTAAACAGTAAGATAATAGCCAAAAGACAAGCAAAGATTAAATAGACTCGTCGCTTTGAGGTACAGAGAATGTGACAAAGTTACACACAGTGCAATCATTTCAATTAAACAAATTTGAAAACTCCACACGTGTTGAGTCAGTCGATCACTTAAACAAAGACCTGTTTTGATTTTCAAATGCCATTCAAATATCGCCTTGCATTGTTTGATGTATCAAGCCGGGATTTAAGGTAATGGAAGTTCAACTCCATGCACATTGATACTATGTTGATGTACATCAACAAATGCAAAAGCATACCCACAGAGAGGGCAAACAGACAGGGCAGAGCCCAGAAAGGCTCCCATAAACTCAGAATTGCTCCTTGAATAAAATTTTGGAGAACAGAAAAATTAGTAACAATGACTTGAAAAATCAGTGAAGCACTTAAGCACTTCTTGGAGTAAGAGAGAAATATTCTGTATGTTTGTCAATTGTCATGACTGAAACAATCCTAGACTGTACACGGAAAACAAGAAAATGTCAGGAATAAGTAATGTCTCCTCTATGCCAATCCCTATATTAAAAAAGTTGGGCATCAACTCCACATCTCAGAATACATTATTGACGTGATAAACCAATTTCAAGAAGCAATCTGATTCAAAATGTGCTGATGCTCACGATCCAGATAATAAAAGCTACAGCAATTGTCAAGCTCCTTCGGTCCTTTGAGTAGCACTTCAGTCCAATCTGAAGACATTTGCAACAATACTAGATATCAAACAATCTTCTCTGGGGCCTTGTGGTTTCAACAGGCAAACTGTCCCCTCCCTTCCATGGCACTTTCAAAATCTTTGACAGCATCTTGGCACTTCAAATCAAGCATTTACACAGGTGCCAAGCCATGAACTCCACGGCTACCATCTTATACTGTGGACCACGATGGAACAGAAATGGATGGACTTTCTGTAAATGTCACACAGAAGCACACCCAAAAACACGCAAGTCAATCCTGGGACCATCAAGGTTCAACAGCTGGCTTCATTGCCATGTGGTTCTCAATTAATTTGTCCACAAAGGCACGGATCTGCACATTAAAAGCATCTAAAGATTATTGAGTTTCACAGAGATGACAAATATTGAAAATAATACCAAGATCATCAGAGGAAAAACACACTCATGGCAAGATGATACTAACACGAACAAGGTTTCTTAGACGTCACACAAAGTAAGAACAATCAAAATAAGTGCTGCACTAAATGCTACATCATGCTATTGGAGTGAGTACCTTATTCTTGCGCTTGAAATCAAGAAACTCGGAGACAGCCATAACTTTTTCTGCATCTGTAGCCTTCTCCATGACCTGAAGATAATTAACATACATGCAAGACAGTGGCGGAAAAACAATCACGAGATCTTGGATAACCAAATAGTACACATTTATAGCACAAGAATGATTAGTAGAGAAGCTCATGGAAAATGTACAAACCTTGGTAGCACTTTTCTTCATTATTGATTTGTATCCCTCCTTGTCAATTTTCCTTGCCTTATAGACAGGCATGAGCAATGATGAAACAAAGTCAACAACAGCCTGTTTAATACGATCAGCACCTCGAGAATGATGTTTTGATGGTTCCTTGTTTATAGTATCCTGTGAAATGGAGCTCTCATTTGCTCTTCCATCATGCTTCCTTGTGGGTGGTCTGGAACTCGTATTTGAATCCTCTTCATCTTTTATTCGCATAGCGCGGTTGAAAAAATCTGAATCAGCTGCTGCTGCTTGGCATTGCCATCTCTCAATAGCATGATAGTCCTTTATCCCCGCACTACCAGTAGTATCCACCCATGCTTTTGTAAAAAGACTACTGTCCACTGCTGCACTTTCTCCAGACTGCTCTCTAAAATTCATATGGCAAGCAATCTCATTTGAATGGCTCCGCTGAGATAAGTTGTCACCTGACATTCTTGAACTGTCAAAGTTGGCACAGGCAGCAGAGAAATCAACAGACCAGTCCCTAACCCGGCAGTTTCTAGAGTCAATTTCTGATATACAGTCTTGTTTCCCAAGAATGCCACCAGACCATTTTCTTCTAAGATCATATTCATCCATTTGTGCGTATTGTTCCCGTCTAGCAAACTTGTGAAATGAAGGTATCTTAGGCAGCTGCACCAATGTGCTGCACTTGGCTTCTGATGATGCATATGCCTGTGTAATGAGCTACCACCACTTAATTTCTTCATAATGGTAATCACAGCGGGATAAGAAAAGAAGTAGCTAAAAAGTAAAGGAACGACCTAGTCTATGTACAATCAAGGTACAAATCAGTATCCTTGATCATATGTATGTCACTTTTTACTATGGATTCCACATAATTAAAGCACACCAACCCATTATACATCTATCAGAGGAAGGGGCAAAAGAAAAGGAAAAAATCAAGATGCAATTTTGACTCCCCAAAAGATTTTCCACACTTAAGACTAAAATCCACAAAAGTTAAGGTTGCTTTGTTAAAATCATAGCCAGGGAGTGGACATGTGTAAAATGTCCCAGGTCGACAACAAAACTGATTTGCAAAATTTCATGGGAATGAGGAAACTTTAGAGAATCATAATTCATGGGGAATAAAAAGAAACAAACCTGGGCAGCTGCTCGAGCAGCAGCACGAGCTGCCTCCGCTGCAGCTAAGGCAGCCTGTTCTTCTTCAGAGATGGCAGTGTTACCCTCATCTACCTCAGTATACAGTCTGCTTGAGTCTTTCAGAGTTTCCTGCTTGCTGCTTGCTTTCTTTGTGTTTGGGTTTGATGGCAAGGAGCCTCTAGTTGGTGCAGAAACCTGCAAATTGCCTCTGGTCTCCAAAGCACTGTGATGGGTGCGCAATGGTGGTTTTCCAGAGGTTGAGTTGCTGAAATATTTTCTCTTTGAAGAATCCAATAAAGCTGCATGCCTTGAAAACTTAGCACCGCCATTTGAAGCTTTCTCCCTGCGGAAGACTTCAAGCCACACACTAACCAGCTGGCTAGCTATCGCACGTATATCACGACTTGTGTGCACACAAACTTTTTCTTTCACTGTTTTTCCTATGCCTGTTCGAACAAATTAAAATTTCAACAATTAAATATTTTCTATTCAAGACTTCTGGTATCTGATCTTTTCTATAAGCCCATCAAACATCTGCTATAAGATAAGCACTTCATATTCAATGAGCAGATATGCTCAAGTTGCATTGCATGTAGAACAAACACAATACCTGACAAACGCACAGCAAGTAAATCAGTTGAAACAAGCACAAGAAGACGAACGCAATGACGCAAGAGTTGAGTCCCGTCCTTCCCCATTGAATCCTGCCATGAAGTGAATAAATATATGGTTATAATTTTTTTTATGCATCTGACAATTATTAAATGACACTAGCAGCTTGAGAGTTTTGAAATAATTTGGATAACCCTAACAATCTATATTCCTGCCATGAAGTGAATAAATCCATATGGTTATAATTTTTTTAAACTGCATCTGACAATTATTAAATGACACTAGCAGCTTGAGAATTTTGAAGTAATTTGGATAACCCTAACAATCTATATTCCTAGTAGGGTAGCATGCTGTGAAATGAACCTACCAGAATCCACGAGTTGAGCATAGCGAGCCCTTTCTTGGTCCCAGCAAAGGACTTCAAAGTTCCGACAGGAAGATTTAGTAGCTTTTTGGCCAGAAGCAAACGTCCTGCAGTGGTTTTTGCACTAAAGAACATGTCTCGTAGTAAAGCTTCCCTGGTTAAAAGACGGGCCCGGTCCAGAGAATTCTTATACAATACATTGGACAGCTCAACTGCCTCAAGTCTCTTTGTTATGTCTCTGACTTCATCCCGCTCAACCTCTGAGTGTCTCTGTGCCCCCTCCATTGCCTCTACTTCTGCTGTATAATCAGTTCCCATACTCAGTATGTCAATTATACGCACGGCCTCCCGGAGCCCACTCATCATAGCACCACCAACCGTGTCTGGATGCTCCTTGCAGGTGGCTTCACCCGCAAAAAAAACACAGTTCTCAACAGGCCTGCCTAATATATCATAGTCTTCTCCAGATGATCCAATGGCAACATAGGAATAAGCACCATAGCTGAAAGGATCCCTGCCCCAATCAGTCACCACAGATGCAACTGGATCAGGTACCAAAGACTCCCCAAAAAGTTTTCGAAGAACCATTAGTGCATGACTTACATGATCAGATGAGCTCATTCTTTGGCCATTGATCGCTGCCTTGCCAGCTACCAGGGCTATAAGAACAGGAGCCCCAACAGTTTTCTTGACATTCCAAAACATAAAACAATGACCCCTCTGATCAGTTTCCTCAGCAGTCGCACCAAAGTAATCCACAGAATCATCCCAGAAGACAAATGGAAATTCAAGGACCACTTTATTAAGAACTCCAAAGCCAAGTCGCTGAATGGAAGAACGTTTCCATTGGGGTAATGGAGGGGAAAATTTGATGGTTTCTGCTTTAAGGCACCCAAGAGGGACAGTAATCAGCACAGCATCTCCCAAAAACTCACTGCCATTCGAGGTGCAGACTTTGACTTTACTCCGATGACTTTTGTTTTCTCCAGCATCTTTAATGCCATATGAAATATCTGTGGCTACATGGTTCAAGTGAATGTGAAGCCCTTCCCCAAGAGACTCAACAACATTACTGTAACCTCCTTTTATCATGCAATGAGCTCCGCCAAATCCTCCATAAACATCATCTTGATTCCAGTAAGGAAGAGAAACTTCCTTGAGAGAAGCAGCACAGCCATACTCTAAATGAGCAAAATGCCAATCCATAACCCTCCTCTCAAGGGGACTCAGAATCTCCTCTTTACAGCTCCTCTCTTGAGCTCCACCATCAACACTGCAAGTTTTGGAATCATATAAAGTATTTACAGCAGTTCCTGATTCAGTTTCATCAATATTGGGTCCAGGATGAGCCATGCGACGAGTCTTCAATGCATAGTCTAAACCATCCTCCAGAGACATTTTCATGGCATGCTGCCCCTTCTGAGCAATAACCAATACCATGTCATCAAGAAGACTGTTGTATTCGGATTCCAATTCTTCATCCAGATCTGTAGGAACTTTTTCTCCAGTCACAACATCATAAAGAGGACAATCACTATTTAGCAGAGTCAGCTCAAGGCCCAGCTGAGCACAAATCAATGAGGAAGGGTCTGGTCTTCTTTCAGTAGTCACATCAGCCTCAACTCCAGTTATAATACTAGCTCCAAGATCTACAGGGACCGAAAGAGATGAGCGATCTGTATAAACACGACCACCTATTCTATTTCGACCCTCAAGTATAATGGCAGAAAA
The DNA here is from genome assembly GCA_027405865.1 of Salix purpurea. NCBI lineage: Eukaryota > Viridiplantae > Streptophyta > Magnoliopsida > Malpighiales > Salicaceae > Salix > Salix purpurea. Next base: position 1,458,180 of record CM050329.1, on the reverse strand, counting down.
ACCCTGGCGTTGCAAGTGACGTGCAGCAGATAGGCCAGCAGGACCAGCTCCAATGACAATTATTTTCTTTCTTTCTTCAGAATCACACGCCAATTTATGACTCTCTCCTATATTGGTACAAGAGTTAGATTTAACACTTTGCAAGTCATCCCTTAACTCTGGGGTTATGGAAGTGACCATCCTGCCATCCAGCATTGTGCAAGATGGATCAGTACTCAAAGGATCCAAGCTGGACAGTCCATTAGGTAACTTTGAATTGCTAACACTATTTTCCTGAATACCAGCAGCTGGCAATCCCTCATATTCCATGACATTGGGTAAATCTGGTGTCATTGGAGTAACAAGCTCCCCACTTTTCAAAGCTCTTGATGCCAGGTCTTGATTATCCACTGCAACTCCATTCTTTGGCTCCAAGGAATTTTCAGAACTTTTAACCTGACCAAGGATAAAGGAGACCCCATCCTCTAAATCAGTTACTGAAGCTCCAGGATTTCCCTCAAAAGCTTTTTCTTCAACAAGTTTATAATTGTGATTGGTACTCGGTTCTGCTCTCTCTTTCTCAGATGCAATTCCAGCATTTATATAGCCCTGACAACATAACATGAGCATTTAGATGCCAAACATGATGTATTTAAAACCAAAAGACCGGATTTATTTATTTATTGATGGGGAGGCATCAGTTGTGAAAGTGCATGAAAGAACAAAATCAAACGTAGCATAACTTACACTCTGATCAAGAAATCCATAAATTTGCCTTATTAGAGAAGCTCGAGGTGATTCATCCTGGGAAGGTGTCTTGGTGACTCCACAGTCTGCAAGAGGCAATATACGGCTAATGTCTTTGCTCCAAAGACACAAAATCCGATTCCTGGAACACAACAAGGCAGACAAGTAAGCAATGGGAAGAGAGGCACAGTCTATGTCCATTATGGGTAGTAACCATAAACCATCCCAAGAACATGTTGAGGAGACAAGAAACTAGGAGAGTGACTAGTTCTAGTTTTTGAAACAGGAAGACTAAAGAGCTGAAATATTAAATATAATAATAACAGCATTGATATTGTTAGAAGCTATGATCGCAAAATGCTTTCTTAACATAAGGCACCTTCCACTGGAGATATTCACTGTCCATAAAATAGCATGTCCAGTTCAAACATACTATTGTATAGGGCAAGAAATAGCAACAAGTGAAAGATGGACACATTGCTGACTACTTTTATATCGCTGCATATTCCAGCACATAAACAGGAATAACACAACAAGATTTCAACATCTTTTGCTCTTGTTGGAATGATGCTTGCCAGTTGATTCATATGAGGTGGAAGGTGGCTATTGGATGTGTATGCTAAAACAACACCGTAAAGCATACATAGAAATAATCAATGCCACGGAAACATAAAAGGAGCCATTGGTGTTCTGTCAACTTGCTAACACTGAAAAATAACAAAAGCAGCTCTTCCAAACTGTAACTGGAAAAAAGAAAAGGAGAGAAAACACTAAAAGAAATCTGTACCAGAAATGTAATGCATGCAATGCAAAGCTAGATGTCAAAAATAAAAAAACTAACCTGCACTCCAGATATTCTTGAAGACCACCTTTGCGCTTTAAGACCTCCTTAAATTTTATCTTTTCAACTGGACCTGCTGCACAGGCCTTCAATCCAGCTGAAACTGCTGCCATCCCTCCATTTTCAGCCTCCACGCTATTTGAAGAAGAATCAGACTTCTCTCTGGTTCTAAGAGATCGGTCACTTTCAACAGCCTGGTCATTTTCCAGAAATTGTTGCTCATTTATCAGAATCTCCCAATCAGCATCCCCTTCATAAGCCATGTCTCCAAGTCTACGTTTTTTGGCCTTCCGCACAGCACGCTGCACAGCTGCTAGGTGACCATCTTTAGTATCAGAACCTGGCACCGACACTGCATCTTCCAGATAACTTTCATTTTCTTCAGGAGTTACAGATCGAGGAGACATCCCATTGGCCTCTTCATTTATGGAAATATAATCTAAGGAGTTCCCATTGTGGTTCGTGTGCAAAGATTTATGGACTTCCCCTGATATTACAGTGACAGGAGATAACCTACCATCAGTTATTTCAACATTTTCGTTTTTCGGAACTGAATCAAGAACCTGCAGTTCATTTTGACTATTAGGACTAGAGGAAGCTGAAATTTCTCTTCCATCTGAAGACAATGAAATTTGAGGTTCTGCGTTTGAAATGCATGCAGCTGAAGCATCCTTAGATTGTTGTTCTAATGCATTCAAGGTGCTTGCTTTACCCACAGAACAAAGCTTTAACCCAATCTTTAAAGTTCGTGTTTCAAAGCCATCATTATGTCCTGAGGCAGAATGACTTTCATTCCAAATCCTATCTGAAGTACAAGGTTCCACCATAGGTTCCTCTTGAGTATTTGAGATGCAAGGGTCTTGCATTTGTTTATCTTCCATCACCCCATGCTGAGATGAAAATGTTGGTGTTACAGGTGCAGTAAATTCTGAAGATTTACCATGTCTCTTGTCATCAGATTTCATAGTTTCATCCTTCATTGCAGGGATCCCTTTAATTCTATCAGAGTTCTCATTTGTGAAATAGGAAGTTTCACAAGACCCATTACCAAGCCTCTGGTTTTTCTCATGCAAGATTTGTCTAGAGCTAGAATCTAACAAATTTGAATCGCCAACTGTATGAAAACTGTTTTCAGCTTCTAGATCTTTGCAGACCACACTTGAGACAGAACCTGATCCGATTATCCTTACTGCCAAATCCTTGGAATCCCCAAAACCAACTTCAGATTCAGGGCTCAGTCTGTCATCCAAACTCTGAACCCTGTTAATCTGTTTAAAACTCGAATTTGCACGAGATTTCCTTGCCAAACCCGATTGCTTCTTCTGAAAAAAGGCTGATATTGAATCCTCTAACTTTTCAGCCAAAGGCCAATTTGAACTCCCACCGGGCAACCACCTTTCCTCTTCTTGATTCTCTAACAGAGCAACCTGAGATCCCAAACCCTCCAGAGAATCATCAGCCACAACATCACTCCTAGTCCTCACTCTCTTCCCATCAGTCCTCACTTTCCTCGCCCTCTCCTTGCTTTTTTGTACTTTCTCCACATTCACATTCAATAACCCATCACCTTCGTCATTACCAGCACTTACATATCCCAAATCCTTCTTAGGACC